>JAJOZX010000005.1:3360000-3484568 GCA_023014485.1 Bathynomus jamesi | reverse complement strand
GCATATGCAATTTAACGTAGACAAATGTAAAGTTTTGCATATAGGTTCTCGCAACAATAATTACGTACACGATGGATGATAGGGAGTTAGCGAGCGTTGACGAGGAAGTAGATTTAGGCGTACGCGTATCTAAGGATTTAAAGGTTAGGAACCAGTGCCTGGAGTCTTGCGCAAAAGCTAATAGGATGTTAGGCTTCATAGCGCGTAATTTCGAATTTAAATCGAAGGATATTATATTGCCCCTTTACAAGTCCCTAGTCAGGCCTCATTTAGAATATGCCGTTCAGTTTTGGTGCCCGTACTTGCGTGAGGATATTGATAGGTTAGAAAGGGTTCAGCGTCGTGCCACGAAACTATTCCGTCATTGCGCAAAAGCCTTATGAAGATAGGATTAAAGAGTTAGACCTGTATTCACTCGAAACTAGGAGATTAAGGGGGAGCTTATTGAAGTTTTCAAAATCGTTAATAACATCGATAACGTAAATTTTGACATTGTTCACTTTCGATAATAGTAATACTCGCAATAACGGATTTAAGTTGCGTGGCAGACGTTTCATTACTAATATCGCTAAAAACTTCTTTACGTTTAAAGTAATTGATAAATGGAATAATCTTCCCGCGTCAGTCGTTCTTCTACCAGCGTTAATGTGTTTAAGAACCGTCTTGACAGACATTTTAAAATATTAACGTTGTTTAAAATTAAAAAAGAAAGTTAACAACAGGAGCTCTGGTGGTGCTGCTCGAGATGAGTCTGTTGACGATGAATGCCAGCTTGTGACATGCCAGCGTGATGCCAGCAATAAAAAAAAAAAAAAATAATAAAAAAAAAAAATTAGACTAACACGAATGTAGATGTAGCTCATAGCGTAAACTAACCCATTTTTGTTTAACTTTACCTACTTTTTTTTTTTTTCTTATCCTCCTTACTTTGCATGTCTCTAACTCTTTTCTTGCATGTTTGTAGTTTGCATGGTATGACAGTGAGTTAAGACTGTGTTTGCATGGTTTGTAAGCGTTCTTTTTTACTTCTTTTCATCTTTCACCCCTCTCCTATATTCTCCGACTATTTTCTGACTTGTCGGCAGTGGCCGGCGGATGATGATGGTGAGACTTTTTCCCTCTTTTTCTGAATGAATGTTAACCCACGAATAGGTGTTGCTCCTTACTTAACCCCTTATTCTCCTCTCTTCTCTTAACCCCCTACTCTCTCCTTTCTCTCGGGCTAGCCTTAGAGTGATCTTAGGGTCTTTGTTAGCCTTAGCTTCTGTAGATCTGTAGATCCTCAACTTCCAAATCTCCGCCGGTGAAATCCATTTTGACTCTGATGTCCTGGGTTGTTTTCTCTACTTCACCCCTCAGTGCCAGGATCTTATTTACTGCAGTGTTTCTTCTCTCCCTGTCCTCATCACCAAGCATTGATATTATAATGTTTTCGGGGTGAGCAAAAAAAGCATTCCTTCTTACGGTTTTTAGGGCAATGTCTTTTACTTTCTTATTAGGAAACTTGGAGATTCTGCTCAGCATTGAAAGAAGTTTCTTGAACCATCGGTCACTGAGTGATTCTTCTTGATTTCAAACCAGCTGGGGAAATACACTTTTAAACAGAACTCAGCAACAGTTATCAAAACTGAACTCGGCTTTTTCTGTGAAACATAGAATCTGAGTATTCTACAACCTAATGTCAGCCATCTTGAGTGATTTAATGGCCCAACTTCTAAAAGCTCAAGGTCCTTTTCAATAGTCCCTAGCATGACTGCCATGCATATTCTATAAGCATAGTATTGGTCACGACTGAGATCATCACTTACATAATTGGGCAATATAGCGAAATTCTGATTTCTGATTGGCTTAAATTTGACAACATCCCATTCAGAAACCATACCACCTAGCTGTTTTCCTATTGGCCCTGAAAAACTATCAGGGCTCTTCGTAGTCCCATCGAGCTCCATGCAAACATGACGAAGAGTTAGCTCGTTACAATGTAAGAGGCATATGATCCTTTGCAGTGGTCTTCCAATAAGCTCTTCAAAGACTCTGATCGCCCCTAAATTATGTCCAGTCATCACTGCAGCTCCATCTGACCCCATGACTTGCAGGTTGTTTTCCAGATCAGTGTCCTTCACTGCTTCATAGAGACTTAATGTAATTGATACACCGTTCCTATTCTCTGGGGTAACATGTGTCAGATAATGTCCTCCTGAAACATTTTAAACAAAATTTAAGGAAATAATAAATGTATTTGAGATCAGTAGATTATCAGGTATGACCAATGAACATATATAACTATCGCATAGTTCTTACTCCTTAATGTTACTAAGACCAAATTTATGCTATCCACTAAAAATTTAAAACATACCATACAGAAAACAGTGGCTTACCTGGTTCTCTGACTATAACATAGTGCTCTTCTACTTTGGTTTGTTGATAATGTCGCCCCTCTAACTCTGTAATTGTCACAGTACCATTCTGTCGGCCATCAACATAAATGCTGTCCACTAAACCAAAGAATACTTCTTCCTCAGCTCTGATCTGTTCACGATATTTACACAGTTGCCTTCGTAGTTTACTCCTGTATTAATAAAAATTGTTTACAAATTTATAAGGTTGGAGGTAGCACTGATAAACAGGAATATGTACAACAGGAAACAATGAACAGTGATGGGCTAAATACACTGACTTTTATGCCTGAGCCCAATATATTTGAAATTTATTTTTCCATGTTACAATGTATAATATGTATAATTAAATAAAATTACTTTACTTCTTATTAGTAGTAGTAATTGTAATTTTGTTAAAAAAGCTTAGGAAATGTGGATGAAAATGTAATCATGATAATTTTGAAATCTTACCTGTCAATGACGTTAGTGTTGTCATCATCAGTGATAATGCCAAAATCTTTTAAAACTGCTGACGCTACTGTTGCACCTGCTCTGTCGGAAATTGAATACCTGCAAGATTGTATTTTGAAGTTGAGAAAAATGATATCCATTTTAAGTCTACCGAAATGACATGGCACATACAACTAAGTATAGTTTTTAAAGAACAATCACAATTCACAAGTGCTAATTTACCTATCAACAGCTCTGCACAAGTTCTCCAGATCTTGGTAATTACAATGAGAGGAACCAGCAGGCTGTGGATCATCTCGAGAGTCTTCTGATGGAGTTTCGCTAGAGCTACCAGTAGTGTCTGGACTGTCTGGTTGAGGTTGTGATGCACTTGCCTCTTCTCTCCGGCTTCGTTCACTGAACAATTACTATGACTAGATGACTAGATTTACTATGCCAATATATATATATATATTATATAATAAAAAACATCAACGGTTTAATTAAAATGGTTCAAGTCATGATGTACTCTCTGACTAACCATAATTCCGCTCATTGTTCGTCAATTGTTCTTCTCCTGTATCTAACATCTGCCTCTGTGAGCTTTTCCTCAAATCTTGAACAGTATCCCAGCCTCACAGATGGAGAAATCATCCTGAGTCATCCTCAGTTTAAACTCCTTCTCCAATTTTCGTCGTTGAGAAAGATCCTCAGAAAAAATATCAAATAACAATCAAGCTCTTTGACAAACAATTCTAGTTTTGCCAAATAGGTTGAACCTCTCTTTGTGACAGAGTATCGATGAAACCTGTTGATGCATTTTCGAAGTTGAAATATTAAAAAAATCAATATTATTTTCTTAATTACAAATTAAAAATTGTGGTCACAAATCGCTTAAATATTTTTTAGTTTAGAAATTTTGGCTGAAATACATAGATAAATTAATTCACAGGTTTACAGAGCACATCACAACAAAATTATATTTAAAATAAAAAATTTACTATTGGCTAAGAAGACATTCTTGTAATTAATTTAGTACTACCCAGGATAGAAAGTTATGATGACTTACCATGAAAAGTCTGCTGCTAGTTTGTCCACCTTCGTCTCAATGGTGCGCAAGGATAGTGGATAAACATTACACCAAATCCATTGTTTCCTCAACTCATCTGCAACTTTTGTGATGTTTTCCTTGGTTTTTCCAGTTTGGCTCCTTAATTAAGTAGACGCTGAACAACTTGTCCAGCGGTAGGTAATTTTCCATTAGGAAAACTGTCAATGGATGGAAAACTATGGCCACCGTGTAAGCAGGGCCGTAACTAGGGTTTAGAAATTAGTGGGGTCCAGATTTTTTTCGAGCGCGGCGGGACGAGCAAAATTCAGACCAAAATGACATCTACAAACACAACCCAAGCTATACACTAAACACAAAACGCTCGACGCTCCCTCTTTTCAAAAGAAAAGCGGTAATATGCGTTTCATACATGGAGAACGGTTCAGTCTCTTTTTTTTTTTTTAGGAAATAATTACCGAGGTCCGGACCTCGGTGACCTCATAGGTAGTTACGGCCATGCGTGTAAGACTTTTGTTGTCTGGCTTCTACGTTTCATAAGTAACTAAAAATCTTGAAGACGTTAAACTAGTGTTAATTGAATAGGTTATAAAAATTCTGAAAAATAGAAGTAAATATAAAGTAGGTTGGACAAAAACAGCTACTGATTTTAATTTAACTCTCAAAAAATATGTTTACACATCAATGTACACGTTTGAAGATAATTTTGTTGTTCTCAGCATCAAAAAATCATAAGATGCACTTTTTAGATTGTGCTTCTAGCTATTATAGAGCCCCAAATAGGCAAAATAAAGGTTTTTTTGGAGTCGCATGTGGGCGTGGCACATATAGAGTGTGGTTGCTGATGCGATATCACCAGCAACCACCAATGCTCATTTTTAGACATTTGACAACTACTTAACACCCCTGATTTTTTAAACTAAACAATCACTCCACCCTAAATTACACATATATATACATTAGGGTTTCTTTCCCGGGATCCGGGGATCCCGGCTGTTTTTATTGGACGTACGATAATTATCGCATAAATACGATAATTTTTACTATCGCACGACGTCTTGAATTGAATATTATTTGTTTTGAATTGTGATATTGAATTTCAATTTTACTACTTTTTTTTTAAAAAGCTGGGTTACTTTTTGTCAAATAGTTCTGGCAACTTTTTTGCAGTGTTTCCAGAAATTTTTAGCCAAATTATGTTAAACCTGCTGCTAAATTATGCTAAATCGCCTAAAATTATGCTAAACCTGTTTCCATTTTATGCTAAAAATATGCTAAATAATTATTTTCATTTTATGGGCTATTTTTAGGGAAGAAAATACATAAAAATGCTCATTTTCTTCATTTTAGTCAGTTTAGCTACTTTTATAATAAACTCTGAATCAAAAAAAGAAAAAAATGGGTTTAAAAAATTGTGAAGAAAGATATAATTTTCAGTATTCTTTCTACATCAAAAATAAAAAGGCATACTAATGTCACTCACTAAATCATCATAATACATGAAACCATTCTTATTTCCTGAGTACGCATGATAAATATTATGTTTAATACATAATAAATAGCTACCACTGATTGGTAAACTCAATTCAAGTATTACAATGTAAAAGTGGTCATCTAGGCATAAGTAATTGGTTATCACAATTCTAAAGGGGTATTTTATCACTGAAAAATAAAAAAATTAACATTCTCTTAAATATACAACCATTTCCTGGATTTCCCGGGATCCCGAGAATTGGCTTCATTTTTCCAGGAATTCCCGGGATGAAGAAAGCTGCATATAAGGAGAAGCCCTAATATACATATACAGTATATACAGGGTGGGCCGTAAGTTTCCATACATAGGAAAAATTAAACGTTTGTTTTTATGTTTCAGATACCCTAAGAATATGCGTTTGACGTAAGATCTTGTTTACTGATGAAGCAAATTTTTACGTCAATGGAGAGGTTAATCGGCAAAACATACGTTATTGGAGTAATGCTAACCCTAACTGGCTGAGTCCGACGAAGATGCAAGGTGCCGGTAAAGTGATGGTGTGGGCCGGGATATGGGGTGACAGAATTATTAGACCAATTTTTGTCAGTGGAAATCTTAATGCCGAAAGGTATCTTAACATGTTGCAAGAAGAGATTTTCCCATCCCTGCTAAACGAGGAAGGTAACTTCCCAGTTTACTTCCAGCAAGATGGAGCTCCACCTCATTATGGTCTTCACGTGCGTCGGTATTTGGATCAGCAGTTTCCGGATGCTTGGATTGGTCGGCGTGGTCCTGTGGAGTGGCCTCCCAGATCCCCAGATCTCACCCCCCTTGATTTCTATCTTTGGGGGCACTTGAAGGCCATGGTGTATCAGGAAAAGATACAAGACATAAATCATCTAAAGGAACGTATCACCAACGCCATTACAAGCATAACGTCAACTGTGCTAATGCGTGTTCATCAACAGTGGGGAACACGTATTGAAATGTGTTTTCAAAACAATGGCAACCATGTAGAGCATATTATATAAATAAAAATGGTTGTCCATAACAAAATGTTTATTTTTCCTATGTATGGAAACTTACGGCCCACCCTGTATATACACACACATATACAGTATATATACACATATACATACAGTATATACACATACATATACAGTATATACACACACACACATATATATGTATATACATATATATACAGTATCTATACACACACACACACACACACACATATATACATACATACATACACACACCCACACACATTTTTTTTTTTTTTCGGGGGAGTACACCAACTTCAGAAAATAGATAATAGTGTGTATAGCTCTTCTTAGGAGCAGTGAGGGTGCATAGGGTGGCGTTACTTTAAATTCATCAGCTGCAAGTAGATGATGTATGAAATGAAGCTCAGAAAAAAATTCAAATGAATGTCTCTGAAATCAAAATGGATGTTTTCATTCTCAATGGGGTTGCTCACTGGTAAATTTGTAATTTGTTCTGTAGTATCACATTCAGTTAGGACAATATTTTCACTTTGGGAACTTTGCCTTTCACTAGTATCAATTCTCTGCCGCTTAATCGGCACAAAAAATGAAGTAATCTTCTTCATTAATTCTGAAAAGATGAGAATACTCAAGTTAATAACACGAAAATAATACACCTATATGAACCAAGACTAGCACAAGCACAATCCACATAACCAACAATATGCCGGTCTGTGTTGACAGCCAGCGGCTATGCCGGTAGCTATGCATTCCACCAACATACCACATATAAACTCACACAAACAACATCACTTTAGCTTTGCTAGACTCAAATACCCTTGTTTATATTAAATTTTTGCTGACTACGCTGCTCTTCTTTTGACGTTCAGCAGCGTCTTATACAAAATTATATTATTAAACAAAAAGCAAAAAAATTAAAACCCTTCAAAAAAATATTTTTCAGCGAAATTTCGGGCGGGGGGCACGTGCCCCTCTGCACCCCTTGGATACGGGCCTGATGACACACATATATAAATGATCCCGGGTTCGATTCCTGGGAGGTGCCTCATTTTTTATGGCTGTATAAACAATTCTTCAAAGAGTTAAGTTCGGAACCCATAATATTGTTCTTATTCCCTAAAAAACTCATAGAATACCAATTTGTATACAAATCGGAAATGTTTTAAAGGTGCCAAAAGAGTTCAGAAGATTTTAGCTTACAGTCTTTTAGCTCCAGGTCCCCCTCTGGACCTGGGTGAGTATTATCCTCTCAATGGAGAGGGTGCGAAAAATGCTCTGTATGAATTGGTCCACAATTAACCCACCCCTTATATCTCCAGTCTAACTATAGAGTAGATCAAGTCTAGCCTAGAGGGGTCAGCCTAGAGATTCCGGAAATGGTCCAGAGCGGGCAGATAAATTGAGGTCCACAGTAGGATTCCTCACAAGATTAGGTTAGGGCAATCTACCTTCACCTTTGTTAAGCTATGAGTTGATGCTGGGTCTTAGGCCACAATGTAGGCCTAACTTGTCTGACCCAGCTTAATTTAATTTGATTAACTTTCTGGTGTAAAAACTCAATTAGTCACTTACTTTCAGTTATTGGAGTCTCTCCCTTCTCCGGTTGTGTCATTGTCGAGAGCGTACTTTGCTGGTACGTCCTCTCGCCCCGTTCTTCGTTTTCGTTCTCCCTTTGTTCTCCTCTTCGCGGGGCTTCTTGTACCAGCGTTGTCTTGGTTTATTCCTCGGTTGGTTGAGCGGTAATGTATCTCCATTACCGAGCACGCTCCTCCCACACAGTATATAAATACTAGTGTGGAGAATAACTCTGGTGAGCAACCAATTGGTTTCTTCCACCCAGTTATTGACATAAAAGGAATTTAATAATTGTTAGATTAACTACCTACCTACTCAGTGAACCATTTTCGTTACCTCCCAACTACCCACTCATCAGTTTTCCATATACTGGGGGCCCCGGGAGATAAAAATTTTGGTGTCATTGTCACCAATTTTTGTCTGAGTGTAGACTAGCTAACTATTTAACTGTAAATGCCTGTTAATCTGATTAACAGTGCCTATCCTCACCTTCTCATGGAGAAGGTGTAGCATTTAATTAGAAGAGAAAATACATCCATAGGATGAAACTGTCTATGGTCTTTACCATAAGAAAAGAAAAAATGAAAGTTAGAAGATAAAATTACAATTCCCCAGCATCTATTTTTTGTTGTAAAAATAGTCGCGCCTTTAATGCTGTTTGTCACTGAGGTCTTGTGTCTGTCAATGTTGTAGTAGGATGCGTTACCACTCCTACTGTCAAAGGAATAGTTACTGGAAGTTCAGTGTCTCCAGTTGTTACTGTCAGTGGAGAAGGTTCTCCAAAGTCCATTGTTTTGGGTCCAGACTCTAAAGGGTACAAAAGAGAAATGTCTCTTGTTGTGTCACCCGTTGAAGTCCTTAATTTGACCACTCTTGTTACCCCATCTGCCCCTGGTCTGAGTTCTGAAACTCTAGCCAGAGGCCAGTATTGTCTTGGAGTACTGTCATGTATGAGAACAAGGTCCCCTACCTTAATTGTGTCAGACCAATCCTTCTTAGTCATTTGTTTATGTCTCTCCCTTAGACCCATCAAGTACTCAGTTTTCCACTGTTTAATGAAATGAGCTTTAACTCTAGTTAAATGTTGTAACTTAGTCTGGAGCTCATCATGTCATTGAGTCCAGTTTGGGTCTTCTGAAGAGTCTATATTGTAGTCCGGCAGGAGACTAACTTGTTCTCCCCTAATCAAATGATTTGGAGTTAATGGTTCTGGGTCATTAATGTTGTCACTCACATAAGTGAGTGGTCTATTGTTAATGATGTTCTCAATCTCAGCCAGGAGAGTGAGTAACCCAAATAAGTGTATCTGTTTTTTGCCAATTGCTTTCTTCAAGCAATTCTTTACTGTTTGTATATTCCTCTCCCAGATAGAACCATACCAAGGAGAGGCAACCGGAATATACTTCCACTTTATGTTTGTATTTTGTATATATAATTGTGTGATTTCATTGCTTAACAAGTCGTGGATGACTTGTTCACCAGCTTTGAAATATGTAGCATTGTCAGTCCAAACTGTCTTTGGTACTGAATGTCGTGCACAGAATCTCTTAAAGACAGCAACAAAAGATTCTGCTGTAAGGTCCTCCACAACATCCAAATAAACAGCTCGTGAGGCAGCGCATGTAAACAGTACAATGTACATTTTTTGTTCAGTGTCACCCACCCCTACAGTCAATGCTCCTGTATAGTCAATGCCTACAGTCTCAAAGGGTCTGTTGAGAGTAACTCTCTCCTCTGGCAAAACAGGAGGATTTGGTTTCCTATAGGGCCTAGCATGAATACGCCTACATGTGACACACTCACTCAGGACTGTTTTAACAGTGATCCTTCCCTTGGGTATCCAATAAGTTTTTCTTAATGTAGTTAGTGTCTGTGGTACCCCATATGATATACATCATTGTGTGGTTTTCTGATGATTAATGTTGTCAAATAGCTAAATCTAGGTAAAAGGATTGGATTTTTGCTTTTGTATGACAGTTTTGATTTGTCTAATCTCCCTTTACACCTTAGAAGGCCTTCCTCATCTCTGAACAAGTTTTGATCCACAACTACTGATGGTACAGGTTCTTTTGTTTGTTTCCCATTAGTTAAGAATTCTAACTCTTTATTGTACTCTTTTTGTTGTGCTTGGCCTATCCAGTATTGGGTTGCAACTTCTGTATAATTATGATTATTTTTATTTAGCTGTTTGTTAATTGTAGCTAAACAGTTGTGAGCAAACCTCAAACAGTAGGCTATCACCCTGACAAGTTTGTTGAAATCAGAATACTGTTCACAATTAGTGATTGGTTCAACCTTTTCATTTGAAAAGATTAAATTTAATGTCAAGTTAACTTGTTCCACAGGCCATTGGTCTGTATTACAGAGCCACTTAGGTCCCATAAACCAAGTTTTGTTTGACTTCAACAACTTGTAGGATAAACCTCTGGTCAGAAAGTCTGCTGGATTCTGTTTAGTTGGAACATAGTGAAAGTTTACTTGTAGGCTTTCATTAGCGTCAGCTATTTCTTTTAGCCTATTTCTTACAAAGATATTCTTACTATTAATGCTATCATTCCGTATCCAGGCAAGACAAATCTGACTGTCAAGCCAGATGTGGATCTGAGTTATAAACACATCATAGTAAGCATCCTTAAGCAATGAAATGGTTTTAATGGCTAATGTAGCAGCCAATAGTTCCAATTGAGGTATGGTTCGGGTAGGTTTGAGAGGTGCAACTTTCCCTTTTGCATAAATTAGATGACTTTCTGTAGGGCTTACAAGATACGCACAGCACCCATAAGCTTGTGTGCTTGCATCAGCAAACACATGAAGTCTCTGGGGCTTATCCCTAAACCCACAGCACCTTTGAATTTTAATGTTCTGCACTTTGGTTAAATCAGTAGCTAACTTCTTCCAAGATTTTTGATTTTCATTTGTTATTGGATCATCCCACCCAACATTTGTCTTCCAAATTTCTTGGAGGAGAATCTTTGATTTTATTGTTGAAGGCAGGAATAGACCCATGGGATCAAAAATTTTGGAAGCCTCTGATAATATTTGTCTTTTAGTATTTGCTTCCTCATCAAGTTTAAAACCTTTAGTACAGATTGAATCATGACTGTTAGAAGTTGCATCCAAATACCAGTTCATACCTAAAGTTTTAACTCTGTCTGATGGCTCAGTAAGACCATTATTATCTTTTAAAATCTTTTTGTTTAAATCCTCATTATTTGAAATCCACTCTCTAAGTTCAAAGTTACCTTGTTGCATAATGTTTTGAGAGTGTTCATAGACTTCAGATAATTCAGATTTTGTTGTCGTTGAGCCTATTAGATTATCTACGTAAAAATGTTCCTTAAGGAAGTTCAATGTTAGAGAGTTATTAAACTGGTTTAAATGATGTTTAATTGTCAATGCTAATAGGCTAGGTGAGCAATTGGCTCCAAACAACACAACATTAAATCTATAGGTATGAACCCTTATATTCAAATCAAATGGATCCTTGAACCATAAGAACCTAAGTTGGTTCTTATCATATTCATTTTTAATTTTATTCTCAAAAATGCCTTCGAAATGTCACTTTGTACAGCATATTTTGTCTAACCTGAACCTCAGTAAGATCTTCACAAGGTCAGAAATGAGATTAGGACCCTCAATCAAGCAAATCATTCAAACTGTGTTTATCACTGTCTTTGAGGCTACAGTTATATACTACTCTGAGTTTTGTTGTTGGGGCATCTTGTCGATAACCCCCTTTGGGTTAAATAATGACAACCATCTTTTTTAAAAGGGTTATTTTGTTACTTCTTTAATGAAGCCTTTCTGTAGCTGTTCTTTGAAGACATTATTATATATTTTTACATTATTATCTATTTGAGTTTTTCATTACTTTATATAAATGTCCTTAGCTACTTTGAGATTGTCTCTTAAAGTTGGACAATTTATTTTCCAAGGTAACCTCAATAAATAACTATTGTCTTGCACTGAATGTGTCTTCAAATCTTTCTACCATTAACTGATCTTCTGAAGTTTGATTTGTTGTCATGTATACCCACAGATCTAGCAACCATAAAGTTTGAATTGCCTCATCCAAAGTTTCATTTGATAATGATGAATTAATGTTCTCAGTTGAGATAATATTATTCAAAGTATTGCTATTCTTACAGGTGTTATGTAGGACTGAGTGAGGCACATAGTATTTGTTGGTCTATGAACTGTTTTGGTTTAGGTCTAGGTTGTAATCTGATAGGTCACCCAAAGGGGCTATCCGATGGAGTCTGAATGCTATACCATTACCTATCTCTACTATGCCCTTATGAATAAGATTATATCATCTGCCCCTATTAGCATTTCATGTTAGCTCTTGTGTTGTTAGTGATATGTCCTATCAGCTATTTTGTAGTGTTTTCCCAAATGATTTATGGTTTTTCTAGTTTGGGTATAAACCATTGTTATTTTGTCCTACTTTAGAAATAATAACTGCTTCAATTTTCTTGAATTTCTTTCTAAATGTAGTTCCAGGTCATTGTCTTATAGCTATTTTTTGTCCGAGTTATCCTTTAACAAAGGACGCAATATTGAGATTTTGTTCATTCGGGTTTGGTGTCAAACCCATTTATTAACTACATTTTTTGAAACAAATGTTTGTTGAGAACAACAGTCTATAAGACATCTCACTGGAGTGGTACTACCCTCACTATTCACTAAGTCCAAAGTAATAGTTGTAAAAGAATCTCATGTTTCTTGTTACATTGTTTGAACAAGCAGATGTCCCATGAAGTGCATTTTCTTGATTACCTTTGTTTGGGGGAGGTATTTTTGAGTTTGAGTACTATTGTTTGGACACTTTGTGAATCACACATTGATGACATGTCGTAAACTTTTACAAAACTTACACTTGAATCTTAACAGATTTACAGTCTTTCTTATAATGTCCTGGCCAGTACACTTTTTACACAGGTTCAACTGTTCACATCTTTTAGCCCTTTGGTTAAAATCTGAATATTTGTCACACCCAGTACTACTGTGTTCATTACTTGCACAAAATTTGCAATATGGTGTGTAAGTTGAGGCAGCAGTTACATTAAAGTTCTGTAATGTAGGTGTTCGTGTTTTGTAGTTGGTCACATTTGATTCTACAATATCAAGTTTTGTCTGTTTGGCTGTAGCTAGTTGGTCTCTGGGAACAGTCTTTGGTTTTCCATAGTCTGGGTCTTATGTGTTGGAAAATCTCTCAGTTGTAATTAGTTAGGATATTGGGGAAGTGTTGTCTTATTTGTGTTAAATTAGGATAATTTTCTCCCGTCTTTAGAATTAAATTATCTTTAACCCTCGAAGGAGGCACCTAAGTACTATGCTTTGTATAAGCCAAGATGAAGTTTTAATATCTATCTCATTGCTAACCAGTTGTCCTATAATAGCTTCTAATTTTGTATAAAATTTTCCATATCACTATGGTTATCTTTTATGGGTGCAAATTCAAAATTTGTTGAGATAATTCATATATAATCACATCTTTATTAACGTAATTACGTTTAAAAGATCAATAGCTACTTCATATGAATCCCCTACGGCTGGTAAATAGGCTATTAGGTTATAGGCTGGGCCTTTAAGAGAACTAGTTAAGTAACTAAACTTTTCAACAGTTGAAATATAAGGTTTATTACCTATTAAATTCTCAAATTTGTCAATGAAAGATGGGAATTGTACCGTGTCCCCTTCAAATGTTGGTATTGCAAATGGGTAACTGAGCCCTCAATTCTTGTGACTCAGGATTTTGCATGCCACTTAAATTTTGTTGAAGGTTAGCCCTACTTTGATTAAAATCAGAATTAGGTTTTTTGGTGTTAAGTCAGTCAACCGAGACCGTAGTTCCCTTATTTGCTGTTCAATTGAGCTTACCTGATCATCATCATCAGCGTAAAGGTCTATCAATTGTTCTTCAGCCATTTCGGATTCAACTAACTCTGAAATACTCTCATTAATGGCTATTATTTCCTTCTTTTTAATTCTAATTTAATAATTACACACTCTATATTTTTCTTACCTGGTTGTGTAATATTGTTAAAAGTGTTCACAGCCTTTGTAACAGCTCCCAACTTTGCCCCCCTTTTCTTTTTTAACTTTTTCAATTCTGCACTGTCCATGTCTAAGTCAAAATTGTTTAACTGGGGATCGTAATGAAATAGAGGACAAAAGAAATTACCAGAGAAGAGAGAGCACAGACAAAACAGTCAAGTTCAAATTTGGTTTAATCCCCCCGTACTTATGTCAGTCAGGTCTAAGCTTATAAGAGAATGAGACTCCTTAAATGTAAATGTTTCCTAGTTAGGCCCTAGGTTGTAGACCTAATTAGGCTTGCTCAGGTTAGGCTTAGGCTAGACCATTTAGCCTAATTCTGCAATTTTTGTTAAGTAAGGTTAAGGTTTGTAAATTCCCCACACACGACCAATGCGAAAAATGCTCTGTATGAATTGGTCCACAATTAACCCACCCCTTATATCTCCAGTCTAACTATAGAGTAGATCAAGTCTAGCCTAGAGGGGTCAGCCTAGATTCCGGAAATGGTCCAGAGCGGGCAGATAAATTGAGGTCCACAGTAGGATTCCTCACAAGATTAGGTTAGGGCAAATCTACCTTCACCTTTGTTAAGCTATGAGTTGATGCTGGGTCTTAGGCCACAATGTAGGCCTAACTTGTCTGACCCAGCTTAATTTAATTTGATTAACTTTCTGGTGTAAAAACTCAATTAGTCACTTACTTTCAGTTATTGGAGTCTCTCCCTTCTCCGGTTGTGTCATTGTCGAGAGCGTACTTTGCTGGTACGTCCTCTCGCCCGTTCTTCGTTTTCGTTCTCCCTTTGTTCTCCTCTTCGCGGGGCTTCTTGTACCAGCGTTGTCTTGGTTTATTCCTCGGTTGGTTGAGCGGTAATGTATCTCCATTACGAGCACGCTCCTCCCACACAGTATATAAATACTAGTGTGGAGAATAACTCTGGTGAGCAACCAATTGGTTTCTTCCACCCAGTTATTGACATAAAAGGAATTTAATAATTGTTAGATTAACTACCTACCTACTCAGTGAACCATTTTCGTTACCTCCCAACTACCCACTCATCAGTTTTCCATAAGGGTTTCGATGGTGCTAACAACTCATTGTCGCTTGGTTGAATTTTCGACACCTTCAAGTTTTCAACTAATGTTTACTTTCTTGCATCTGGGAATGCTTTACGATGTTCCTCAACGACCTGAAGCAAAAACTGTGCCTGTTCCTCATTTCTCGTTACAGAGGCATTAAAGTCCTTTATCAATGCTACTCCCCTTTCTGCTTGTTAGAAAATCTAGAAGAGGAAGAACCATTGTTGTCCCAAGGCGATATGATGACTAAGCTGATTGATACAGCAAGGCTTGTATATATTAAGTTAAGGTGTATATATATCCATCTCATAATTGTAAGGTTAGTGAAAAATTAACTTAATTTAGAGCTAGCATTTTTGGGCTCTTGTGGCATCATTGTTTGGGCACTCTTGTGGCGTCATTTTTTGGGGCGCTGCGCGTCTTTTCTACTCGTTTGTGGAATGCCGTACTTACAGGGTGTGGTCTTATAGAGAGCTCTCTTGCAATTCAGTTTGGTTGTTTAGATACAAGATTGTTGCATCGTGCAATAGTGCAGGTTGTGTTGGTGTTGCAAGGTTTAGAAAAACCATAAATAGTGCCCCATTTGTTTTTTATCTTAAATTCATGCAACTGAGGCCTAAGGTAGGCCCACATCGAGTCAGCAACCCTGAGGTAGGACCTAATAGGACCTCCAACTCCGTAAGTTTTTAATTTTAGCTTAACTTGGACTGTAGGTTGAACTAGCCCTTCAGAGCTTGGCCGTTCACGGCTCAGCTGGGATTTTGAACCCAATAAAAAAATAAATAAATAAATAACATGGTCCTTCAGAACCGGATTCTAGCCCAAGACTGAGTCAGTGACTATTTTTCGGCAAAGTTCTGATTGTGCAAATTGTAGCCCAAGTTAGGCCTAGACGGGTTGAGCATAATTGAATTAAGGTCCCAGGGTAGAAAGTTTGGTCGCCCAATTGCGAAACTTGGCCACTCGTCTGTTGTTGTTTTTGGCCTACATTTTTACTGGTTTGGTTAATTTTGGTTTATTATTGAGTTGAGGTCCCAGGGTAGAAAGTTTGGTCGCCCAATTGCGAAACTTAGTCACTTGTCTGTCGTTGTTTTTGGCCTACATTTTTACCGGTTTGGTTAATTTTGGTTTATTATTCGTAGGCGAAGGTTGCAGACTTCGGTGCGCCAGTTACTTGGGTGGAAAATTTGGTATTCCATACTGGTGGTTGGTTAGTACCCCACCCAGCAATTCAGTTTATTTGAAAAAAGCAAAATTTGCGTTTGATCAGTTTGGTTAAGTATTTTTGCCAATTCACCTTATTTGGCATTGAGCCCAATTGTTGTTTGCATTGAAGATGAATGCAGCTGAATTGAACAAGTTTAAAAAAAGGAGAAGCGCCTACAAAGGTCTAATTACAAAGGTCATTGCCACTATAGATTCTGCCATAGAGCAAGAGGATTTAAGCTTAGTGACTGCGCAGCTTTCTATATTAGAAACTAAAAAGGTTGCTCTAAGTGAAGTAAATGTTAAAATTGAGGCTCTTATAGAAGAGGATGAAATAGAAAATAAGTTAAATAACATCATTTACTTTGAAGAGATTATTGATGATATAATTAAAGTAGGCCACCGAGCAAAAGAGTTTAGCAGCTCAGTACAGTTAGAGACCAGGTCTAATAATGAAACACAACACTCAACAAATGGTGTTTGTGAAGTTAAGGTTAACAGATCTGCAGTTCAATTACCGAGGCCTGTACTCAAAACATTTTCTGGGAGTATTCAGGAATGGCAAGGATGGGCAGACAGTTTTCAATCAGCAGTTCATTCTAGTCAAGTGTTAAGTGTGGTGGAGAAGTTTAATTATTTGCAGTCCCTCTTGGAAAAGGAGGCAGCAAAGACAATAGCAGGATTAGCATTAACAGAGGCTAATTATAATGTGGCTTGGGATATATTAAAGAAACGATGTGGTAAGCCAGAGATCTTAATTAAAAGCCACCTCCGTGAACTTTTAGCTATACCTCCTGTTAATAATCCCAATAGTGTCAAGGAGTTACGGCAGTTATATGATGAATTTGAAGTTAGAACTAGGTCCCTGGACAACTTGGGTGTAGGAATGGAAAGGTATGGTATAATGTTGGTTACTATACTGGAGTCTAAATTGCCTAGCTCAATTTTGCTTGAATTAAGTAGGGTACACTCTACAGAACATGTGTACATCCCCCTTCAGCAGATGTTAAGTCTTTTAGGCACAGAATTAGCAAGACGAGAGGGAATTGAGTTTGCACAGTGGGATGTTAAACAAGGGGACAAAGGCAGGCACAGCACCAAGGTTTCTACAAAAAGGAATAGCCCAGGTACAGTGTCAGCTGTACATGCATCCTCTGAGAATAAATTAAAGGGAATCAAGGAATGCATATTTTACGAAGGCAACCACAAGTCATATAAATGTGAAGTGGCTGAGGCTTTACCTTTTGATGAGAGAAAGGACAGGGTAACTAAATCCACAGCATGTTTAAATGTTTTTTGAAAGGTCACAGAGCAAGGTTTTGTAAGTTTAAAAAAATTTGTGCAAAAAATGTCATGGCAGGCATCAGCCATTATTGTGTGAAAACACTCCTAGTAGGCCTACCCCAGAAGTAGAGACATCAGTGGCACATGCCACTGCTATGAAAGGGAGTAAAAGTAAAGGGGGATTATTGCAAACAGCTGCAGCCTTATTAATTGGGAATGATGGAGAAGCTACTGTAAGAGTGTTGTTTGATAGTGGTAGCCAGTGTAGCTTTATTAAGACCAGAATTTCCAGAATATTGAAGTTTAAAGAACTTGAGAGGAAAAATTTAAGAATTTCTGGGTTTGGGGGTTCCGTTCAAAACCGAACCAAAGTTAAGAAGGTAGAAGTTCTGGTTAAGGGGTTGTTACCACAAAGTCCCACTATCAAGGTCCAAGCTGTAGAGATTGAGGAACTTTGTGCTCCAGTCACTACTTGTTTAGATATGGCATGTGTCCAAGAATTGAAAGTTAAAGGAATTAATTTGGGCAATAATAAGTTTGAAGGAACAGAAGATAGTCTTTTGATTGGAGCTGACTATTATTGGGACTTCATCACTGGTAATATTGTCCGCACATCTCGAGGCCCGATAGCTATTGAAAGTAAGCTAGGCTGGATGCTACATGGTAGCTATTGCAATGAAATAGAGGTTGAAGCTCTTTTTGTTAAGATTGAGGAGGACAGCCATGGTTTGGAAAGGCATTTGAAAGCGCTTTGGGAACTTGAATCCATTGGCATAAAGGACAAACAGGCAAGTACAGTGAACAGTGATGTTTTAGAGCAATTTGAAGAAGGGATTGGGTTTAGAGATGGTTGCTATGAAGTTGGCCTCCCTTGGAAGGATTCTTGCTGAGGTGACGTGGGTGTATATATCAGAGCTGGGCACTTCCGCAAACACTTCCGCAAACCGCAAATTCCGCAATTGCGGAAGTATGTTTTTCGTTTGCGGATTTGCGTTTGCGGCAAAGTCATCGCAAATTAGTGAATTTGCGTTGCGGAACTAAGACCGCAAACGCAAATCTTTCCGCAAATTTCCCACGTGGCCACTGGCCAAGACAGTTACTACAGTTACAGTACAGTCTTCTCTAACGTCTAAGTCTCAAAATTTATGAAATTCAAATGATTAAATTTATTATTTAATTTATTTACTATTTACTTGCAGGAGGTGTTTTTGTTCAATATAATATATCAATATATGTAGTATTTTTATTTCTTCTACAATAGTGATTTATTGTAATAAATTATTTAGCCTTGTTTTTAATAAAAACAAGGCTAAAACATTAAACATTTAAAAGATATAAAAACTTTTTATACCTCTTTAATGTTTTGGATACTTTTTATAGTTAAAATTGCGATTGCGGAATTTGCGGTTTGCGGAAGTGTTTGCGGAAGTGCCCAGCACTGTTAAAAAATTGGAAATATGGTTTGCGTTTGCGGCACCAAAAATGGCAAGCAGTTTGCGGATTTGCGGTTGCGGAAGGTAAGGTTTGAGTTTGCGGATTTGCGATTGCGGAAGTGATTTTGAGTTTGCGGTGCCCAGCTCTGGTATATATATATATATATATATATATAGTCTAAAAGTCACTAAAGGAGAAATATCACTAAATCTAAGCTGAATGGCAACAGGAAGGCATAAACGAACCAACGCGGCTGTTCGTATTGTTTTGGGCTAGCCTAGAGATGTTTTTTCCTATCGGACCTAATCGTTGGTGCTGAGTGTAATTACAGTAGGTGGTGTTTCTAAGGTGACAAATGGAGTAGGAAGTTGTCCGTACCTAAGTATAGTTAGGGGTAATGTCTATAGCTTCTAAATTGGTAATGTAAGAGAGAGTTAGGTAGGCTGTTTGTGGGACACAGGAATCTAATGGTAGGCTCCCAAAGGAATATCTAATTCAACACACCGGTAAGTGCCTTTGATTGTTTGCTAGAACCTAAGTAACCTAACTGGGGTGTCTACCCGACGCTATCACACTTGCAAACCCGGTTCAAACCTTCAGCTAGCTAATCGGAGGTTAGAGACTTCATTGTACAGGCTAAGAAAAAATGAGGAGTTGTTAATTGAATACAATGAGGCTATCCTAAGCTATGTAAGGAAGGGCTATACTGAAAGGGTGCAAGGTGAGCTGGTGAGCCAGGAGGCACATTATCTGCCACACCATGCAGTGGTACGGCGAGACAAAACTACCACCAAACTGAGAGTAGTTTTTGATGGCTCAGCCAAGGACAAAGGTGGTATGTCCTTGAATGAGTTTGGATGCTGGGCCAAATTTAAATGCAGATTTATTTTCCTTGTTACTGAGATTCAGGTTTGGTTGAGTAGCATTGACTGCAGATGTGAAGCAAGCCTTTTTGCGGATAAACTTAAAACCAGAGGACAGAGATGCAGTAAAGTATCTGTGGGTGGATACGAAAGACTTGTTGGAAAATTAACCTAAGGTTCAAGCATATAGAATGAAGTCAGTGTTGTTTGGCCTCAGCTCTAGTCCATTTCTGTTGGCAGCTACTATGCAGTACCATTTTAAGAAATATTCTGAAGTCTATCCTAACACTATTGAACACATAAGAAAAATTTTTATGTTGATGATTTGCTGTGTTCCGTGGATAATACAGAAATGGCTAAACAGATATTCATGGAGGCTAGAGCTATAATGAGGAAGGCTGGCATGGAGCTTAGAAAATGGCAGACCAATCATTCTCAATTACAAGAGTTTATGAGTCAGTCCTGTGTAGTACCTGATGTAGCAGAAAGTATTGAGGATTCTGGTATTAAGGAGTTGTGGGCAATAGACGCAAAAGTGCTAGGTATTGTTTGGCAGCAAGGAGAGGATTTGTTTACCTTCAATGGGAAATCTTTAGTAGAGCTGGCTGAGAATGAGACAAGGTGGACAAAACGGACAGCTCTTAGTTTGGCTTCAAAGGTCTTTGATTCTCTTGGATTCCTGGCTCCATTTGTGATAAAGTAAAAAATTTGGTTTCAGAGCCTCTGGGAAATTGGACTTGGTTGGGACCAAGAGTTACCTGCTCATATGGTGGTAATGTGGAAATATTGTTTCAAAGAATTGGCACATCTTGGAGACATTGAAATCCCAAGATGGTACTTTGGAGAGTTGAACAATAGTCCAGACAATTTGTAGCTGCACATCTTTTGTGATGCAAGTGAGGAAGCCTATGCCACTTGTATTTATATAAGAGGCACATTGCAAGAGGAAGTAAGTTGCAGGTTGGCTGCTGCAAAGAGCAGAGTAGCACCTTTGAAAAGGCTTTCTGTTCCAAGGTTGGAATTGATGGATGCAGTTATTGCTAGTCGGCTTGCAGTTACAGTGCAAAAGTCTTTGGCCCTCTATGAAATTCCAAGCTATTATTGGACAGACTCCACTATAGTTTGGCACTGGTTAAGAAGCCAGGCAAGGAAATGGAAACCATTTGTTGCCAATAGGGTGGAGGAAATTCAAGCGCACACAGATCCCAAGCAATGGAAGCATTGTCCAGGCACCCAAAACCCCGCTGATTTACCAACACGAGGAATTTCAGTGAAAGATCTTGCACAGTCAAGCTTGTGGTGGAATGGGCCAGAGTGGCTAAAACTTGGAAGTGAAAACTGGCCTTCTAATCAGCCTATTGTAGGAGAATGCCAGGCTGAAGAAGCATGGGTGAGTGAGGTGAGAAAATGCACTGTGAACAGTTGTCAAGTTATGCAGCAGGACCCCATATTGAGGCTTGAGGACATTAGCAGTCTGAAAAGGTTGTTAAGGTGACAGCATGGGTATATAGATTTGCCAACAATATTAAGGGAGAAACAAGAAGGGAAGGAATTCTGAACAGTAAGGAGATTCAGCAAGCCAGGAAATACTGGGTGGTATATGTGCAGAAGGAAAAATTTGGTGAAGAGAGGGAATTGCTCACCAGCTGTCCATTACAGATTCTACCAACACATTCTGCTCTCAAGGGTTTGCATGTGTTTTTGGATCAGGATTTATTGAGAGTAGGAGGTAGACTACAGTTTTCTGGGCTTCCAGAGGAGAAAAGACATCCAATTTTGCTACCTTCTGGGGGGCACTTTGTGGAACTTTTGATCCTGGATACTCATCATAAGTTGTTACATGCTGGAGTTAGAGAAGTGATAATAGAGATCAGACAACAGTTTTGGATTACCAAAATTAGACAAGTAGTAAAAAAGGTCTTGCATAAATGTGTGGTTTGCAAGCGTTGGAGTGCAAAGCCTTATTATGAAAAGGTGGCTCCACTTCCAAGAGAACGGTGTCTCTATACTGCCCCATTTGATGTAGTGGGAGTAGACTTCGCAGGTCCAGTCTATGTGTATGAGCAAGGGGAGTCTAACAAAGGTTATATATGTCTTTTCACATGTGCTACCACAAGAGCAATCCATTTGGATTTGGTAAGCAACTTAAGTAGTGATGTATTTCTTTTGGCCTTTAAAAGGTTTGTGAACAGAAGGGGTTTCCCAAATAAAATCATATCGGATAATGCAAAAACCTTCAAAAAGGCTGCAAAGGAACTCCAAGAAGTTTGGTCCTTGCTAAAAGAGGAAGGATTCCAATCCTACTTTTCACACCAAGAGGTACAGTGGGAGTTTATTGTTGAGAGAGCACCATGGTGGAGAGGATTTTTGGAAAGGCTAGTTAGAAGTGTAATGTCTGTAAGAGTCCGGTTTTATTTATTATAGACCTTTACAAGTTTACGTAGATAATTAACTAAATGCCAGGGTCACCAGCGCCCTATTGCTAGATTAGCATCCAGCAGTGCGGCGCAAAGTTAATTTTAATAAAAGAAGGGAAGGACTGATTATTAAATCAATATGAATTTTTATATTTTATTGACAACAATTAATGAGTATATGCAAAGGGGATTTTTACCCGTAACAACTTTGATGGACTTATAATGGTGAGATTAAATAATGGCCCGTTTGGCTAATATATAACAGTCTGCAAATAATACTGATTATAATAATAAATATACAATAATACAAATAATCGGAATAATAATAATTATACTAATAATAGCCACAATGACAACCTTGTCACAAAGGAACTTTGCTTGCTGGCGCGATGCTTTCGAATAATACAATGTTTAAACGGCGTCCTTTGTGTTGTCGTTGCACACAAGTTTGTTTTTACTTAATAATTTTACCAACCAGCCAAAATAATCCTTAAAAGCCCATTCATGTCTAGTCACACCACTCTGAATTCTTAAGAATTAAATTTGATCACTAGACATTTAACTTGTATTTATTTATTTAGATTTAAATAATTCACTCATGCCAATTTGTGGCAGTTTTCACTAATAAAGAATAATCTTGTGGTGCAAGGCACTACAAGTACTGCCCCCCAAAAACATGGTTGTCGGGGGTAAAAAAAACAATTAAATGTCAAAACGCACTGGCTTACGAATAACTCTTCCAGAACGAGTCGTTGTTTGCTTTTGGATGGCAATATCCTGCAGCACTGGTTCTGAAGGCATGGATGGTGCTACAGGTGCAGTAGGGACATTGGGGGAAGGGGATTCTTGGTGCCTGTGCGATGGAGCCAATGGCTGGTTCAAAGACAGTTGGTTGCGATAATGAAGGAGAATTGGAAGAGGGATGATAGATTGTTGTACCCTCGGATGAGGTGGTGGTACATAGGATTTAGGAAGGGTAGATTGCTGTACCTGTATATGAGATGAAGGTACAGAAGATTGAGGAGGGATAGGTTGCTGTACCTGTATTTGAGGTGGAGGTACAGAAGATTGAGGAGGGATAGGTTGCTGTACCTGTATTTGAGGTGGAGGTACAGAAGATTGAGGGAGGATAGGATCTTTTGTTGGAGAAAAATCAAGGTATGCTGGTTTCAAGCGGTCCACAGAAACGGTTTCACGCTTGCCCACCTTGTCAATGATGAAAGTTTTGGGTCTACGGTCTAGCACAAGGAAGGGACCATCATAGGGACAGTGAAGAGGGTAGCGGTGAGCATCATGTCTCAAGAAAACGTGTGTGCAAGTTTGTAAATCAGGGGAAACGAAGGTAGTTTGTGAAGTGGAAGTTCTAGGTGCTGTGGGACGAATTTGCTTCATAACAGAGCGTAATGTCTTAACATACGAAGCAGGATCACATGCGGGGTTAATGGGTGTAGGTGTGAAAAATTCTCCGGGTAACCGGAGTGTGGTACCGTAAACTAATTCTGCTGCAGAGCATGCAAGATCAGTCTTCAGAGCAGTACGAATTCCGAGTAGGATTAGAGGTAGCCTGTCCACCCATGTAGTAGATGGATCAGTGGCTCGCAAGGAACTTTTAAGTTGACGATGGAAGCGTTCTATCACCCCATTGGATTGCGGGTGATAGCTTGTTGTTCTGATGCGCTCAGTCCCAAGAAGGAGCATGAGTTCCTTCCATAAGGCCGATTCAAACTGGGCACCTCTGTCTGTGCAAATGGTTGCAGGTATTCCAAAACGGGAAACCCAACATGAAACAAAGGCGTGAGCTACTGCAGAAGCAGTACAAGAAGTCAAAGGAACAGCTTCTGGCCATCTTGTGAACCTATCAATGACAGTGAGAAGATAGGTATAACCTCGAGAAGAATAGAGGGGGCCGACTATGTCTAGATGTATGGCCTCAAAACGAGCCTTTGGCAAAGGAAAGGTACCAATTTCTGACTTTGTGTGTCGGTGAACTTTGGCACGCTGACATTGAAGGCAAGATCGAGTCCAATTGCGGATATCTTTGTGCATACTTGGCCATACAAACCTAGCTGCAATTAATTTTTGGGTGGCCTTAATTCCCGGGTGAGAAAGGGAATGGAGTTTAGCAAAAACAGCTCTTCGCAGCCCTTGTGGGACCAATGGTCGAATATGCTCAGTCGAGACGTCACATAAAATTAGTAAGTCTGACTTGGGTTCAACTGGTAAAGAGCGGACTTGCAATGAAGTGGGTGAATTAATAAGAGTTTGGAGGTCTGTATCCGTGGACTGAGCCTTAGCCATCTCTGAAAGGTTGATGTGAGAGTGTCCAGGGTCAGAAATTGCTGAGATGCGAGACAGCGCATCCGGCACAACATTCAAAGAACCTGAAATGTGTCGAATGTCTGAAGTAAATTGAAGAATAAAATCAAGGTATCTTCGCTCATTAGGAGCATGAGAGTCTGATTGAGAATGGAGAGCAAATATTAACGGACGATGATCCGTAAAAATGCTAAAGTCACGTCCTTCCAGGAATGACCTGAAATGACGGATGGAGAGGTATATCGCCAGCAACTCTCGACCGAAAGTGCTGTACCTCATTTGTGAAGGTGAGAGCTTGCGTGAAAAGAATGCGAGAGGTTCCCAAACGCCTGAAACAAGCTGCTGGAGCACTCCTGACACGGCAACGTCAGAGGCATCAGTGGCTAAGTTCAGAGGAGCGTCTGGTTGAGGGTGAACAAGGCATGTAGCTCGTGCTATAGCCTCTTTTGCTTGTGAAAAAGCGTTGGTAGCTTCGGGGTTCCACAGAACTGCAGTGGATCGCCCCTTTTTGATTGGCGAAGAAGAGAGGTTATGGGTGCAAGAATGTTTGCACACTGAGGAATGAAGCGATGGTAGAAGTTTACCATCCCTAAAAGCGGCGAAGTTGCTTTTGAGTTTGCGGTTGTGGGAAAGACCTTATGACAGATACTTTATTTTCGAGAGGAGAAATGCCCTTCGAAGTAACTTTGTGTCCTAAGAAGGTGAGTTCATCTACAGCAAAGACACATTTTTCAGGGTTTAGCAATACACCATATTCTGCCAACCGAGAAAAAACTAAGCGTAAATGTTGAATATGTTCTGAGGGAGAAGAACTTGCGATGAGAATGTCATCGACATATGTGAAAGTGAAGGAGAGACCTCTCAACACTTCATCAATGAAGCGTTGAAAAGTTTGGGCCGCATTACGCAGTCCGTATGGCATTTTTGTCATTTCAAATAACCCAAAAGGGGTTGTTATAGCAGTTTTATGTATGTCATCAGGGTGTACAGGAATTTGATGAAAGGCTCGCACCAAGTCAAGGCGTGAAAATACTGTGGTGCCATGGAGAGCAGAAGTAAAATCGTGTAAGTGAGGAAGGGGATAGCGATCTGGATCGTGTTGTCATTCAAAGCACGATAATCTCCACATGGACGCCAGTCTCCAGGTGTAGGTTTTGGGACCATGTGTAAAGCAGAGGCATACGGGCTACTTGAAGGCCGTATAATACCGAGTTCGAGCATGTGTTCAAACTCTCGTCTCACAATTGCAAGACGATCTGGAGCTAAGCGACGTGGGCGGGTGAAAACAGGTGAGCCTACCGTATCAATACGGTGGACAACAGAGTGTTTAATAGGGGTATCCTTAGAACAGGGTTGAGTAAGGGAAGAAAATTCATTTAGGAGCTGCTCTATAGCAGGTGAGCACTGTGGCAGAGAACTTGCCAATAATGAAGAGGGGTGCACGGTAGGAGAACCAATTACTGAAAGATGTGTGACATTATCAATTAATTGTGCTCTACGAACATCAACTAATAAATCATTAGCAGAAAGAAAATCAGAGCCTAACATTGGGTATACATCCGCGACAAGAAATATCCAGCGGAAAACACGTCTAAGTCCAAGAGAAACTGAAATAGAACGATGTCCATAAGTGTGAATAGATGAAGAATTAGCTGCACGTAAAATGAAAGGAGAAGGTCCGTTTGCACGGTCTGCGGCTGTTGCAGGAATAACACTGTATTGAGCTCCAGTGTCAATAAGGAATGCATAGCCTGAAAGTGGATCATGCAAGGTGAATGTTGGACCAGGTGGTGCAGTAGTTTGTGAATCATTAAATTTTTGTGGAGAAGGTTAGTATTGCTGTGGGAAGGAGTTTGTGTTGTATTTGGAGAATTAGTTGGGGGTATTAAATTAGCTGTGGTTGAATAAGTAGGTTGCGATTCTTTAACTTTACTTGCGTACGTAGGTGTTGGTTTGACAGTGTTAAATGAGGTAGTGTAGGGTTAGTTGAAGTAAGGATAGGAGGAGAGGCTTGAGAGGCTGTAGCGTCAGACGCCTGTGACACCAGCCTGGTTAGTTTAAAGGAGGGTTAGGAGTCCATGGGCAAGGTGTGAGACAGCGCGTTGCACGATCTTTAAACTTTTCATGATACCAGCAAGGAGGGGTATGAACAGTAGACTGTGGTAAGGAAATAGGTTGAGAATGGGGCTGAGTAGTGGGGATTGAGGATTGAGGATGAGGTAAGGCTAATAGATTTGGATTAGGAGCAACCAACTGACCTGTTTGCGGTGGCTGTGGTTGTAGGAGAACGAGGCGTTGTCCAGGTTCATATTGGGAGGCTCTAATTGGACCAGAGGGTCGTCCTCGTCTTGAAGAACTTCTCTCTCGTTCCCTGTTGTTAGCTAGCTCTATTCGGAGAGCTTTAAATTCATCTTTAAGTGTTTGTAGAATTTCGTTGGATACTTTAAGACCTTGTGCAGCCAGACTCAGATTGTCGTCCTGCGTGGCACAGATTTGGGGGTGATGGGTGTGGTTATCTACTTGGCCAAGGTAGATTTCAATCATCATCTTATCAGCTGTTTTGGCCATAGTGAGGAGGTCTGTATCATCTGGCATACAACGGAGCATTGGCCGTAGGGCAGTGGGGAGACCATTGAGGAAGCAGCATCGCATTAAGGGTGAGTTTTTATCGTCTTCATTGGTCTGTCCAGCCAGGTCTTGCAGATGTCTCAGGAAGGCTGTTGGCGTTGGATCCCCAAGAACTTGGTCCTTGAGTAGAGCAATGAGTCGCTCTTCTTCTGATTGGCCGAGTCTCCTGACTAACTCGCTGAGGAGGCTCTCAAAAGCTTGGTCAGACGGAGGCAATAGAGTTACATCCCGCACTACTTTGTATACTTGTGTAGGCAGGAGGTTCTTTGTGACAAGGAACTTGGTTCGTGGGTCCGTAACTCCTTTTATCTCGAAATAATCCCGCAGTTGACTCACAAAGATTCCAGGCTCTTCAGCGGTGAATTGTGGAGTGGTAGGCTGATACATTGTGAGAAAGTCCGTTATAGGTGGTGAATTTGGAGTACCACCGTTGGATGACCCTAGGTTGTTATTGGTCATTGTGGCTATTATTTGTTACAAGGTACTAAAAAAATTTAAAATGTGTCACAAACTGACAAGATTTCAACAAATGTTGTTGAATGTAAATAATGGCTTCAGGTAAGCTTGGTTGAGTATGAGACTCAATTAGAGTTATGAATGCCAATAACAAAAAGTTACGTGAAAATTTTTTTTTTTTATGATGTAGCCCAATATTAGCAGAAAAATAGTCTGCGTATAGGCTATTTGCAAAATATAAGTAAAAAATTTTTTTTATGATGTAGCCCAATATTAGCAGAAAAATAGTCTGCGTATAGGCTGTTTACAAAATATAAGTAAAAAAAATTTTTTATGATGTAGCCCAATATTAGCAGAAAAATAGTCTGCGTATAGGCTGTTTGCAAAATATAAGTAAATTTACACAAAAAAACTTTAGAAAACGCTGATTTTATAAAAAGGCAAAATAAAAGGAATATATTTTGCAATAGAATACACTTCCAGTACAGGTGAGTGCTTAGTACTAGTGAATTTAATAAAATTATAGATGCAGACTGAATATATTGACAAAAATTGAGAAAAAACTTAGAATTTTTTTTTGCATAAATTACGGTGTTTGGTCACTCCAGGAGGTTACCAATTGTAAGAGTCCGGTTTTATTTATTATAGACCTTTACAAGTTTACGTAGATAATTAACTAAATGCCAGGGTCACCAGCGCCCTATTGCTAGATTAGCATCCAGCAGTGCGGCGCAAAGTTAATTTTAATAAAAGAAGGGAAGGACTGATTATTAAATCAATATGAAATTTTATATTTTATTGACAACAATTAATGAGTATATGCAAAGGGGATTTTTACCCGTAACAACTTTGATGGACTTATAATGGTGAGATTAAATAATGGCCCGTTTGGCTAATATATAACAGTCTGCAAATAATACTGATTATAATAATAAATATACAATAATACAAATAATCGGAATAATAATAATTATACTAATAATAGCCACAATGACAACCTTGTCACAAAGGAACTTTGCTTGCTGGCGCGATGCTTTCGAATAATACAATGTTTAAACGGCGTCCTTTGTGTTGTCGTTGCACACAAGTTTGTTTTTACTTAATAATTTTACCAACCAGCCAAAATAATCCTTAAAAGCCCATTCATGTCTAGTCACACCACTCTGAATTCTTAAGAATTAAATTTGATCACTAGACATTTAACTTGTATTTATTTATTTAGATTTAAATAATTCACTCATGCCAATTTGTGGCAGTTTTCACTAATAAAGAATAATCTTGTGGTGCAAGGCACTACATGTCCATTAAAGAAACTTTTAGCTAATGCTCATTTGAGCAAAGAAGAATTCTGCACTGTTTTATGTGAAGTAGAAGCAATGGTGAACAGTAGGCCTATCACTTTTGTTTGTTGCAGTATGCAGGATGCAGAGCCATTGACACCAAATCATTTTCTTTGTGGTAAACGATTAACATCAAGCCCCAGTATGCCAGAAGACTTGCAGCCTATCCAGAGCACTCAAGGAGAGTTGACCAGAGGGTTTAGGTACCTTGAAGAGCTACAAGATCAGTTATGGAAGAGGTGGCAGATGGAATACTTGCCAGAACTCAATTATTACCCATCAGGCAATGTAAAGGGCTCCAATGCAAATTGTATCAAGGTGGGAGAAGTGGTAATGATTGGGGATGAAAGACCAAGGCAATGCTGGAAGCTTGGCATAATTGAAGTTGTTTGTTGGCAAAGACAATTTAGTTAGGTCTGCACTGGTAAAGGCTTCAGGAGGAAAATTAAAGAGACCAACACAAAAACTCTATGCTTTAGAAATCAGCAAAAACACGGATATTCAAGATGAAACATTTGAGTTACAGCCTCATGGAGAATGCTTGGCTAACCTTGCAGAAGGTAATGACAACAATGCCTCTTCGGTGGGGAGTGTTAGAAAATCTAGAAGAGAAAGGCGATATGATGACTAAGCTGATTGATGCAGCATTGCTTGTATATATTAAGTTAAGGTGTATATACAGTATATCCATCTCATAATTGTAAGGTTAGTGAAAAATTCACTTAATTTAGAGCTAGCATTTTTGGGCACTCTTGTAGCGTCATTTTTTGGGGCGCTGCGCGTTTTTTCTACTCGTTTGTGGAATGCCGTACTTACAGGGTGTGGTCTTATAGAGAGCTCTCTTGCAATTCAGTTTGGTTGTTTTGATACAAGATTGTTGCATCGTGCAATAGTGCAGGTTGTTGTTGTTGCAAAGTTTAGAAAGACCATAAATAGTGCCCCTTTTGTTTTTATCTTAAATTCATGCAACTGAGGCCTAAAGTATGCCCACATCGAGTCAGCAACCCTGAGGTAGGACCTAATAGGACCTGCAAGTCCGTAAGTTTTTAATTTTAGCTTAACTTGGGCTGTAGGTTGAACTGGCCCTTCAGAGCTTGGCCGTTCACGGCTCAGCTGGGATTTTGAACCCAATAAATAAATTAATAACAATGGAAGAAAGTTCTAAATCACTGTTGTTGAGTTTTTTCATTCTGAAGACTTCCATGCTGAATGGCGGCATCTGACCTGCACAATACTGCCCTCCATTCATTGATTTCATTCCAGGCATTTTATATTGTATGCAATGTATTGTTTTACATTTGTCAAGCTTGTAATGTTCTGTATCGTCTTGAAAATAAAGGAAAAAAAGGAGAAAAAAGAATGGAAAGCAAGTACAGGGCTCTAGCAATATTTTACTCTTTTTTAAAAAATTTAACGCCTAGAAGTTTTTATAAAAAGCTCTGATTATATTAATAGAACTGTAATCGTTGAGGATGGACAGATGTTTTATTTATTCTTGTCATGTTAGAAAATCTAGAAGAGGAAGAACCTTTGTTGTCCCAAGGCGATATGATGACTAAGCTGATTGATGCAGCATTGCTTTTATATATTAAGTTAAGGTGTATATATATCCATCGCATAATTGTAAGGTTAGTGAAAAATTAACTTGATTTAGAGCTAGCATTTTTGGGCTCTTGTGGCATCAGTATTTGGCCACTCTGGTGGCATCATTTTGGGGCGCTGCGCGTCCTTTCTACTCGTTTGTGGGATGTCGTACGTACAGGGTGTGGTCTGATAGAGAGCTCTCTTGCAATTCAGTCTGGTTGTTTAGATACAAGATTGTTGCATCGTGCAATAGTCCAGGTTGCGTTCATGGGCGCCCGCAGGTAGGGGCAAGGGGGGGGGCGCTTGTCCCCCCCCCCTGGAAATGCCAAGAAAATATATTAAATATTTTCTAAAAAAATATTTATATCCTAAACTTGCTGAAAAGTATCCAACTGCTTCCTAAAGGGTGAAAATTTTTATTTGTATGCATGATAAAAGGTTGCTACCTTTTTATTTGTTCACCGGGAGAAAATCAACTCCAACAAAACTGATTTTATGGAAAAGGTTGTTCATAATTTTGGTAGTGACCGCAGACGACTACAATTCCTATTCAAATGAGCAGTGTAGGTGATACTCGAAACACCGTTTTCAAATTACGTACAACATTTACTTCAGTGTGCTTTTTTCTTCATTCTATCATGTTTCTGTTATAAATAAAATAAATGATTGTTATCATGTGCATTGTATGTATATACAATATATATTTGCATTTTCCATTACAGAAAATGCAACACTAAACTTGCTTAGAATTAACCTGCTGGTTCCTAAGGGGTCAAAAGTTTTTTGCTTGCTCCGGTCCCTACCTATTAATACATTAAATTTTGCCCCCCCTTGGAAAAAATCCTGCGGGCGCCCATGGTTGCGTTGTTGTTGCAAGGTTGAGAAAGAAGACCATAAATAGTACCCCATTTGTTTTTATCTTAAATTCATACAACTAAGGCCTAAGGTAGGCCCACATCGAGTCAGCAACCCTGAGGTAGGACCTAATAGAATCTCAAGTCCGTAAGTTTTAATTTTAGCTTAACTTGGGCTGTAGGTAGAACTGGCCCTTTAGAATTTGGCCGTTCACGGCTCAGCTGGGATTTTGAACCCAACAAATAAATAAAATAACGTCATCAGTATTGTGTTCATTTAATATAAAAAGTGTTGCTGGACTGGTTTAGGGGTGGGCCCTGGAGGGCTTTCCATTTTTTTTTGTATATAAAATAAGCACACCGGACAAAAAATTAGTCACCCCTCTCAGAATGTACCTAATAACGTGTGACGGCGCCTCTGGCCTTGATAACCGCACGAATCCGGCGAGGCAGAGACTCTACAAGGTTGTGCATGTACTGAACATCGATTTGCTGCCACTCGTTCATCAGCCGGTCCCGAAGTTCCGCCAGAGTCCGTGGGTGTCTATTCCTGCGCTTCACTTTCTGTTTCCAGCCTGAACAACACCTTCGACGCATTCAGGATTAAAGGCTTCATTGGACCTGCGATGTACTCGTCGCCTCCCATCATTGGAGAACAAACAAAAACGGGACTCATCGGACGAAATTACACGTTTCCAATCTGCCGCAGTCCAGTTTTTTGCCTCTGAACCCATTTATAACGTGCCAATTTGTGACTTGCTGTTAACAGCGGCCTCTTCCGTGGTACCCTGCTCCAGATGTCCATCGCATGCAGTTCTCGTCGCAATGTCCGTTCGGAAATTGGTCGCTGGAGAACCTCATTGGTTTCTTGGAGCAATTGTTCTCTGGTTTGAAAACGATTTGCAGTTACTAGACGAGAAACATGGCGGCGGCCCCTATTGTCGAGAATTGTTTTCCGGCCACAGTTACGCCGTCGATTGTCAGTTGATTGCGAACTACACCACTCTTTGTAAACTCGCTGGACAGTACGCGTTGACACACCAACAAATTGGGCTACTTCAGACATTTTGTGTCCGTGGGCTCTGCCAAACACGATGGCTCCTTTTTGCCACTGAGTAACGTCTGCCTCACGACCCATTTTGCAGACTATATCCAACACACACTTTGTTCTTCACCACCTCACGAAACAGATCTGATCCTGTGTGCTACGTCACCGCTACTTGTCACTTACCAATGCTACATCAGCGCCCTCTGTGTGACCTTGAACTTCCTACTATCGGTGCTATTAGGGGTGACTAATTTTTTGTCCGGTGTGCTTATTTGTAATATGTTATCATATTATGGCAGATTTTCATACAGGTGTTAATTTTCTAATGTCTTGGCCTATATCCGGCATATCCAGCCGGATATGACCCATATCCTGCCGGATACAGGATATTTCGCAATATCCGGTGCACCCCTACTTCCAACCCTAAAATTGAGAACATTTGTCGAGAGTGCTGTGACAAATGATGACAGATCTTTTCCTTCAGCAATCGTTGGACAAATTCTATTTGGAGGGCATTTATCTCCTTCATTTTTTAGAGCTGCGATCATCAATCTCCATTTCTAAAGGTACACGATCATCAAAGAAAGAGAGACCAATTAGACGTTCACTTAAATACCATAAATGATTACGGAATGCCTTGCCTACAGATTTGGAGACGACAGTGTCTGGGTAAGTTTTTAATTAATGAAGGGGCTCAAGGTCATTTGCAGGAGCTAAAGTTGTTTGGGAGCATTGGAACCATGCTTTTACATAAATCTTTGTAGTGAATAAATTGAATCTTCTCAAAGATGATATTTCTCTTGATGTTAGACGAACCTGTGAAAGGAGGAGATAAATTTTTATAGAATAAATTACGTTTGCTAGCCAACGTGCAAGATGTAGAGCACCTGGTTGCATCATTCTTCTTCCTCGTGGGAAAACTTGTCCCAGAAAAAACAATGTTAATTCTAAGGTTTCTCGGTAATTATCTCTTGGTTGGCGTTCTTCTTGGTTAGTTTTACATAATTCAATTACTTCCTTCCATTTAGATATGTCTGTCACTTCTTTATCACCAATCCCTGGTTCAAGTTTACTCTTATCAATGTTACTCCATTCTAGCTGTAATCGCTTAAATGAAGCAATATCAGGTCCTGATGAGGGACCAAAAAGGACGCCAAATACATTTCCAACTATCTCATGGATATGACGACGACAGGCTAGGTGCAGAAGATTTTTGTCCAACATTTGTTCAATCAGGATGCAGGCACCTCCTCTCTTTCCTGTATTACTTGTCGTGGTATCAAACGACATAGCTTTGATCTGGTTGGTTAAATTCCATTCTTTTACATTTTCAACAACAGCCTTTGCAATTTCTTTTGCACTTTCGGAGGTAAGTTTAAAGACTGCAAGAAGCTTGCCGATATCTTTACCAGTCACTACCAGAGTAGGGTGTGTCAATTTTGGGGGGTGAAATGACTAAATTGAAAATTATGTGATTTGGTAGCAATTTAATGTAATCATTTGGCATTGAAAATAATATCCTTGCTTCAAAAATAGAGGACAATGATTATGTTTATGTTTATGTTTTATTCAAGTGATTACTTATTATGCTTATTCCTTTTTCAGAAGACCGTTGTCATTGACTTTATATAAATAAATAAACGATCACAAAGAGTTGGTTCTCATTTATGACAACGGTCTTAGGTACAAATGACTGATTAATTAAATAATAATAATAAAGTCTACATACGTGGTAAATTCAAGCAACTGTCAACCACCCCAACCTAATTAAGCAACTTCAACAAACGCTATCCACAATGCCTGCCGTAGAATGTCCTATCACAGGTTGTACCTATGTCACAGCAGACCTGGACCCAGCCATTGTAGCCGCACTTATAACAGCCCACTGCACGACCCATGTCCCAAGCCCGACAGTCTCTGCAAAGGTTGAGAAAGTAAGACGGCCAACCATTTCGGCTGCAGGTACCAGTGAAGACTGGGCATATTTTACGTCGCGTTGGACTGATTATGCGGAAGCTACAAAAATCACTGGTAGGGACAAAGTGGTACAACTACTTGAATGCTGCGACGATTCACTCCGCAAAGATTTGACAAGATCCGCAGGTGGAAGCCTAACAAACAAAACCGAAGATGAAGTCCTTGCTGCAATCAAGAAACTAGCTGTCCGAGAGGAGAACACCATGGTAGCCAGGGTTACCCTACACAATATGCGACAAGACCGCGACGAAACTGTGCGCAGTTTTGGAGCCCGTCTTCGTGGTCAGGCCGGAGTCTGCAAATTTCTTGTTGAATGCCCAAGCTGCAACAACAACGTAAATTACACTGACCCCATCCTTCGCGACGTCCTTACCCGCGGAATTGCTGACCCGGAAATACAACTGGAACTCCTCGGCAACAGTAACCAGGAGATGACCCTGGAAGACGTCTTTCAGTTTGTCGAGGCGAAGGAAGCAGGCAAGCGCTCAGCATCACGACTGCTGGACACCCATGCCGTGGAGGCCGCAGGCAGCACATACAGGAGAAGTAAGCAAATACCCCCACAAGACAAAAATGCCCCCTGTTCATATTGTGGTAAAAAAGGACACGGCAGAAGAGCCCCAGTCCACATACGCAAGAAGGATTGCCCTGCGTACAACCACAAATGCAAAATTTGCAAGCGCGACAGCCATTGGGAATCCGTATGCAGGAGCAAAGACAAGGACAAGAGCCTTTCAGCCACTCCTAATAAAGCTGATGAGTGCGAAGGTGCGGTATTTGATCTTCTCTGCGCCACAAGCAACACTTCCGAGCCACATAAGAAAAAGAGCAATCGCCCTCGACCATCACATTTACAATGAACTATCGGACATGTGGATCAAGGAGAACTCACAACCACAGCCACACATCAACCTGACAGTCAGGACTCTCCCCGAAGACTACGAGGCGCTTGGGGCAACCCTCAATGCCCACCCAAAAACCGTGGTACTGCCTGCCATGGCAGACACAGGCTGTCAGAGCTGCCTCACCGGTATCGAGGTTATCCACCGCCTCGGGCTTCTCCAGTCTGACCTCATCCCTGTGACCATGAAGATGCACGCCGCCAACAACAAGGGCATCAAAATCCTTGGCGCAGCCATACTTCGCCTCACTGGCAAGGATGAACAGGGCCAACAAGTAGAAACGAGACAGGTAACATATGTGACAGATTCTTCCGACAAGTTCTTCATCAGCAGAGAGGCATGCGTTTCACTCGGCATTATCTCGGGAAGATTTCCTACAGTGGGGGAAGTCCAACTGGATCCAGCACAATACTGTAACAACAGTGCCAGCACGCCACACAGTGACAGCGGACTTGTAACTAACTGTGACTGTCCAAGACGCCAACATCCTCCATCACCTCCAATCGAGCTACCGCTACCCGCTGTTGCGGCGAACCAGCAAAAGCTCAAGGAATACCTGCTGGACTATTACAAATCAAGCACCTTCAACACTTGTGACCACCAAGCGCTGCCCATGATGGACGGCCCCCCAATGAAATTGATGGTGGACCCCAATGCCAAACCAGTCGCACATCACACCCCCGTCCCAGTACCAATCCACTGGCAGGAGGATGTGAAGGCTGGCCTGACGATGTCGATGTCAGACTGGTGTCCTTGAACCAGTACCCGTTGGTGAGCCCGTAACCTGGTGTCACAGAATGGTGGTGTGCGCCAAAAAGAACGGAAAACCAAGGCGTACCGTTGACTTTCAACCCCTCAACGCTCACGCCACCCGCGAAACACACCACACTCAATCGCCATTCACCAGGCCAGATCAGTACCGCAAGGCAAAAAGAAGACAGTGTTTGATGCATGGAATGGATATCACAGCGTACCAATCTGTGAAGAAGACCGCCACTTGACCACCTTCATCACGCCCTGGGGTCGCTACCGTTACAAAACCGCTCCCAGGGTTACATTGCATCTGGTGACGGTTACACAAGAAGGTACGACGAAATTGTATCGAGCATCCCTAACAATACAAAGTGCATTGACGACGTCTTGCTCTGGTCAGACACAGTGGAGGAGAGCTTCTTCCAGGCCACCCAGTGGCTTGACACCTGCGGCAGACACGGAATCACACTGAACCCCGACAAGTTTGTGTTCTGTCAGGACAAGGTTGAATTTGCAGGCTTCGAGATCACATCTGACAGTGTCCGACCCTGTAAAAAATACCTCAAAGCAATCCTAGAGTTTCCATCTCCAAAGAACATCACCGACGTTCGATCATGGTTCGGGCTCATCAACCAGGTGTCGTATGCCTTCAGCATGGTCAAGAGGATGCAGCCGTTCCGCCTACTTCTGAAGCCAGGAACACCTTTCAAGTGGGATGACGAATTGGAAACCATCTTCGAAGAATCAAAGGATGTCATCATCACAGAAATAGAGGGTGTTAAAATTTTTGACAAAACCAAGCCCACATGCCTCGCCACAGACTGGTCGAAAACAGGCATCGGCTACTGGCTACTTCAGAAACACTGCACCTGTACACGAGTCGAACCCTTCTGCTGCCATACTGGATGGCGTGTCACATTGGTCGGCAGTAGATTCACTACCTCAGCTGAGTCCCGCTATGCACCAGTAGAAGGAGAAGCACTTGCTGTCGCCGATGCCCTTGACAAGGCGAGGTACTTCGTGCTGGGATGCGAAGACCTAATAATTGCAGTGGACCACAAACCTCTCCTCAAAGTGTTTGGTGACAGATCCCTAGAGGACATATCTAATACACGCCTCAGAAACTTCAAGGAAAAAACCCTCAGGTACCGCTTCCGGATGATCCACGTACCAGGCGCGAAACACAAAGCTGCTGACGGGGTGTCACGATACCCCACTGGCGACCCCATACCACTGACACTTCCCGATGACGTAGCAGCCATCCATCAACCATGCGAGGGAACGGCGTTCTTTCCCCCCCCACCTTCCTAGCCGGCATACGGACATCACTGACAGATGGTAATGGCATGGAAGCCTGCGTCATTTCTGCAGCCGCATCAACACTCAACTCGCTGAGCCTGGCATCAGTGACATGGGATCGAGTACGCACCGCCACGACCAGCGGTGCACTCCTTGCACAGCTGCGGGAATATCACCAGTTTCGCGACGACCTCCGCACTGTTGACGGCGTGGTAATGTACAGGAACCGCACGGTTATCCCGCCGGCCCTCAGGCAAGAAGTACTGGCTTCACTCCACTCAGCTCATCAAGGTACTTCATCCATGATCTCCAGAGCAGAAGACTCCATTTTCTGGCCTGGCATCACACCAGCCATCACAGCACTACGGGCTAGCTGCAACCACTGCAACCGCATGGCACCAACCCAGCCCAGCGCTCCACCCACTCCACCAACATCACCAGAATATCCCTTCCAGTGCGTCTGCGCGGACTACTTCCACTACAAAGGAGTAAACTACCTGGTCGTGGTGGACAGATACTCTAACTGGCCAATAGTAGAGAGGTCATCAGATGGTGCTGCTGGACTCATCGCCTGCCTCCGACGGACCTTCGTCACCTTCGGCATCCCCGACGAACTAGCTTCCGATGGGGGCCCTGAATTTACCGCAGCAGCCACACGGCAGTTCCTCAAAAACTGGGGCGTACACCACCGACTCTCATCAGTGGCTTTCCCTCACAGCAACTGTCGGGCAGAAGTTGGTGTCAAGACAACGAAACGCCTAATAACCGACAACACTGGACCAAACGGCGACCTCAACACCGAAAACTTTCAACGGGCCATGCTCCAATACAGAAACACGCCGGATAGAGATACAAAACACTCCCCAGCAATGACTTCATTCCAATCCTTCCCGGCCGATATAAACCACACGACACGTGGCGTGAAAACTTGGCCGCCCGAGAAGAAGCTCTGAGGAACCGCCACATGAGGGGAGCGGAACGCTGGTCAGAGCACACCAAGAGACTCCCACCACTAGCAGTCGGAGACCTTATACGCATCCAGAACCAGGTCGGTCCACACGCCCGTAAATGGGACAAGACAGGTGTGGTCATCGAAGTCAGGCAGTTTGACCAGTACGTGGTTAGGGTCGATGGATCTGGGAGGGTAACTGTAAGGAACAGGAAATTCCTTAAAAAATATGAACCCTTCAGCACAACTGCTCCAAAGATGACCATAGACCAACATTTGAAGAACTTCCTAGCGGTGCCCACCAACAGCCCACCTGCTGCACCACCTACACCTGCCAGGTCAGCACCAGGACCAAAGACACCCGCTTCACCCCGTAGTCCGACACGGTCCAGCCCACACGTTGAACGCAGGCGCCCGACCCCTGAAGAGATCACAAAGAGTTGGTTCTCATTTATGACAACGGTCTTCGCATCATTTAGCACAGATTGCACAAAGACTAAAGTGTGAGAATATTGTATTGCAATACCATACTGCCCCATTGTATATTGAAAAAGTCTATTTAAATTATTAAATTCTGCCTCGACATTCTAAATTTTGGACCCACAAACCCCTGATCTTACATTGGGATGTCAGCCTAATTTGTCAAATTTTGAAAAAATAAAAAATAACTCATACCTACATCAATTTTAATTCAAAAATTCAATTTTTCCGTAAATTCGTAACAAAATAACAAATGTGCGCAAACATCCTATCAACATTTAAAGTGGCAATAAGATATCATTCAGAGTCTTCATTGAAAGTAACCAATGCAGTCATGTCCTTTTTGCTGCGGTTCCTTGGCATCAGCATTCGGCTTGCTACTTGCGCTTTGATGTAGCCTTCTCGCCTCTCGTGACTGTAGTAAACTTGACTAGCTGCTTCTGTGACCATTTTCACACCTCTCCACACTCTGAGTGAGAGAAGGCCACTTTGGCACTTGCATTGGGGCCTCTTTAAGTTGTGTTAAATCTTTGTTTGTTATACATGTTGTCAGTGGTGGCTCCAAAACTTCCGAACTCAAGTTAACTAATTCTGACAATTTCGTGGCATTGACGTTTATCGGAGGTACCTTCCTTGTCTGAACAGAGCAGTCTCCCAGCTGGTCATCATCTAGTGATGTTCCTCTAAGCTTTAGAATGATTTCCACAGCCTCAGTTCGCTCTTTGGTACATTGGCTGCAGAGTATTGTTTGCAAAACTGCCTCTGGTCTAGCATACCAAGCGGACCTTCTCACCACAGGTAACATGATGTCCACCACTACTTTCAATTACAGCTACTGAGAACTCAAAGGAAACAAGATGTGGTTGGGCCCCTCCATCCACATTGGATTAAGTTTTACATTGAACCAGTGAGGAAGATAAAACCCAATAATAAATTCAACAATCAACATCAAATTCTGTAGCATTTTGCCCTTCAGTGCATGTTTGGAAACCCAAATCCTGCAGAAACGAATCGCTGTAGTTAACCAACGACTGTGACTTACGGGTCCAATCTCCAAGAGAGCCAGATTTTGAGGCAACTCTCCTGATCTGATTGCTTGAACAATACGATAAGCCTACTTCGACCTTTGGAAATTTTGTAATTATTTCTAATTCCGTTGCTTCATCTAGCATGTTGCCAAGGGGGCCTGACCACTTGTTGCTCTTTGTAGGACCATCAAGTTCCTGGATGAGATGAGACGACGAAGAGGTAGTTCCCCTGTGTGCAAATCACATACAATCCAAACAAGCCTTCTTCCAAGTTTTTTCTCTAAATGCGTCATAACACGGCCTGCCATCCAGTGTTCACCGCAGTTGAGTCTCCACCAACGGCCTGCAGTGAACTGTCAAGTCTTCTTTCTTGAAGCCAGCATATTATTTGATCAGCAATTGCCTCTGCATGTTTCTTGCCTTCTACTTCTGCTTCAGGAACAGAGTGAAACAAATAGCGGCCACCAGGTTCGGAACACACAGAGTAGTGTTCTTCTTTGATGAGACCGGGAAACTTTCTGTCCATTTCCTCTACCTCTAGGAGAACTTTTGTGTCATCTCTTCTTCCATCAAACAAAAGGCGAGAGAGACCTTCCTCCTTCAAATCTTTTTCATGCTGATCAGATATTTCCTTCATTATTTTTTCTTGTGCTCTTCTTATGATCTATCACTAAGGATGTATCCTCTCGGCTGATGAGGCCTGCATCTATCCAAGCGGCAGTGGCAATCTCTGCAGTCTCTCGTAGCCCCGTATGGTGGCGAATACTGGCAAGGGCAATGTTTGAGATGTCTTTAGTGTTGTATTTCATTCTCTTCGGCGAAGGTTCAGATGGCATTTTGGAGCTATCATCTGATGTTGCTTCTTTCTGTTCATCTGAAGAGCTTTCAAAGAAGTGAGAAACCTCTTCATAAAGCTCTTCATCTCTTTGGGTGGCTTCTTCACTCTTCTTTTTCTTCCTTTCTTCCCTCTCTCGGATTCTCTCTTTTTTCTTAGCAATAACAATCTGTTTTTTGGTTTCTGAATAATCTGCTGAACCAATCTGCATACTTCCTTGGCCTCCTGCTTTTGTTCTCTGCGCCTTTATGAAAGCCAGCTCCAAAACAGGGATCTTCTTCTCACGAGGACAGCGGCAATCAATGTGAGGGTGAGGTTCTCTTCTGCATGAGGGAGAACAATTAGCTTCAGAACACAACTCAATGGGACACTGGCAGTTAAAAATGTCAAGAAGAGTATCAAGTGTGTGCAGAAATTTATTTTTCTTCGCTAGTTTTCCTTTACCAAGTGATGTCTCAACTGCTTTGTGCCACAGCTTTGTTAATTTTAGCTCAATAGTTCTATACTGATTGAGTACAGGTGGTTTGAATAACACATTAGCTTTTTTCCACTGATGCAGAAGAGGGGGAATCATGTCCCTTATGAGCTCTTTCTCTGTGTAGTTCCTTCTATCCTTTGTATTTTGTTCACGAAGGAGTAACCCTAGTCTCAGCATGTCTCGCACTGTTGGTAGTTCTGATACGGGAAGCTCCTTGCCTGTACCGACTAACAGGCTTAAGTGGCATGACGACTGACCTCTTGTCTTCAATTTTGGCATCTTAGGTATATCTGAAAAGAAAGAAAAACATTTAAGTATTTTATATCAATTACGATGTTTCAAAGTTTAGTCATTCGATGTTCTAAAATTCAATAAAAAAATATTTCATGGGATTACGACATAATTAGACAGAAGAATATGATAATAATAAATAATTGTAATAATCAATAATCCATACTTACAGTTAAACTGTAGTATTCGTCTAGTAGAATAACTATGAAGTAGGTACAAGAGCAAAACCAGCAAACCACCGTCTATGACATCTAAGAGGCAACTGAGGACTGAGAGTGAGGGACAGTTCTATTCATGTTGTGACTTGTACATTGTACAACAACTATTTGACCTTTTAAACACTCCATATGCGATCAGTGGGATAATTCTGTGAGAGATGAATAGTTAATCAATTTATGTCCTATTATTTAGTAAAAGAGTCAATTTCTGAAACTTTAAGGTAAAATTGATGTAGGTAAGGGTTATTTTACTTCATTTTGGTTGGCCATTCAAGTTTTGACATGAAAAGACACTATATTTTCACTACCAAAATTGATTTGAAAAAAGTTGACAAAATTGACACACCCTACAGTACCAGAGGCAAACGACCGACAGACTTTCTTCCTGTGATATCAGGTAGCATTTTCCCATCCCAAAGAAATTTTGCAAAGAAATAAATCGGATATTTTACTATTGATTAAAAGTACATTACATTTTCATACTACGATGACACACGAGTAATATAGACAGACTTCAGCGCTATCAACCACCAAGCACACAAAGATTATTATTTTGTTTATTTTTATTTTTTTTTCCAGATTTACCGCCGATTCGTACCTAAAGAGACGGTACATATCTCGGCGAGGCAGTGAGTGGGTGATGTCACTGTGCTGGGGGCGGTAGACTAGGGGAATGAGTAAGGGTCAGTCGATGGATAGTGGGTAGGAGGGGTACGGTTTCAGATGCGATGGAGCAGATGGGAGTGAGTAAGGAAGAGGAGAACGGCTTCCGCTGAAAAGTGGGGGCCGTCGGCGAGTATAGATCGTAGGCAGTTGGGTATGGGGTTTTCGGCCGAGAGAGGGAAACACCTGCGACGGAGAGCGGCCAACTTTGAGCATTCCACCAGGTGTAAGACAGTGATAGGGGTATGGCAGGTAGAGCAAAGCGGGGCTGGCGATTTCGCCATAAGGTGTCCGTGGGTGATGCGGGTGTGACCTATGCGGAGACGGGCTAGGATTACTTCTTTATGGCGGGACCGGTGGAATGAAGAAGCCCAGTGTCCTATTTGCGGTTTGATCGTGTGGAGTTTATTTTGTGTGGCCTGGTCCCATTCCCGCTGCCATATGGAGCGGAAGTGGGAGCGGAAAGCCGGGAAGAAGTCGGAGAAGGGGAGGGGTCGGGAGGAGGCCGGCAGCAAGCAGGCCGTCTTTGCTGTGCGGTCCGCCGCCTCGTTACCCTGGATGCCGACATGAGCCGGGACCCAACAGAATGCGATTGTCTTATGTTGGAAGATCGTTAAAAGTGGAAGGTCTGCTGGATGGTACAGACGAGCGGGTGAGGGGAGTTAAATCTTTCTAGGGAGAGAAGTGCACTTTGGGAATCCGAATAAATGACAAAAGAGCTGGCAGAGTGGGTGCGCACAATATCGAGGGCCTCCGTTATGGCGAAAAGTTCCGCCGAAAAAACGGAGGCCTCGCGGGGCAGGCCGACGCTCCGGGAGAGCGGCTGGGACAGAATCACCGCTGAGGAGGCCACACCAGCTTCCGAGCGGGAACCATCCGTGTAAATGGCGATTGCGTCCGGGTGTTGGGTTGCGTGTTCGCGGAAAAGTGACCTGTATATCATGGCGCTCGTGGTAGTCTTCGGTAGGGAACACAGATCTTTGCAGAACTTGATAGGGGTTAGGATCCAGGGGGGGTAGATGCTGAATGAAATGGGGATAACTGAGGGGGCGGGCATGTTGAAAAGATCAAGGAAAGAGCGGACCGCTTCAGTGAAGTGCCAGCTCCGTCCCTGAGGTGGTAGTTCTAAAACCGCCGTGCCCAGAAGCGAAGAAGGTAGCCTCTGTGCACGGAGGTATGTCCGCATGAGGAGTAGACCCCGTCGGAGGGCGAGAGGGAGATGATCACATTCCACATGGAGGCTGGAGGCTGGGGAGGAGCGGAAAGCACCGGTGGCGAGGCGGAGGCCTCTATTAAGTACCGGGTCCAGGATACGGAGGCGGGCGTTGGAGGCTGAACCATAAACTGCGCTACCATAGTCCAGCTTCGACTGTACTATGGAAGTATAAAGGCGAAGAAGAGAGCGTCGATCTGCACCCCATGTGGTGTGAGAGAGGTGATCCAGGAGAGCGAGGGGGCGTCGAAGGGATTGCTTTAGGTGCTTGAGATGGGGAACCCAATTGAGCCGTCGGTCTAGGGTCATGCCCAGAAAACGCGTGGAGGGTACCACCTCAAGAGGACTGCCGTATAATGTAACAGAGGGTAGAGGAAGGGTTGTGGGTCTTCTTCTACTGAAGACCATACACTTGGACTTAGGGATGGAGAGGCGGAAACCCACCGACGTCGCCCACCTTCCACCCGGTAGATGGCGAGCTGCATTTGCCGTTGAACGACAGACGGTTCTCGCCCTGCGAAGTAGATTGCAAGGTCATCCGCGTAGATGGAAGAGCGGATTGTGGGTGGAAGGCATTGTGAGACCGTGTTCATCACGACAGAGAAGCAGAGAACACTGAGGATGCTTCCCTGTGGGACCCCGTCCTCCTGCACAAAGGTGTCAGAGAGGACTGAGCCCACCCGGACTTTAAAGGTCCGAGAAGTAAGGAAGCCCCTGATGAAGGTAGGCATGGCTCCGACAAGGCCCAGATGTCGGAGCTGACCGAGGATCATTGCTCGACGGGTGGTGTCATAGGCCTTCTGGATGTCGAAGAAAACTGACAGTACGAACTGTCTATTGTCGAAGGCATCCTGTATGTCTCGGCTGAGAAGCAGGAGGGGATCAGTGGTGGAGCGGAATTGTCTGAAGCCGGACTGGGTAGACGGGAAGGAATTGGTACGTTCAAGGACGAACGATAATCGCGTAGCGACCATTTTTTCGAGGATCTTGCAGGCACAACATGTCAGGGCGATTGGTCTGTAGTTTGTGGGGTCCAGGGAATCTTTGCCGGGCTTGGGGATAGGGATGACGTGGGCCTCCTTCCACCTAAAGGGGAAGGCACCCTCTATCCATATGCGATTGTATAGGTCTAGCAGGAAAATTTGTAAGGTAGAGTGGAGGTGTTGGATCATGCCGTACGGAATACCGTCCGGGCCGGGACAAGGGGATCGTCGAGAGGCCAGTGCCGTCTGTAGTTCACGCATGGTAAACAATCGGTTGTAGGTGCTGTCTATGGACGGTGGGAGGGGCTATCGTCAGGGGCGGGTACGGGATTGGCTGCAGAGGAAGAAACGGCGGCGAAGGTAGAAGCAAGGTGGTCTGCCACCGACTTGGGCTCACATAGGAGTCCGTCGTTTGTCCGGAGGACCGGGGGTCGGGAGGGGACATGTCGCCTCTCGACGCCCCGCACCTTCTTCCAGATGGTAGCCGAAGGTGTGTTGGCGGTGATGCCGGACACAAAGGCACGCCAAGAGGCTCGGCGCGCTGTCTTCATTGTGCGGCGGGCGATGGCCCTGACCCGCTGCATCTCCGTGCGATGGATGGGGAGTCGCGTCCGGTAGAAGGTAGAAGCGCCGTTGCCTTCTTCTTGGCGCGCACGGCCTCCGCGCACTCCGGGGTCCACCAAGGAACCCGTCGGGCGCGGGGGTAGGCGGAAGATTGTGGTACGCTTGTGCTTGCGGCCGTTAGAACGACGGACTCGAAGTATGCGACGCACTCGTCGATGGATGGGAAGTGGGCAGTTGTAAGGGTGGTATATGTGTTGTCGCGGAAGCGGGCCCAATTCGCGTTGGTGGTAACCCACCTTACCGGTACCCGTACGGTCTGGTCGGGTCGATTGAGGGTGAGTAGAATGGGGAGATGGTCACTGCCATAGTCCTCTCGGAGGACTTGCCACGTGAAGTCTAGGAGGGCATCAGTTGATACGAGGGACAGGTCTATACAGGATGGAGTGCAGGTGGTGGCATGGTAGAATGTAGGAGAGCCATCGTTGAGGCACTCGAAGGAGAGCTCGGTCATGACGGATATCAGGGTTGGGGCCATATAGGTGGAGTGTGTGTCGCCCCACAAGGGGTGACGACTATTGAAATCGCCCAGTAGTAGGAAGGGCCTGGGGAGTTGTTCCACGACTTCCACCAGGTCGTCGCGGGAGACTTGAGCGTGGGGGGGAAGGTAGATTGAACAAATGGTGTACTGTCTATCCAGGGAGAGCCGGACGGCAGTCACCTGTAGCGGGGACCGGATGGAGAGATTGTAGAAGGGGACTGCGTGGTGGACGAGGATGGCAGCTCCCCTTCGAGTGCAGGTAGGAGGCGGGGTGGCGACGCAGAAATAACCAGTGGGGCAGGGCATGGACCTGGTCCCCAGGATTAGCTCCTGGAGACAGACACACCGGACGGGAAGTGGCAATCAAGGAGTTAAGGCCTTCATAGTTTGCAAAGATTCCTCGACAGTTCCAGTGGACTATTGTGGTTTTCGGGGGATCCATTAGTTGATGAAGGGGGATGGGTAAAGGTGTAGGCGCTAGGAGGTTGGAGTGTGAAGGGAGATCTGGAGTTCGCGAAACTGAAGGCTGGGTCGGGAGCATGGCTGGCTATCTACCGTTCACCAGGGAAGGAATCGGTCGGCCTGTCGAACCCTGCGGAGGTTGCGGGGTCGAGTCGGCCGAGCGAGACCGGAGGCGTGGATCACGGCAGGCAGAGGAACATCGTGGGCTGAGCGGGTCGAAGTGCCTTGTCGGGCTTCTATGGTCGGGCCAGGGGGGGGCACGTTAACCCCAAAAGGGGCGCTACCCCGCCTGTCCGGGGTCTCACGGCGGACCCTAGGTGGTGACAGGGGGTACCAAAAAGACCGGGCGGGTGGGAGGGAGGGCGTACTCAGGGTAGCTGATAAGGGGGGGTCGGGGATGTTGGGGGGTAGGTACGATGAGGGTGGAAGGTGAACCAGAGTGGTCTCGTGGAGGGGTGGAGAAAATGGCAGATCCATGAGACTCATGGGCGTGGGCGCAGCCGAGCTTCCCTCGGTCACACCGTGCAGCTGCGCCAGAGCCGCATCCACTGGATCCACTGGGCTGGGTCTCGTCGTACAGGACGGGTCGTGGATTTCGGCCACTATTGTCAGAGTCTGTGGGGGTAGAACGGTGGGACTTCTACGATGGGGAGAGATGGACATAGTGGGCGTGGTGGGCGGTGTAAGGGTCCGAGCCGTCTTCTTGGTCTTAGGGGAAGAGGGAGAGAGACGTTGGGAGACCGGAGGGTCTGGTGACACGCTCCGGCGTCTCCGCCTCGACGGCTTGCTCCGGGCGGCAGGTTCGGGCGTGTACAGGGAGTACTGGGAAGGCAGGGTTTGAGGTGGCTGGGACCTGGAAACCCTGGTCCCAGACTCCTGGGGGATTCGTGGCAGATGAGGTGCGGGAAGAAGAGGAACGGTGGGGGGACAGGGGACCGTCGGGTCCTGCGAGGATTTGCTATGTGGGGAACAGGAAGCAGTGGCGGGGGGGGGGGGGGGTCGGCGGCAGGCCAGTGACTAAATCGCTCTTATTCTACAGATGAGGTGGAGTTGTGTCCAGTAGTTCAAAGAAAAAGACACACATACTCAGGGGAGTAACACTTTAATATTTGAATTGTTAATACATTACTTTCATTGTATTATTGTTGTTACAGGTGGTGGTGCATATATGCCCAAAGACAGGCTCGCATATATAAATAAGATAGAGATTAAATTGAATAAATAAACGAGATAATAAAGACCCTTTCTAAACAAGGGGGAAAACTGAATAATAAGAACCAATAAGAAAGAAGAATCAAAAGAAGCGCAAGATCATCTATTGCAAAGAAGAGCTAAAGCATTATTTCTAAGGGGTACCTAGACCGTGGTATTTAGGGGATAGCCGGCTGTTCTGGGTATTCACGGGTGGGGGTACTTTCTTAAATACTGGCGAGAATAAAGCGAGGAACATCTTAAATAAATTGAAGGTGAGAAATTATTCTACTTTTTATCACTGGTAGCAGAGCGTGGTTCGAATTCGACAACATGAGCAATAAAGACAGTGGAGACTGGAGGATGAGAAGAGGATGTCCACATTTCAACGGGAAGCAAGAAGAATTTAGAAGTTGGAGAGGGAGAGTAGAGGATTGGTTGATCGTGTGCGAAGAAGAAGTGGTATACCCTGGTTTGGAAATAAGGATGAATTTAGGAGGGAAGGCATGGGAGGTGACCGAAGATATTAGTCGAGGAAGTCTTAAACAAGAAGGCGGTGCAGCAATTATTTTTTCAGTTCTGGATAAAGTGTATAAAAAGGAGACTTTGATGGAGAATTATGAAAATATGAAGAAGTATTTCAAGATCAAGAGGGAAGTGGGTGAAACGATGAAGGACTACATTTTCCGGTATGAAAAAAACGCGAAGGACTGTAAAACAACATTAGGTAGAGAGATGTTTGAAGGAGAAGTGAAGGGATTTCATGTGCTGGAACAAGCGAGCCTGTCTGAACAACAAAAACGGAAATACTGAAAGGAGATGTGCCCTGGTTAATAGGGAAGGAAACTATGTGTAAAATGGATATGAAGGTATGCATGAAGGAGGAAAAGGTGGTGATAGGAGATATGAATAACGTAGAAGTGACGCTTAAAGAAGATAGAAGAGGACACCTGAGAATTGGTTTGATACCACAAAGGAGAAGAGAAGAAGTGTGGACAGAAGGATGGAAAGAAAAAGGAGATAAGGAGATTAGTGCAGCCATAAGAAAGTTACATCTACAATTCGGACACGCTAGTGGAGAGAGAATTTGGAGGTTGACGGAGGATGCTGGATGGAGTGAGGGACTGGAGGAAGAGCAGAAAAAGAAGATGAAAAACAGATTATTGGAACAACTAACTGAGTGCGATATTTGTAAGAGATATAAGAAGAATCCACCAAAGCCAGTAGTGGGTTTGAGTTGGAGTAAACAATTTAATGAGGTGGTAGCCCTTGATCTGGGAGAACTTGAGGGACGAAGATTCTTAGTAATGGTAGATATGGCGACAAGATATTGTCAAGCCAGGTGGATAAAGGACAAGACACCAGAGACTGTGATGAATGGAATGATGGAGGGATGGTTGACTATTTTCGGAACACCGGCAAAAATACTGACTGACAATGGAGGTGAATTTCAAAACGAAAAAATGAGAATTATGTGTGAAAAATGGCAGATAAAAATGATGACTACACCAGCAGAAAGTCCATGGAGCAATGGACTGTGTGAAAAGACTGTCGGATTACTGAAGGAGAGTTTGAGGAAGATGGCGGAACAAGTAAACATTAAGATTGCTCTAGGATGGGTGGTGTTGGCAAAGAATTGTCTGAGTAATTATGGTGGTTTTTCGCCAAACCAATTAGTGTTTGGGCATAATCCGATACACCCGAACCTTCTGAATGATGGCTTCAGCATTGGTGGTGTTGTAGAAGGAAATGAAGAACAGACGGTGAGGGAAAATCTATAAGCGATGCATAAGGCAAGAGAAATATTCATTAAGAATGAATCTTGTTTAAAAATAAGGACTGCTCTGAGGAAAAATATAAGGGTACATAAGATAGAAGATGTGATTATCAATGATGAGGTCTACTACAAAAGAGAAAATGAAAAAGAGTGGAGAGGACCAGCAAAGGTAATTGGCGTAGATGGGAAAACTGTGATTGTGAAGCATGGGGATTCATTAAGGCAAGTGGCGCGAGTGCATATCACTCGGATTCAAGGAACAAATGAAGTCATGAAAGAAGAGAGAGAAAGAGGTAATGAAAAGGAAGAGGAGATCGATAACAACAACTTTGACAGAGAAGAAAGGGACATGGTTATGGTGAGAAGAGATGGAGGAGATCCAGTGTGTGATGATGATGAGGCGATGGAAGATGAAGAGGAATCAGAAGATGAGGTAGATGAGGAAGATGAACGTGAGGAGGAGCAACAACTTTGACAGAGAAGAAAGGGACATGGTTATGGTGAGAAGAGATGGAGGAGATCCAGTGTGTGATGATGATGAGGCGATGGAAGATGAAGAGGAATCAGAAGATGAGGTAGATGAGGAAGATGAACGTGAGGAGGAGGTAGAGAGAGAGATTATACCTAAGTTGAAAAAAGGAGATAGAGTCAGGGCCCGGCATAAGGAAACAGGCGAACGAGAAGAATGGAAGATTTTGGGTTTAGCTGGAAAAAGATCGAGTAAAAAGTGGGGAGACAGCTACAATATACAAGAAATAAATACCGGCAGGAAAGATTGGATTGATTTGAGAGAGTACGAAGAGATAAGGAAGATAGATGACGAGGAGGAAGTCCTGCTCGGTTTTGAGGATAAAAAGGCAGAGGAAGCCAAACGAAAGGAATTACAAAGCTGGCTAGATAACGAAGTGTATGAAGAAGTAGATGATGTTGGTCAGAAAAGTGTGTCCACAAGGTGGGTGGTGACTGAAAAAGTGAAAGCAGGTAAAATGATTTGTAAAGCAAGATTGGTGGCGAGAGGATTCGAGGAAGAAATGGAAGACTGGGAAAAAGATGCACCCACTTGTAACCCAGAAACTTTAAAATTGTGTCTATGCATAATTAATCAGAAGGGATGGAAGTGTCATACTTTAGATATTGCAACTGCATATTTACAAGGAGAAAGAATACAGAGAGTAGTGTATGTCAAACCACCCAGTGAAGTAGAAAGTGGTGTTCTATGGCAGTTGAAGAAAGCAGTTTACGGACTTAAAGATGCGGCAAAAGCATGGTATATGAAGGTGGTGAAGGTGGTGGTGGAGCTTGGAGGAGTTAAAAGCAAACTGGAGCCAAACGTGTTTTATTGGAAAGATGATCAAGGAAGTGTAAGTGGAGTCCTATGTGCACATGTAGACGATTTTTGTTACGGAGGAGATGATAATTTTCTTAAGACAGTTATTACGAAGATGAAAGAAAAATTGAAGGTGGGAGATCAAGGAAGGCAGAATTTCAAGTATATAGGAGTTCACGTAAGACAACAAGAAAAGAGAATACTCAATGAGCAAAGGAAATACATCGAGAGTATACAAGAACCCGAAGGGAAGCTTTATCAAGGTCTTAGAGTCCTAAAAAGGAAAGAGTTGACTCTCTATCGATCAATTGTGGGACAACTGAATTGGATATCACAACATATCTTACCCGAAATAGCTTATGATGTAAGTGATCTAAGTAGAGCGTTTAAAGAGGGAACGACACAGGATATGAGAAAATTAATAAAAATCGTGAAGAAGGCAAAAAGATCAAGGGGAGAAATCATCCTAGAAAAATTGGATGAAGAGAAAATATTTTGGGAAATATATGCAGATGCCTCGTTTGGAAATGTGGAGAACGAACAAACTCAAATCGGATACATATCATTAGCAGATGATATGGGAAGAAAATGTCCAATATGGTGGAAGTCGAGGAAGGCAAAAAGAGTGGCAAAAGCTACAATTGAAGCTGAGGCACTGAGTGTTGGAGAGGCTATTGAGGGAGGAATTTACTACAATCAACTATGGAAGGAGATAGTGGGGGGCAGAAAGATTGAAATAAGAGTGAAAACTGACAGCAAAACACTAATGAAGGCGATAAAATCAAATACTGGTGTCAGTAGTAAACGGCTGAGAATTGATATAGCTGCAATTAAAGAAACTTTGGAGAGTGGTGAAGTGACAGAGGTGGAGTGGGTGCGAGGTCTGGAGCAGGTGGCGGATGTGTTGACCAAGAGAGGAGTCGCCGAAGAAAATATAAGATACGTGGGAGGAGAGAGTTTGAAAAAAAACTGAAGGAGGAAGAGAAGAGGATAAGAGTGACTAAATCGCTCTTATTCTACAGATGAGGAGGTGGAGTTGTGTCCAGTAGTTCAAAGAAAAGGACACACATACTCAGGGGAGTAACACTTTAATATTTGAATTGTTAATACATTACTTTCATTGTGTTATTGTTGTTACAGGTGGTGGTGCATATATGCCCAAAGACAGGCTCGCATATATAAATAAGATAGAGATTAAATTGAATAAATAAACGAGATAATAAACCCTTTCTAAACAAAGGGGAAAACGGAATAATAAGAACCATCAAGAAGGAAGAATCAAAAGAAGCGCAAGATCATCTATTGCAAAGAAGAGCTAAAGCATTATTTCTAAGGGGTACCTAGACCGTGGTATTTAGGGGATAGCCGGCTGTTCTGGGTATTCACCGGGGTGGGGGTACTTTCTTAAATACTGGCGAGAATAAAGCGAGGAACATCTTAAATAAATTGAAGGTGAGAAATTATTCTACTTTTTATCAGCCAGGGCGGCGTGCCGAGATGATAGAGCCGAGAGCAGCGGCATAGGACACCCCCGGCCTCACCTCCCGACTCCGCACCCTGTCGCGTGCCTCACGGGGGCTAAGGAAGTCCGTCACCTGTAGGCCTCGGACCTCCTTCTCGAACCTGAAGAAAAGGCATTCTCGGGATGAAGAGGGGTGTGCGCCTTCACAGTTGGAGCATTTGGGTGTGTTGGGGCACCTGTCAGGGTGGGCGAGTCGTCCACAATGAACACATAATGGATGCGGCTGTCGACAAGCGGAGCTGACGTGTCCGAATTTATTGCATTTGAAGCAACGGGTCGGGTCTGGGACGTATGGGCGGATAGAAAACTCGCATGAGGCGCGCTCTCCCATACCCCATACAATACGGCCAGGGTGGATTAGTGAGTTAAAAGTAAGGAGCAGACGTGGGGTGGGGGAGGGGGTGCCTCCCTGTCGGGATGTGAAACGATAGATCTTAGTAACTCCTTGGGGTGCGAGATCCTCCAGGAGCTCGTTCACTGCGACCGACAGTAGGCGGGTGGCGTAAATAGTGCCCTGACTCTGGTTCAGGCGAGGGTGTGGGGAAACGGACACCGAGCATCCAAGGACCTCAGTGATGGAGAGTAGGGCTTTCGTCTCTGCGGCTGAGCGTGATTTTACGAGGAGGGAGCCATCCCTCTGTGGGCGTACGTCATAGCGGCTGGAGTTGCTGTGGGTTCGGATCGCCTGGAACGTCCGTTCAGAGTTGTTCGGGAGGGACCCAGATGTAGGCCGAATCACCAGGAATTTGTGGATACTTGGAAGGGAGAGGGAGGCTGTAGAGTCGAAATGTACTGGAATATCCAACGGTCGGTAGGATGGCCGTGAATGCCGGCTCCCCCGTCCGCCGCGAGGCTCTCTCCGCGGGGAGGTGGGCTGACGGCGGGTGAGGGGGGGCATATGGGGAGAGCAAGAAGCCGGGTTGTGGGGGCAAGTCCTCGGTGGAACTTGACTTGCCCGAAGGTGGCTGAAGTGGGCTGGGGCGAGGCCCCTGCTCCAGAGAGTGTAGGTCCAAGGGCGTAGTCGAGGGACGGACTGGGGTCGGCAACGGAAAAGGAGAGTGCAAGCGTTCCGCTTCCACAGGGGGGTCAACCCCATTAGGTTGCGGTCTTCCAGTGGTAAAGGACTCGAGGGCCTGGTTGCCCACCACCCAAGTGTTGAGAGAAGCAGTAGTCCGGGAATGAGAAGCAGTAGTCGTAAGCCGGGGGGGGATAAGTGTCCATAGCTAAACAAAAAGGAACTTCATCCCCCGCGCTCATCCAGCCACCACCGACTCCAACAAGGGAAAGGCGAAGTGTGGGCACACTTGGTCCCACCGCCGATGGATGTCACGCAGGGGAGATACACCCGCACCCAGTCCCTGTGCCTGAAAGGCGGCCACTCTCATCCAACGCGCGGTGAAAAGTGGCAGGGACAGGGTTTGGGTTTGGTTGGAAAGCGACAAGGGTGCAGGGCAACCACCTCCCACACCCAAGGGCCAAGGAAAGGGTCAAAATCAAGGTCCAAAGAACAACGCCAAAAAAACAGGGAGAAGCCAGAAAGAATGGGTTAAAGGAGAAAGAAAGAAAAAGAAGCAGGAGATCAGCCGGGTCCCCAAACGGGCCCAATGGTCCACGAGGGCAAAGAAAGCCCTTACACCGAAGAAAGGTGTATTCCCACATTCGCCACAGAGGGACGCGCCCTATAGCTCCGGACAAAGCAAAGGGACACAAAGATTATATACGAAAGAAATATTACAATGCACACATAAGAATGTTAACAGTTCTTAAAATAATATTTAACCAAAGCAAACCGTTAAGGGGAAAGAATGCGGTCAAGAAACCAATAGGCCCTACGCCAACTTTCTAATTATGTACGGGTCTGGGCTGTATAAATTAGACCCGTACGTAATTAGAAAGTTGGCGTAGGGCCTATTGGTTTCTTGACCGCATTCTTTCCCCTTAACGGTTTGCTTTGGTTAAATATTATTTTAAGAACTGTTAACATTCTTATGTATGCATTGTAATATTTCTTTCGTATATAATTTTTGTGTGCTTGGTGGTTTATTAGGTTTATTAGACTTTTGATCAGGTTGGCTATTGGGAGAGTTTTTTCAGATTGTTTGTAGAAGTTTGGAATATTCTGTAAGATGTTGGCACCATTCTTTTAGTTTTCATTAAATTCTTGCCACTTAATTGCCTGCTTTAATTAAATACTATTTCTAATAACTGTTATAATAATTTTTGTTCTCTGTACATATTAATTGTCTAATTTCATCTATATAGTTCTTTTATATTCAATAATTTAGCGTCCTTCAGATTAAGTTATCTATTGAAAAAAATCTTTAGTGTTTTATGGTTTTTAAATTAAGTTGCCGTTTGGCAATTTTTCGCTTGTCTATTTAACTCATTTATTTTATAAAATCTGCCTATTATTTGTTTTTCCCTGAAGATGTGAATATATCACGAAAGCGCTCGGATTTCGTGTTTCTTTTTTCCTTTTCCCCGTGGTTGTTTGCTTATATATATATATATATATGATGAATAAAACCACGAAGGGAAAAGAAACACAAAGTGGTGCTCAAGCGCTTTCGTCTAATGACATCCTCAGGAACACTGAAGTAAAAGGAGAGTTCAAGACAATAAAGAGGTTACAAAAATATATGTACAGTATATGTATATATATATATATATATATATTATATAGTAAGTATAGAAATAAAATTGTGCGAGGAACACATACATTTGTACGAAAAACTGACAATTTTAGCACTGCCCGAAATTCAACAAATTCAAATGACTTGTTTACAACCAATTTTTTTTATAGTTATTGTCTGAATGATACATAGGTCACAAAAGAATAAAGAAATGAAAATAAATATAAATTGAAAGCGAAAATAGAAAAAAAAAATTACAAACTGATGCCTAAATGATATACAGGTCACAACCGAAATGCATAAAGAAATAAACCTGCAGATAAAAACCGTAACTGGAGCATACAAATTCAAGTTCAATTGAAAGGTTTACAATCAATTTAATAGATGATGCCAAAATGATATATATGTCACAAAGAAATAAAATAAAGAAATAAACCTATAAAAATAAATTGAAACAAATTGTGAGAGAGAAACAAATTTATAAGGGAAAAAAATAACCAAAGTTTTTATAGTTATTGTCTGAATCATACATAGGTCACAAAAGAATAAAAAAAGTACAAATAAATATGAACTGGAAAACAAAATGATGCCTAAATGATATATAAAGAACTATAAGAATATATACGACATATCCCCGCAAGGGGGTTCTAAGCTCGTGCTCTTGAGTGCTCTTTGTGCTCGTTTGTACGTGCTTGTTCCTGGAGGTTTCACGTGCGCCCTCCCGGCCCTAGCACCCAAGGATGATGGGACTCGACCCTTGTTAGAAAATCTAGAAGAGGAAGAACCATTGTTGTCCCAAGGCGATACGATGACTAAGCTGATTGATGCAGCATTGCTTGTATATATATTAAGTTAAGGTGTATATATATCCATCTCATAATTGTAAGGTTAGTGAAAAATTAAATTAATTTAGAACTAGCATTTTTGAGCTCTTGTGGCATCGTTGTTTGGTCACATTGTTGGCATCATTTTGGGATGCTGCGCGTCCTTTCTACTCGTTTGTGGAAGGTCGTACGTAAAGGTGTGGTTTGATAGAGAGCTCTCTTGCAATTCAGTTTGGTTGTTTAGATACATGATTGTTGCATCGTACAATAGTCCAGGTTGCGTTGTTGTTGCAAGGTTCATAAAGAAGACCACAAATAGTACCCTTTTGTTTACCTTTTAAGTTCATGTAATTTAAGGTCTAAGGTAGGCCCGCATCGAGTCAGCAACCCTGAGGTTACCCTGAGGTAGGACCTAATAGGATCTCAAATCCGTAAAGTTTAATTTAGCTTAACTTGGGCTTTAGGTAGAACTTGCCCTTTAGAATTTGGCCGTTCACGGCTCAGCTGGGATTTCGAACCCGACAAATAAATAAAATAACATGGTCCTTCGAACCGGATTTCTACCCCAAGACTGAGTCAGTGACCATTTTTCGGCAAAGTTCTGATTGTGCAAATTGTATCCCAAGTTAGGCCTAGACGGGTTGAGTATTATTGAGTTAAGGTCCCAGGGTAAAAAGTTTGGTCGCCCAATTGCGAAACTTGGCCAGTCGTCTGTCGTTTTTTGGCCTACTCTTTTTCCGGTTTGGTTAATTTTGGGTTATTATTGAGTTAAGGTCCAGGGGTAAAAAGTTTGGTCGCCCAATTGCGAAACTTGGCCAGTCGTCTGTCGTTTTTTGGCCTACTTTTTTTCCGGTTTGGTTAATTTTGGGTTATTATTGAATTAAGGTCCCAGGGTAAAGTTTGGTCGCCCAACTGCGAAACTTGGCCAGTCGTCGGTCGTTTTTTGGCCTATATTTTTTCTGGTTTGGTTAATTTTGGGTCATTATTGAATTAAGGTCCTGGGGTGGAAAATTTGGTATTCCATACTGGTGTTTGGTTAGTACCCCACTCAGCAATTCAGTTTATTTGAAAGTAAAATTTGCGTTTGATCAGTTTGGTTAAGTATTTCTGCCAATTCAGCTCATTTGGTATTGAGCCCAAGGGTTGTTTACATTGAAGATGAGTGCATCTGAATTGAACAAATTTATAAAAGGAGAAGTGCCTACAAAGGTCTAATTACAAAGGTCATTGCCACTATAGATTCTGCCATAGAGCAAGAGGATTTACGCTTAGTGACTGCGAAGCTTGCCATATTAGAAACTAAAAAGGTTGCTCTAAGTGAGGTAAATGTTAAAATTGAGGCTCTTATAGAAGAGGATGAAATAGAAAATAACATAATTTACTTTGAAGAGATTATTGATGATATGACTAACGTAGGCCTCCGAGCAAAAGAGTTTAGCAGCTCAGTACAGTTAGAGACCAGGTCTAATAATGAAACACAACACTCAACAAATGATGCTTGTGAAGTTAAGGTTAACAGATCTGTAGTTCAATTACCGAGGCTTGTACTCAAAACATTTTCTGGGAGTATTCAGGAATGGCAAGGATGGGCAGACAGTTTTCAATCAGCAGTTCATTCTAGTCAAGTGTTAAGTGCCGTGGAGAAGTTTAATTATTTGCGGTCCCTCTTGGAAGGGGAGGCAGCAAAGACTATAGCAGGATTAGCATTAACAGAGGCTAATTATAATGTGGCTTGGGATATATTAAAGAAACGGTTTGGTAAGCCAGAGATCTTAATTAAAAGCCACCTCCGTGCACTTTTAACTATACCTCCTGTTAATAATCCTAATAGTGTCAAGGAGTTACGGCAGTTATATGATGAATTTGAAATTAGAACTAGGTCTCTGGACAACTTGGGTGTAGGAATGGAAAAGTATGGTATAATGTTGGTTCCTACACTGGAGTCTAAATTGCCTAGCTCAATTTTGCTTGAATTAAGTAGGGGACACTCTGCAGAACATGTGTACATCCCCCTTCAGCAGATGTTAAGTCTTTTAGGCACAGAATTAGCAAGACGAGAGGGAGTTGAGTTTGCACAGTGGGATGGTAAACAAGAGGACAAAGGCAGGCACAGCACCAAAGTTTCCACAAAAAGGAATAGCCCAGGTACAGTGTCAGCTCTACATGCCTCCTCTGAGAATAAATTAAAGGGAATCAAGGAATGTATATTTTGCGAAGGCAACCACAAGTCATATAAATGTGAGGTGGCTGAGGCCTTACCCTTTGAGGAGAGAAAGGACAGGGTAACTAAGTCCACAGCATATTTTAAATGTTTTTTGAAAGGTCATAGAGCAAGGTTTTGTAAGTTTTAAAATTTTGTGCAAAAAATGTCATGGTAGGCATCAGCCATTATTGTGTGAAAACACTCTTAGTAGGCCTACCCCAGAAGTAGACATCAGTGGCACATGCCACTGCTATGCAAGGGAGTAAAAGTAAAGGGGATTATTGCAAACAACTGCAGCCTTATTAATTGGGAATGAGGGAGAAGCTACTGTAAGAGTGTTGTTTGATAGTGGTAGCCAGTGTAGTTTTATTAAGACCAGAATTTCCAGAAAATTGAAGTTTAAAGAACTTAAGAGGGAAAATTTAAGAATTTCTGGGTTTGGGGTTCCGTTCAAAACCGAACCAAATTTAAGAAGGTAGAAGTTCTGGTTAAAGGGTTGTTACCGCAAAGTCCAACTATCAAGGTCCAAGCTGTAGAGATTGAGGAACTTTGTGCTCCAGTCACTACTTTTAGATATGGCATGTGTCCAAGAATTGCAAGTTAAAGGAATTAATTTGGGCAATAATAAGTTTGAGGGAACAGAAGATATTAGTCTTTTGATTGGAGCTGACTATTATTGGGACTTCATCACTGGTAATATTGTCCGTACATCTCAAGGCCCAGTAGCTATTGAAAGTAAGCTAGGCTGGATGCTACATGGTAGTTATTGCAATGAAATGGAAGTTAAGGCTCTCTTTGTTAAGATTGAGAACAGCCATGGTCTGGAAAGGCATTTGAAAGCATTTTGGAACTTGAATCTATTGGTATAAAGGACAACCAGGCAAGTACAGTGAACAATGATGTTTTAGAGCACTTTGAAAAAGGGATTGGGTTTAGAGATGGTTGCTATGAAGTTGGCCTACCATGGAAGGATTCTTGCAAACCCGGTTCAAACCTTCAGCTAGCTAATCGGAGGTTGGAGACTTCATTGTACAGGCTAAGAAAAAATGAGGAGTTGTTAATTGAATACGATGAGGCCATCCTAAGTTATGTAAGGGAGGGCTATGCTGAAAGGGTGCAAGGTGAGCTGGTGAGCCAGGAGGCACATTATCTGCCACACCATGCAGTGGTACGGCGAGACAAACTACCACCAAACTGAGGGTAGTTTTGATGGCTCAGCCAAGGACAAAGGTGGTGTGTCCTTGAATGACTGTTTGGATGCTGGGCCAAATTTAAATGCAGATTATTTTCCTTGTTACTGAGATTCAGGTTTGGTAGAGTAGCATTGACTGCAGATGTGAAGCAAGCTTTTTTGCGGATAAAGTTAAAACCAGAGGACAGAGATGCAGTAAGGTATCTGTGGGTGGATACGAAAGACTTGTTGGAAAATGAACCTAAGGTTCAAGCATATAGAATGAAGTCGTGTTGTTTGGCCTCAGCTCTAGTCCATTTCTGTTGGCAGCTACTATGCAGTACCATTTTAAGAAATATTCTGAAGTCTATCCTAACACTATTGAACACATAAGGAAAAATTTTTATGTTGATGATTTGCTATGTTCCGTGGATAATACAGAAATGGCTAAACAGATATTCATGGAGGCTAGAGCTATAATGAGGGAGGCTGGCATGGAGCTCAGAAAATGGCAGACCAATCATTCGCAATTACAAGAGTTTATGAGTCATTCCTCTGTAGTACCTGATGCAGCAGAAAGTATTGAGGATTCTGGTATTAAGGAGTTGTGGGCAATAGACGCAAAGGTGTTAGGCATCGTTTGGCAGCAAGATGATGATTTGTTTACCTTCAATGGGAAATCTTTAGTAGAGCTGGCCGAGAATGAGACAAGGTGGACAAAACGTACAGCTCTTAGTTTGGCTTCGAAGGTCTTTGATCCTCTTGGATTCCTGGCTCCATTTGTGATAAAGTCAAAAATTTGGTTTCAGAGCCTCTGGGAAATTGGACTTGGTTGGGACCAAGAGTTACCTGATCATATGGTGGTAAGGTGGAAATATTGGTTCAAAGAATTGGCACATCTTGGAGACATTGAAATCCCAAGATGGTACTTTGGAGAGTTGAACAATAGTCCAGACAATTTGGAGCTGCACATCTTTTGTGATGCAAGTGAGGAAGCCTATGCAACTTGTATTTATATAGAGGCGCATTGCAAGAAGAAGTAAGTTGCAGGTTGGTTGCTGCAAAGAGTAGAGTAGCACCTTTGAAAAGGCTTTCTGTTCCAAGGTTGGAATTGATGGGTGCCGTTATTGCTAGTCGGCTTGCAATTACAGTGCGAAAGTCTTTGGCCCTCTATGAAATTCCAAGCTATTATTGGACAGACTCCACTATAGTTTGGCACTGGTTAAGAAGTCAGGCAAGGAAATGGAAACCATTGTTGCCAATAGGTGGAGGAAATTCAAGCGCACACAGATCCCAAGCAATGGAAGCATTGTCCAGGCATCCAAAACCCCGCTGATTTACCAACACGAGGAATTTCGGTGAAAGATCTTTCACAATCAAGTTTGTGGTGGAATGGGCCAGAGTGGCTAAAACTTGGAAGTGAAAACTGGCCTTCTAATCAGCCTATTGTAGGAGAATGCCAGGCTGAAGAAGCATGGGTGAGTGAGGTGAGAAAATGCGCTGTGAACAGTTGTCAAGTTATGCAGCAGGACCCCATATTGAGGCTTGAGGACATTAGCAGTCTGAAAAGATTGTTAAGAGTGACAGCATGGATATATAGATTTACCAACAACATTAAGGGAGAAACAAGAAGGGAAGGAATTCTGAACAGTAATGAGATTCGGCAAGCCAGGAAATACTGGGTGGTATATGCGCAGAAGGAAAAATTTGGTGAAGAGCGGGAATTGCTCACCAGCCATCCATTACAGGTTCTACCAACACATTCTGCGCTCAAGGGTTTGGATGTGTTTTTGGATCAGGATTTATTGAGAGTAGGAGGTAGACTACAGTTTTCTGGGCTTCCAGAGGAGAAAAGACATCCAATTTTGCTACCTTCTGGGGGGCACTTTGTGGACCTTTTGATCCTGGATACTCATCATAAGCTGTTACATGCTGGAGTTAGAGAAGTGATAATAGAGATTAGACAACAATTTTGGATTCTCAAAATTAGACAAGTAGTGAAAAAGGTCTTGCATAAATGTGTGGTTTGCAAGCGTTGGAGTGCAAAGCCTTATTATGAAAAGGTGGCTCCACTTCCAAGAGAACGGTGTCTCTATACTGCCCCATTTGATGTAGTGGGAGTAGACTTTGCAGGGCCAGTCTATGTGTATGAGCGAGGGGAGTCTAACAAAGGTTATATATGTCTTTTCACCTGTGCTACCACCAGAGCAATCCATTTGGAGTTGGTAAGCAACTTAAGTAGTGATGTATTTCTTTTGGCCTTTAAAAGGTTTGTGAACAGAAGGGGTTTCCCAAATAAAATCATATCGGATAATGCAAAAACCTTCAAAAAGGCTGCAAAGGAACTCCAAGAAATTTGGTCCTTGCTAAAAGAGGAAGGATTCCAATCCTACTTTTCACACCAAGGGGTACAGTGGGAGTTTATTGTTGAGAGAGCACCATGGTGGGGAGGATTTTGGGAAAGGCTAGTGAGAAGTGTAAAGTGTCCATTAAAGAAACTTTTAGCTAATGCTCATTTGAGCAAAGAAGAATTCTCTACTGTTTTATGTGAAGTAGAAGCAATGGTGAACAGTAGGCCTATCACTTTTGTTTACAACAGTAGGCAGGATGCAGAGCCATTGACACCAAATCATTTTCTTTGTGGTAAACGATTAACATCAAACCCCAGTGTGCCAGAAGACTTGCAGCCCATCCAGAGCACTCAAGGAGAGTTAACCAGACGGTTCAGGTACCTTGAAGAGCTACAAGATCAGTTATGGAAGAGGTGGCAGATGGAATACTTGCCAGAACTCAATTATTACCCATCAGGCAAGGTAAAGGGCTCCAATGCAAATTGTATCAAGGTGGGAGAAGTGGTAATGATTGGGGATGAAAGACCAAGGCAATGCTGGAAGCTTGGCATAATTGAAGAGTTGTTTGTTGGCAAAGACAATTTAGTTAGGTCTGCACTGGTAAAGACTTCAGGAGGAAAGTTAAAGAGACCTATACAAAAACTCTATGCTTTAGAAATCAGCAAAAACACAGATAGTCAAGATGAAACATTTGAGTTACAGCCTCATGAAGAAGGCTTGGCTAACCTTGCAGAAGGTAATGACAACAATGCCTCTTCGGTGGGGAGTGTTAGAAAATCTAGAAGAGGAAGAACCATTGTTGTCCCAAGGCGATACGATGACTAAGCTGATTGATGCAGCATTGCTTGTATATATATTAAGTTAAGGTGTATATATATCCATCTCATAATTGTAAGGTTAGTGAAAAATTAAATTAATTTAGAACTAGCATTTTTGAGCTCTTGTGGCATCGTTGTTTGGTCACATTGTTGGCATCATTTTGGGATGCTGCGCGTCCTTTCTACTCGTTTGTGGAAGGTCGTACGTAAAGGTGTGGTTTGATAGAGAGCTCTCTTGCAATTCAGTTGGTTGTTTAGATACATGATTGTTGCATCGTACAATAGTCCAGGTTGCGTTGTTGTTGCAAGGTTCATAAAGAAGACCACAAATAGTACCCTTTTGTTTACCTTTTAAGTTCATGTAATTTAAGGTCTAAGGTAGGCCCGCATCGAGTCAGCAACCCTGAGGTTACCCTGAGGTAGGACCTAATAGGATCTCAAATCCGTAAAGTTTAATTTAGCTTAACTTGGGCTTTAGGTAGAACTTGCCCTTTAGAATTTGGCCGTTCACGGCTCAGCTGGGATTTCGAACCCGACAAATAAATAAAATAACAACCCTGCAGTCCTTGTCATCCTTGGTCTTTTTCCACTTCGACTGTCCCCTCCACCCTTTCTTTTTCCTCTGTCTTTCCTCTCACTTTTTCTTTGTTTTTCCGGCCGAGATATGCCCTTTTAAATAGAGGCGAATCGGTTCTTCCCGAACTTTAAAAAAAAAAAAAAAAAAAAAATATACGACATATATAGGACATATATGACGCGTTCGGTGGAGAAGGGGCGAACGCAACATTTTCGAATTATGCCACAAAATGCAGTTAAAGTTTGTAAACTTTAAACCTTTGTATTTTTCCGGTTTATTGAAATGTTGTATGAATTTGAACACATATTTGAGTAAAATATTGTTGTGTAATATGTCGATATAATAAAACGCCAAGAAATTTTACAATATTATTTATTGATAGCTTCTGATGTTAACTGGTGTAATCCATTATTTGGTCCTCTTCGTCGAATGTTGTATTACCTGCTTCAACTGTTTCGGTTTCTTCCAGTTCCTTTAACAATTTTGTATAATAGTTCACTGCAGTTGCAGGCATTAGGTCTGATAATTCTTTGAGATCTTTTATTTTTTCCTTAGTTATTGGCAGCAATTGGGAATACTTTGGTTGCAGTGTCTGCTGGGCTAGATTGAATAAACTGACACTGTAGGATTTTTTCCCTTTCCGCAGTCTGACGGGATGGCTATTATCTGGGGTTGTGCGGTATGCAGTAGATATTACGTAGCCTTCTTTGTGTTGAAAGTCAAATATTAACTTTCTTGCATCTGTAAATTTAGTAGTTGTTGATTTCCTAATGACAATGCACGTTTTTAGGACGTCAAAATCGAGAAAATCAGCCCCTTTTCATTTCTACAACTAGAAAGCGCTGCGAAACGGCTGTAGTTATGGCCGTAACAATCTTTTTTGGTGTAAATAATATTGCTGTAATTATTTTTTATATTTTGTTCAATTTGGCCAAATTGAGCATCACAGGGCATTGTCGAGTGACCAGAAAGTAGATAGATGTGTTCAATGTGAAGCAATGATGCGGAGTGAATTTCTCTGAGATACATTAAAACCTAAATTTTACCGTGAAAGAGTGCAGACTAACATCTAATTTTTTGCATAGGTAAAGCAAAGGTTTTAAAGGATAATTATACGACAAAAAACTCATTTTTCGAATTTTGTGGCGTTCGCCCCTTCTCCACCGAACGCGTCATATACAGTATGTATATATATATATAGGGTGAACCAAATGTAGGTGGACAGTAAATGATAACGTTTATTTTGAGAATACATATTTAATTTTTTTGTATACTATAATACAAAATAAAATTTAAATAAATTTAGTTATAATATTTAATATAATATAACACAAACACCATAGTTATAATGAACACCATAGTTATAATATAATATAACAAACCGTATTCAACCTACTGTCCACCTACTTTTGGTTCACCGGGTGTATATATATATATATATATATATATATATATATATATATATATATATATATATACACACACACACACACACGACATATACAAGCCATATATACGGAATATATATATATATACATAAGGGAAAAAATTACCAAAGGTTTTTTAGTTATTGTCTGAATGACACACAGGTCACAAAAGAATAAAGAAATAAAAATAAATATAAACCGGAAAAAAATTGGAAAAAAATTGCAAATGATGCCTCAATGATATAAAAAATAAAAATAAAAAATACCTGTACACACACACACATATATATATATATATATATATATATATATATATATATATATATATATATATATATATATATATCTTACCTTACCTTACAACCTTTCAAAGGTTTCGCGCGATGATTTCTCATTTCGCGAAGGTCAAGCTTGTCGCCCCTCGTCTTGAGTTGGCCTGGTGAAGTAGTGAGTTGGATTCTTGCGCTCTCCACCTCACATAGCCAGGTACGCCCGGCTAATCGGGGATTGTTCCGAGCCAGGCGTCTAGTCATCTTTTGAAGATTTCCACTGCAACTCCCTTCGTGTTTCTTAGGTCTTTGGGCAACTGATTAAACAGTTTTGGTCCTCTCACTACAAAATCATTTTCTTTCAGGGTTAAGGATGTTCCCTGTCTCGCCTTCAATTTGGGAATACGACACAGTCTACTGTTTCTACTTTTCACCGTTGTTTGGGGAGTTATAGTGTTCAGAGTAAGATTAGGGACTAGTTTCTCCATTATTTTCCAAGTGTAAATAATAGTGTCTCTCTCTCTTCTCCTTTTCAGTGAATATAGGTCTAGTTCGCGTAACCTTTCCCAGTAATTTAGTTCTTTGCACCCATTGATCTTGGCAGTGAAGCTTCTCTGGATCCCTTCCAGCTGTCTAATGTCTTCTTTTTTATATGGGGATGTTAGGACCGAGCAGTATTCCAATTTGGGTATTATCAGGGTTTTCAGTAGAGGAATCATTACATTCCTATCCCTTCGTTTAAAGGTTTTCAATATCTGACCCGTTATTCTCTCTGCTCTGTTTACTGCTATCTTATTTTGTGTTTCAAATTTCGCATCATCTGTCATTACAACCCCTAAATCTTTTGCTCTGGAATTCCTCTGAATTTCCTGTCCATTTGGGGTATAATATTCCATGGATTTTAGGTCTTCTCTTTTTCCGTACCATAATAGCTGAAATTTCTCGGTGTTAAACTTCATATTGTTGTCTTCCGTCCACTTGTAGATTCTGTTTATGTCGGTTTGTTGAAATCCTATGTCTTCTGGGTTTCTTATTTTTCTACTGAGCTTTGTCATCCGCAAAGGATGTTACTGTGCTGTCTCTGGTAACGTCCTCATCTATGTCAGTTAGCATGATTATGAAGAGTAGTGGAGCTAATACTGTTCTTTGTGGTACTGAGCTGAGGACCTTTGATTCTGATGAAGATACTCCTTGTACTGTAACGACTTGCCGCTGCTCACTAAGGAAATTATATATCCATTTCCCTACTTTTCCTGTTATTCCCATATATTTCAGTTTATGTATTATGATTCCGTGGTCACACTTGTCGAACGCTTTAGCAGTCTGTGTAGAGTACATCATAGTTTTCATTACTTTCAAGTGAATCAATAATGTTGTTGTAGTGTTCCATTAGTTGTGATAGGCATGATCTGCCTGACCGAAACCCGTGTTGGTTATCATTTAATTTTTTCTGAGTTTCCAAAAAGTCATAGATTTTCTGTAACTATTCCTTCAAATATTTTAGTGAGATGGGATGTAAGCGATACTGGCCTATAGTTTTTGGCCTCGGATCGATCTCCTCCTTTACATATCGGGACTATGTTCGTGCTCTTCAGGATGTCCGGTATTTCTCCCGTATCTAGTGATCGTCTCCATATCCAGTATAGGGGCTCAGCGATTGCATTCTTGCAGTTTTTGATCAGTGTGGCATTCCATTTATCCGGTCCTGCCGCTGAGTGTGTTTTTAGTTTCCCTATGGCTTGTGTAATATCATCTGTGGCAAAGTCGAAATCCGTTATACTTTCCCCTTGTGGTTCTTCTTCAAAGAACGCGTTTCTATCGCATATCAATTTGTCAGTTTTTTGGATACTGAAAGATGATTCGTACTGGGCTCTTAATATTTCAGATACTTCTGTTAGATGATCAGATAAAGCACTATTCTCATTTTTTAAAGGCCCGATAGTCGCATGGTTTCTCGACTTTCTTTTTGCGAAATTATAGAAGTACTTTGAGTTAGCCTTTATCGCTTCTATAGCGTCATCTTTTTCTGTATGCTTCTCGATTAGTTCCTGTATGACGACATCGATACTTTGCAGTTTATAATTTAATATTTTTCTGATGTTGTCATCTTTACAATTACTTAATTTTGCAGTCACTCTTTTTCTCTTTCGAAACAATGCTCTCTTTTGTCTTTCGAACCTGCTTCTCTTTCCTCTTTGTTGTATATATACCGTATTTCCCGGCGTATAACGCGCACTTTTTTTCCCCAGAAATATTCCAAAAATCATGTACATGTTAAAATTAACTCGTTAAAATTGTACATGTGAAGTGAGGTAGGAGGCATATTTTTTTCCTAAATTTTTATTTTCCTAAATTTTCTCTTCAAAATTAGGGTGCGCGTTATGCGCCGGGAAATAAAGACATTAGTCAGCGAGAAGGGATTCAGAGAAGCTTCACATCCAAGATCAATCGATGTAAATAACTAAATTACTGGGAAAGGTTACGTGAATTAAGTTTATATTCACTAGAAAGGAGGAGGAGGTACAGCATTTTGTACAACTTGGAAAATAATGGAGGAACTAGTCACTAATCTTACTTTGGACCCGACAACCACTCAAACAACAGTGAAAAGTAGGAAAGGAAGACTGTATCGTGTTCTCAAATTAAAGGCTAGACAGGGAACATCCTCAACCCTGAAGGAAAATATTTTTGTTGTGAGAGGACCAAGACTGTTGAACCAACTGCCCATAGAACTAAGGAACACAAGTTTTGGAGCAGTGGATTCTTCAAAACAAGATGAGCCGGAAGTACTAGGCTGTGAAGTGGAAAGCGCAAGAAACCAACAAGCCCGACCTCGGTGAAACGAGAAATCACTGCACGGAACATCCGAGAGGTTGAAAAGAAAAGTATTAATAGTTATTATTCTTTTTATTATTAACTCTAGACAGAATACCTTTGTTGTTCTCACTAGAGTTCGTTTTCAACTGTTTGTTTTTATTTTCTTTCAACTTTTAATTTTGCTATATATATAAGATGCTGAGAATTTTAGAAAAATATGCTCCAAAATCACAGCCAATATGCTCCAAAATCACATCCAAAAGGAAAAAGGAACTGGCTGGACAGGCAAAAGAGAGTGAAGGCGAAGTTAGCTAACTACAGAGATGACAATGCCAGGAAAGTAATACGAGAAAAATTGGAGAGTATCGATAGGGATATATAAACCCTGATTAAAGGCCATACAGAGAAGGAAGAGAAAAAGGCAGTAGAAGCAATAAAGGAAAATAAAAAATACTTCTGTAGCTATGCGAAAAGGAAAACAAAAAAGCGCGCCACAATCGGGCCCTTAAGGAAAGGAAATAATGAGCTAACGGATGATCTAAAAGGAATATCTGAAACATTGAGAGCCCAGTATGAATCAGTCTTCAGTACCCTAAAAAGTGACAAAGCGATACCTGACACAGGTGCATTCTTTGAAGAGAAATTGCGAGGAGGGTGTATAATAGACTTTGATTTTACCACAGATGTAGCGAGAGCTATAGGACAAATGGAACCACATTCAGCTTCAGGTCCACAACAAATGGAACGCATTAATTACACTGGTCAACAAATTTTAAGGAATTTTTTGTATCTTTAATGAAAGTAGCCGATTCTTATGTATTTTTGCATGCTGAATCTGAAAATGATAGTGAAATTGTTTAATTAGTTCGCGTTTTTAAGATATCATGGTAATTATTGTGTAAGTACTGGTAAAAATTTATCCCACAACATATATGTATTTTAAGGAGCACACTCACTTCAATGTCGTTTCCTCTTGGCCTGTCTCTTGTACTCTGACTGTGTAGTGTCTCTTATTACTGACCAGCAGAAATCAGCCAGCATAGATGAATTCCACTTGCCCTGGTAACGTTTCTCAAGAGCTGAAATCTGCTGATGAAAACGTTCCCCATGTTCGTCACTTACTTCACCAAGGTTTGCCGGGAAAAAGTCGAAATGGGAATGGAGGAAATGAATTTTTAGAGACATGTTATATCCCATTCTTTGGTACGCCTTCAACATATTATCCACCAATTCATCTGCATTTGGAGCTCTGTTGTTTCCAAGGAAATTTTGCGACACTGACTTGAACGAGACCCAAGCTTCTTTTTCTGCGCCCTCCAAAAGTGTCTCGAAATGTTCATCTTTCAGCAGATTTCGTATATGAGGACCAACAAATATGCCTTCCTTGATTTTTGCCTCACTGAGTCGAGGGAACTTCTGGAAAAGATACTTAACTGCCTTTCCATCCTTATTGAGTGCCTTCACAAAAATTTTCATAAGCCCTAACTTAATATGTAACGGTGGTAGAAGTATTTTGCTTGGCTCTACTAATGGCTCGCACGAAACGTTTTTCACATCTGGCACTAAACGTTCTCTTAGAGGCCATTCCTTCCTTTCATAATGCTGTGACCTAGCACGGCTGTCCCACTCGCAAAGGAAGCAGCAGTACTTCGTGTAACCCTGCTGGAGACCAAGTAACATGCCGACCACTTTCAAATCACCACATATGCTCCATTTGTGAGCGTTGTAGTTTATGTGGTGAAGCAGATATTGCATATTTTCATATGTCTCCTTCATGTGGACAGAATATCCAATTGGAATGGCAGCTTTTTCGTTTTTGTTATGAAGTAGTACAGCCTCAAGGCTTAGCTTAGAGGCATCAATGAACAACCTCCATTCGTCATCTCTGTATGTTATATTTAGAGCATTCATTAAACCAACAACATCTGTACACACCACGAAGTCACCATGTTTGATGAAGAAAGTCTCCAACGTGGATTGCCTAGTGCGGTACATGGATATTTGGACATCATCATGAAGAAGATGCCACTGTTGAAGGCGTGAGGCGAGCAATTTTGCCTTAGACTTCGGTAAGTCCAAATCTCTGATGAGGTCATTCAGTTCGTGTTGGGTGATTTTATGCGGTTCTGTAGACAGTTCACTGGGCACAAAGTCGGTATCTTGTGATGTTGTGGGATGTGCAATGTCTTCATCTGTACTCGTTACAGGATGCTCTTCGTCATCCAAATCGAGGGTGTCTGAGGAGGTAGGAGGATTGGGCACAGGTATGTCTTCGTTATGGGGCACAGGTCGAATGGCGGATGGAACATTAGGATACTTGAGGGTCCATTTTTTCTTCTTACTAATTCCACGTAATGGCGGAACCATGCAGAATAAACAGTCATCCACGTGGTTACTTTGTTCCCTCCACACGACGGGGATGCCGAAGCCCATTGACCTCGGTTTCCCATTGTACCACTCAAGTAATGTAGTTGCACATGTAATGCAGCATATATGCGGCGCCCACGTTTTGTCCTGATCTAATTTGCACTTAAAATAAAGGTGGTACGCTTTCTTGATGGCAGGTGTTAACGTCTTTTGCGATTTTAATGTTACTTTGCCGCAAATATAGCAAAAGTTATTTGAGTCATTAACGCATTTATGTGGCATTTTGCTTATAACGTCAATGAGAAACTGATCGCAAGATTACGCTTTAACACGCACTACACTCTATATGTCATGAACTAACCACAGGTGCAAATTACGAGGAAACACTACAAAAGCACTATGTCAAAATGTGAAATAACGTGTCACCACAACAAGCGTCACTCTAGAACTGAGCTAAAGGGATTTACGATGTACTCAAGATGGCGCCAGACAACGAGGTTGCCAAACGAGCACATTCTACAGTGTTGCCATATGTTATGCTTCAATGATATATTCATTTCAATTGGGAAATAATGAAAACAGGGCACCCGTGTATCTTCTAAACGCGAACCAATCATGCAAAATGAAGGTCATTTTCGGATTCAGCGACGTCGAATTACTAAAGAAATGATGGTTTCATCGAAGATACATTTTGGCTGTTGATTAGTGAATTATTGATTAAAAACCGTAAAAATGAAATAGCTACACCATCATACTGGATATGGAGAAGATCCTTAGACACTGGAGAAATACCGAGCATCTTCAAAAGAACTTTGACCAGTGTTACTGACGTCCCACCTCACCAAAATATTTGAAAGAATCGTTAGAGAGAAAACCTATGATTTCTTGGAGGCACTGGAAAGATTCAACGAAAATCAACATGGATCCCGATCAGGAAGATCATGCCGATCACAACTTATAGAGCACTTAACAATATCCTAGATGCACTTGAAGGCAATGAAAACTACGGTGTCATATACGTGGATTTTGCTAAAGCTTTCGACAAATGTGATGATGGTATAATAGCAAATAAAATGAAATATATGGGAATAACAGGCAACGTAAGAAAATGGATCTACAACTTCCTCAGAGAACGTCTACAGGTCGTCAAAATTAAAGTTATATCATCATTAGAGTCAGAAGTACGCAGCTCAGTACCACAAGGTACAGTACTGGCCCCACTCCTGTTCATTATCATGCTAACAAACATAGACGGTGGAGTAAACAGCAACAGTATAGTCACATCCTTTGCATACGATACGAAGATCAACAGAAAAATCAGCGATGCAAATGAAGTAGAGACCTTGCAGAGGGACACGAACAAAATATACAAATGGTCGGAAGACAACAACATGACATTTAACACCGAGAAATTTCAACTCTTGAGATATGGTAGAAATGAGGAACTTAAATAGACTGCATGTTATGCTCCAGCCAGATAGACAGGAAATTCAGAGAATCACGAAAGCGATCAATTTGGGGGTAATAATGACCGATGATACGAAATTCGAAACACAAAATCATATAGTGATAAACGAAGAAAAAAGAGTCGCGGGACAGGTACTAAGAACATTCAAAAGAAGGGACAGGACAGTAATGATTCCCTTGCTGAAAACACTGATCATACCAAAACTTGAATACTGCTCAGTCTTGACGTCCCCATATAAAAAGGAAGAAACTAATGAACTAGAAGAAACTCAAGACACATTTCACAACTAAGACTGATGGTTGCAAAGACCTCAACTACTGGGGAAGACAAACTAAGTAAACTAAATCTGTACTCCCTGGAAAGAAGAGCGAGGTACACCATAATCTTCATTTGGAAAATGATCTAAAAACTGGTACCAAACCTCAAACTAAACCCAATTACCATCCAAACAACGCTGGAAAATAGGAAAGGCAGAATATGTAGTTCTCAAATTAAAGGCCCGACAAGGGACCTCTTCAACACTGAAAGAAAATAGCTTGGTTGTTAGGGGGACCAAGACTTTTCAACCAGCTTCCAAAGGACCTCAGAAACGTTACAGGGGTTAAAGTTGAAGTTTTCAAGAGAAGACTAGATGCCTGGCCCAGGACGGTACCAGATGATCCAGGTGTACCTGGCTATGTGCGGTGGAGAGCGCAAGAAAGCAACTCGCTCCTCCACCAAGCCAGGCCTAGAGGCAGGGCCACCAGCTTGACCTTCGTGTGAAGAAAGACCAACACACGGAACATCAACGAGGTTATACACACGAAGTTTGTCCAAAACGTATCCGGAATGATGCGCTACAGATAGAATATGGTACTTGCAGGACAAGTTGCGACGAGTGAGATGACACGTTATCGTGATGAAGCATCCAGTCTCCTGACTCCCACTTCTGCGGCCATTTCTTCCGAACTGTTTCACGTAGACGTCTCAAAACTTCAATGTAAAATTCCTTTTTGTTTGTCCTTGTGGAGTATATTCATGGTGCACACCTCCACAGTTAAAAAAAAAAAAAAGTAACATGACCGACATCGTAAGAAATCGCCGCGAAACAAAACACGTTTAACTTTATCGGCTCATCACAGTGGACTTACACTACACAATGAAGTGCAACCCTATCAGTCAACTTGGCTCGACATGCAGACAAATGTTCAGCAGTCAACTCCAAGCGTCACCCTGTTCTGAAAATAAACAGTCTGTCTTGATACTTTTTGAACAGACCTCGTATATCCCTTTCTAAAGCAAGTATTTGAATACTTTGTGCTTGTTGGCATTATTTATACAGAAGTGTGCCTATACAGGCCAGTGTTTCTTTCTGAACCGAAGTGTTACGAAATTACGTGAAAAAGTTAAAAAAAAATTAATTGAAAATTTCAGTTACTGAACAAATTTCATACGCAACATTATTTACAATTTATTACATTCATGAAGAAACTATCTACGCGCAGTTTGAAGTTACACACTACACAGTGCTCAGGGAGAGGTCCGGTGCTCGTCTCCGAGAAAATGATATGGTGAGAAAACGGAACTGGATGTTGAACAGCGGGAGACACAAAAGAGAAAATTCTCATGGGTGCTGCTAATGAAGACAGATGGGAGTATGGTGCCTTAAACTAGGAAAGGTTGTGAACTACTGCTACAGGCTTTTAACCACCTACTTCACTGTATTTGTAGTTTCTTCAAGGTCTTTTTATCTGGTCTTATTGTTTGGACAGTCATTATTTGGATTATGATCATCAGGTTCATCGAACCTGGTATGCTTACTTAAGTGAGTGAATTTATTTAAACTGCAGCTTTTAAAGCGCAGTTCTAACTGGGGTTAGCCAGCTGGCCGTTTATTTCAAGATCCCAAGTTCTCATGGTTTTACATCCCAATCACCCATTTACTGGTTTTTGTTTGAATACTTGTTGCAAGAGATCTATTACATTTATTGCATGCAGAATGAACTATTTGCATTACTTATATTTTTGTATACACGAAGAGTTAGGCAAGTGCAAGATGAATGTTATTTTCAGTGACTGGTTTGAAGTAAGTGTAGGTGCTAGATAAGATGTGTGGTGTCACCGAGGTTATTTAATATTTTTATGGATGGAGTGGTACACGAGATAAACATGATATTGGAAAGGGATGCTCTGTTGGGAGTAAGTGGTAATAAATGAACATTATCTCAACGGCTATATGCTGATGACACAGTGCCGATTGGTATAAGTGAGGAAGGGCTGCAGATATTGAATGTGAATGGAGAAAATGAAGTGAAGGAGAGTACTGAAGTAGGCAAAAAGAGTATGTGAAAGCTGCGAGAGCATTGCTTAGGTAGAAACGGTTGTCTGTGAATAACGCGAGAATAGGTGAAGGGATGTTTGTACGTGAGGGTTGTATAATGAGAGCGGTTGAAATGGATAGTCTAAGGTGTGTAGTGGGAGTAAGAAATGAAGAGGTAAGGTGAAGGTGTGGTGTGATTAAATCCTTGGAAGAGAGAATGAGTGGGAAGAGTATAAATAAGATGTACAATTGTACATACTACCCTTCAGAGGTCACTCTACCCAATATTTTCCCCTAAAATATAATTATTGTTACTGTGATCTAGCACATACACGTAAATATAGTTACGCAAGAGACCACAGAACTAAAAATTCAATGATTGATTGAGACAAAATTTAAAAAGAAAATTTATTTGTATGGAAACTATTCCACAGTTAAGAGGATGTAGAAATTGCTAATTTCATGAACTTCCTTAGTACTTCATCTTAACACGCACATATCACAAGATAGAGTACCAGTTTTTGAAAAAATGCAACTCCAATCTAACTTCTCCCCACGAGGTAATGTTATCCAGTACGGCATTAAAACATTAAAAATAATTCTTGTATGTCATCAAATTAATCGATATCGGAATCACTATCGAACACTGCTCCTTTGGATTTCCGGGTGTTGCCGCTTCTGCCTGAGGCCCGAGCGAATGACTCCTTTATAGTTGGTGTTCTGGACTAGAAATTGAGAGAGAAAGTTAACACAAAACATGCCAGGCTGTTGCAAAGATGTAAAATGTCAATAAACAGCTACAATTAATTATTAAATACATTAACGAACGATAAATATTTCCGCATTTTTATACAGGAATCAGAATCCAAGGGCGAACGACCACAAAAATGCTCCCTACCCCTCCCATAGAAGGGAGAGCCAAAACCAAGGTCCAGAGTTTTCGAGATGCCTGAACACTGCGTTTGAAGGATTAGAGGTCATAGACAGGGAAAAAGATGGATTGAGGAAGGTTGTTCCAGAATTGACTAGTCGAGCAGATGAAAGATTGAGAATACCTCAGGTATTAACCAGGCCTGTGGAGTCGGTGATAAAATTTGGACTCCGACTCCAAAAATTTTAACATTCCGACTCCGACTCCAGAAATCTGACTTGTATAATTACGACTCCGATGGAATGTTAAGGCCAAATTGATTACGATTAGCTTTATTAGGCCAATGGAGATTCATAAACGAGGCATTTCGTCACCACCACATGACTCATCAAGTTACTTAGTGGCTGTAACTATGCCTTAATGGCTTTTTTTCTCTTTATTAAAAAATTACAATAAATCCCAAAATACAAACTGATTGAAACTTAAACAAAATAAGATTATTATTGGTTTAGCAAATTAATAAGATGTTTTTGTATTATTATAAACATCCGTAACAAAATGTACTAACCTAAACTGAATTTGTTCTTAAAAAAAAGGATCGCTTCCATTAAATCTTCTTTCAGTGATGCTTATCAAAATTATCAAATTGAAATCTAAAAATCTGAAAAAGATTTAGGGTTGCTAGTACAAAATTTTTAAATTTCCTTATTATTAATTATGTTCATTAATTAATTATAAGCAACTATATTTATATGTTATATATTATATATTTTTTATATATTATATTATATTAAAACATTAAGTTAAATCTATTTTATTCATAAAATTGAGCTAGGCCTAGGCCTAGGCTGCTAGGGTTATAATTGAAGGATTTGCACCGACTCCGACTCCATCCAACTATGCTATTCCAACTCCGACTCCACTCAAAATTGACCGACTCCACTCAAAATTGACCGACTCCACAGCCCTGGTATTAACCCTCGCGTTTGTGAGTTCCACAGAAAAGGGATGAGAAGTGTCGAAAGTCTTATACTGCAAACTTTCTTTAGAGGAGGAGGGATGCAGTTAGAAAGTTTAGAAATGTTGATGGCTCTCATTACGGGAAGCTGTTTACTTACGGTAGTTGCAGCTTTCGCTCTTCCTCTTCCCCTGGTTCTGCTTTTGCTTGGAACATAATCCTCTTCAACTCTAAGAAAATAAGAAAGTTAAGAAGAGTAACAAACTAACAATGTATTGAACTGCTGATGTAAAAAGGATTTAAGAGTTATAAATTAATCAAAAAAACAAATGAAATGTGGGAATGAACTTCTTTCTCCTATATATATATATATTTTTTTATTTTGACCAGTTGGTAGAAGTTTTTGCCATATTATTTACAAAGAATTCTAGTTTCATCGATTGTAATGTACGAGTACATTACGTCATCATTATGGCTTACGGCTAAAGAACGTATTTTTAAATGGCAGATGCAGTCTTTAGTTTATACATTGTACATTCAACAAAATTATTGAACAGTAACACGAAGTTCCAATTGTTCAGTTCTGAAAACTCCTCCACGATCCGTATGATCCATGACCCAAAAACCTGTACTTAAATTTGTTTACAACAACTTATCGTTCGTTAGTATATTTAATAATTAATTATAGCTGTTTATCGACATTTTATATCTTTGCTACAGCGTGGCATGTTTTGTGATAACTCTCTCTCTGAATTTCTCGTCCAAAACACCAACTAACACTATCCCTGTGCTTCACTACACATACATGCATCTTACACACTACTTAACCTTTTCGAAATTAAAATAAAAAAATGGTAACAACTTTAAGAGCCTCTGAGCTCCCTGGGGAGGCTTGGTAGGGGACCATAAATGTCCCCACTTCTGGCTCCCCCGCTGCCAATACCGGGAACGCAGACCCGGGCAGCGAGGCTGGATCTGCTACTGCCCATTCGAGATGTTCTGGGCCTCTGCCTGATTCACTATCCATAAACTTCTGCAACATTCGTGGCCCTCCCTCAAATTTTCAATCTGTTGAACACCACCTCTCCTCCTCTAAACCTTCTTCTTCACTGAAACTCGGGTGTCTGGGACGACTGACAGCAACCCCTTTTCTGTACCCTCTTACTTTCTCTATACTAAATTTCAGTCCAAAGATTGATGTTGTGTATATGTACACAATGACTTAACTTGGTTTCGTATTCCCAAACTCGAATCTTCCGAATTCTGTACCCTCTGGCTACAGCTTACAAACCAAACTCACACTAAATACATCTGCGCTGTCTACCGTTGTCGTAATTCTACTGACTACCTCACTTGCAAAGTGAAATACATTCTGTCTCTCTCTCTCCTTTTGTTGAAATCTCCATTTTAGGAGATTTCAATTCACCGCCACCTTTGGTGAAATAGTTTACATCTTTTCTATCCTGAATGATCTAGAGCAGACTGTACAGCACCCTACTCATATCCTCGATCGCCTTGGAGATAGGCCCAACATTCTGGATATATATCCTACTTTTTTCTCCGTTGGCCTACTCCGACCACAATCTTCTATTTCTCGTCCCATCGCTCCAATTCGGCTTTGGAATCCTCCCAAGAAGAGACGCCTTTGGCACTTTGGTGCTACTGATTGGGAGGCCCTTAGGCGGTACTTCTGTGATTTCCCATGGAATGATTACTGCTTCTGTGGCCGAAGCCCTTCCGAGTGTATTGAGCGCATCACGGAGGTGATCGTCTCGGGCATGGAGGTGTATATTCCATATTCTATTCCTACTACTAATGTACAAAAACCTTGGTTTAACTTTACTTGTTCTATTGCTATCCTTAACAGAGAGGAGGCTTTCAGAAGATACCGTTGCCATCAGATTTCTACCCGGAATCGTGCAAAATCTGTTCTTCGACTAGCCAAAAATTTCTTCATCCAACAAAAATGTGAAAACCTACCAAATTTTAATTCTTTTCACTCTTTCTGGCATCTAGCTAAGAACCTCTCCAACAACTTTACTACTACTTTCCCTCCTTTTCCATTCCAAAGGCAGATTTGCCGTCTCTTCTCCTGACAAAACTGAACTGTTCGGTGAAACTTTCGCCTCCTACTCAACCATGGACGATTCCGGTGCTGTTCCTTCGCGGTACGAAACCTGGGAGTGGAGATGAGGAAGCCAGGTCAGCCACCTACCAAACACCAGCCAGAGGAAGTCTCGTCAAGACACATTATTTGGCGACCATAGAGGAAGAGGTTTCGATCTGGGTGAACTCCTCAGAGTGGACAAAAGGGCATGACTACCATTTTCGAAGTCGAAAAATGAGAGCCATGCAAATCCGAGAAACGCCGATAGAATAATGTTAATGACAACAAAGAATGATATTAAGGACATTTCCGTGGAACCTTTCCACCTGAGACAGTAGCAGAAAAAGCGGACCCCACCCTAACACGAAACACGCATTCCGACAAAAACGCCCGAATAAAACGGGAACTACGGCAAACGCCCAGAAATGGCATGAAGTTATTTTAAAATGTCATGTTTCCAAGCAATAGTGTAGGCGTTCTGTCGGTCGAAAAAGATGCAAACAAAATATTGCTTGGAAGCGAAGGCCTTGCAGAGAGACGATTCTAACCGGTTCAGGATGTCTATGGTAGAGTGCAACCTCCGGAAACTATATTAGAAAGTAGGGATTTACCGATATATCGGTATCGGCCGATATTTCAAAAGTACGATTTTTCCAAAATTATGAATAAAAGACTATTTAGAGGATCATGAAATTTCCAATATTTTATTGTTTTATTACCACATAACTCGTTATTTTTTCCCAAGGGTTAAGTTCTCACGTAAAAATAGCAGCTGCACTATATGTTCAGGAGAGAGCCGATTTCTAGCAGCACTGGCAATGTTTCCTCCAATACTGAACATGCTTTCGCTTGCAACTGTTGTTGATGGTGCTCCCAAATATTTCTGAGCGAAGTTCCCCAAAAAACATTTACTAAGCCCAACATAGGCCCACAGTCCAATTGTATAACAAACAAAACTATGACATCTAATGCAGTGTTACCATCTTAATGAAAAGGATTATTGCTTTGTTGCCAAATTTTCAACGCAGAAAATAAATTATGAATATGTTACAAAAATATGACAAACTAATAAACCCTAGCTGGATATCGGTATCGGTTATCGGCCGATACTGTTTTTAATTACACTGGTATGCATATGAAATTTTTTTGTCTGCTGTGAGGGTTTTTTCAACTCATATTATATAATTCGACCATGCTGAATTCGAAAATGATATTGGTTTTCCTCAATCAGGTCAGGTTTTTTCTCTATTGGCCATTTATTATAAGTCCAATTTTATCCCCAAATTTATTGATTTTTTTAGCTTAAACACTGTAGATACGAGTAATATTATAAGAACACTCGTGAAAAATGAAAACATTGTGTGAATAAATACTTTTATTCATACAATGAATATGGAAAAAAGTTTATTGAGGAAGGAATGAAGTTTTTTTGGCTTTCCGTCTGTGTTTTTCTTCGGGCACGTCTCGCTTCAAACACCAGCAATAGTCCGCCAGCCGTGACCGGACAGCTCATACCAGGACAACACATACCTAGGACAACTCATACCTAGGACAACTCATACCTAGGACAACTCATACCTAGGACAACTCATACCTAGGACAACTCATACCTAGGACTCATACCTAGGACAACTCATACTCTCTTCAACAATTACCACCCCAATGTTGATCTTTTCATCTATATCCACCCCGAAAGTTTAAACTCTGCAAATTAACCAAAATAAGATAAGAAAACAATAACAACAAATTTATTATTTATTGCAAACGGTAATTATGTATTTTATCCCACTCAGTCATTTTACACCCCAAAATACATTTTTCTAGTAGTATTTGATGTGATTTGTTCAAATATGACCTCCATTTCCGTCGGAAATGAGATCCAACAAAGTTATAGTACTTTGAAGTTTGGCTCATTTTCAAGGGAAATGGAAGTCAAAATCTAAGCAAAACACATCAAATATTACTAGGAAAATGTATTTTGGTATTAATTAACCTAACCTAACCTAACCGTGGCTAAACGAGCCTAACCCTGGCTAAACGATCCTAACCCTGGTTAAACGAGCTCTCGTCTGTATCCACCACCTAATCCATAATAAGGTAATACTCTAGGCTCGTTTAGCCAGGGTTAGGCTCGTTTAGCCAGGGTCAGGATCGTTTAGCCAGGGTTAGGCTCGTTTAGCCAGGGTTAGGTTAGGTAAGGTTAGGTTAGGTTAATTAATACCAAAATACATTTTTCTAGTAATATTTGATGTGTTTTGCTTAGATTTTGACTTCCATTTCCCTTGAAAATGAGCCAAACTTCAAAGTACTATAACTTTGTTGGATCTCATTTCCGACGGAAATGGAGGTCATATTTGAACAAATCACATCAAATACTACTAGAAAAATGTATTTTGGGGTGTAAAATGACTGAGTGGGATAAAATACATAATAACCATTGCAAACATATAATAAATAGAGAACCATTATTTACATAGGATAAAATTTGAATGCCACGTTAGGTCAAATGTACGCCCTCGACGATTGGTTAGGTTTAGTCGTGATATTTTCGTTAGTTTTAACGAAAATATCACGACTAAACCTAACCAATCGTCAAGGGCGTACAGTTGACCTAACTGGGCATTCAATGAACCCAACCGGGTATTCAGTTGACCTAACCGGGCATTCAATGAACCTAACTGGGCATATATATATATATATATATATATATATATATATATATATAACTTGCATGAATTTTAAATGTAATTTTTAATTTTACAAAATAAATGTTTTCATTAATTTTAAAAATAAATGTTTTCATTTCAAAATGTTTTCATTAATAACTTGCATGAACTCTAAATGTTTAAATTTAATTTTTAATTTTACAAAATAAATGTTTTCATTAATTTTTCATTTTTTTTCTGGTCCTATGTATGAGTTGTCCTAGGTATGAGTTGTCTGGGTATAAGTTGTCCTGGTATGAGCTGTCCTGGTATGAACTGTCCTAGAACCTCCGCCAGCATATTGATATCCCAGTTTCCCTGCTACCTCTCTTCCATTATTTTGATATCTTGGTGAAATCGTTCACCCTGTTCCTCACTATAATCCCCGCAATTTTCAGGAAAATAGTCCAAGTGGGACCACAAAAAGTGCATTTTTATGGACATGCGCGACCCATGAGCTTTGAAAGCTTCCATCAAGTTTTCGACAACGGACTCGTATTCTGGACTTCTACGCTTGCCAAGAAAATCAGTGACAACTGATTTGAATGCCTGCCAGGCATTCTTCTCAGTTGGAGTCATTGCGTTTTCGAACTGAGTATCCTTGATCAAAGTTCGAATTTGAGGACCATCAAAAACCCCAGCATTTAGTTTAGCATCAGATATATGAGGAAATTTACTCTCGAGATATCGGAATGCTGAACCCTCCTTATTCATTGATTTGATGAAATTTTTCATCAAGCCCAGCTTAATATGAAGTGGTGGGAGCAAAATTTTTGTTGGTGGTACAAGTGGCACTGAAATGACATTATGCGACCCAGGTTCAAAATTCTCTCTGGATGCCCATTCACGCTGTGCATAGTGCTTCTCATCCGCTCACCTATCCCATTTGCAGAGGAAACATGGGTATTTCGTGTATCCCCCTTGCATTCCCAATACAAATGCCACAATCTGAAAAAAAATGAAAATATTTAAAGAATTTAGAGAATTTGTTCTATCAGATAAAAAAATCTATGCATTGGACTGTATCACTTCTGTGGGGAAGTTAAGTGTTCTTATACGCTCTCAAATAACCTTTGGAAAAACAACATAGTCAATAGCAATAGTTTACTTATGATATTAGTATTACCTTCAAATCGCCACAGATCCTCCAGTTATGTTGGTCGTATACGAGAGCATCCAGTAAAATTTTCATGTTATCGTAGCTCTCAGTAAGTTGTACGGAATGTGCTACAGGGACTGATGCAACCCTATTCCCAATGTTGAGAAGTACTGCTTTCAAACTTCGTTTAGACGAGTCTATAAATAGCCTCCATTCTGCTGCGTTATATGGCAGGCCCAAGGATTCGATTAGCCCCTCAACATTGCAGCAGTACACTAAGGAAGAGGTATTTTCGTGCACTGCAAAAAGCTTGCGGAATTCTTCCTCTCGTTTCCTATACCAGGAGAATGTTATTCCCGGAGCCAGCAAGTTGTCCTCTCGAAGTCGTGAGCCCATCTCGGCAGCTAATTTGGAAAGTCCTAAATCCCTGGTAAGATCATTAAGTTTGGCCTGGTTGAGAGGCCTCGGCTCATTTAAAGCGGTATTTTGAGGTATATACGACTGGGACTGGTCATTGGCATTGGTCATTGATTCATCATCAGAATCATCGAAGTCGAGGGTTTGAGGTGGGTCGGGTATTGGAATTCCAGGACCATGGGGTACAAGTCTCATAGCAGAAGGAATGTCAGGGTATACAACAATGTGTTTATTCTTCTTGTTAACTCCTGAAAATAGAAACACACAAACATGGATATAAAACTTGCATATGAAATAGAAGAAGCATTCAGACAGTGGCGGCTCGTGAGGGAAGGCTGCGGTCTGTAAGATATGAAATAGGTCGATGGAGTCTGTATATTTTTTCTTTCTTTTTCATTCATATTGTCCCTTCTGGGACAATATGAATGAAAAAGAAAGAAAATATACAATCATTGTATATGTAACTTGTATAACAATATGTATGTGTAAATGTATTTTCTATAACAATATGTATATGTAAATGTATGATTACCATTATGGTGAATATTATGCTATATATGGTGAATATTACATTATGGTGAATATTATGTCAAGTTTCATACGAGGATTTCAAAATATTTAAGAAAAATAAATTTATGAGCCCACCTTGGAGGTTTGTCATGCAGAAATAGCAATCTGTCACGTGATCCTTTCCTTCTCTCCAAATCATGGGAATTCCAAAAGGCAAAGATTTCGCTCTGCCTTTGCTCCATCTTCTCAAATTTTCAATGCACGTCTTGCAGCACGTATGAGGGGCGAAATTTTTGTCCTGGTCCCCTAGCTTAATTCCAAAGTATGCTCTATACATTGTCTTCACAAATTTAGTGATTTGGGAGTGGTTATTTGGCATGGTAACCGTCCCACATATGTAGCAGAATCTATTGGGATCATTTTTACACGCTCTATTCATTATGAAATATTTTATCTAGTACAGTATATGCCTGAAAAGTAAAAAAAGATATTATACAAGTGAAACAAGTGATAATAGATGTTACTGTTCCAATTCCGCTTTGACAAAATCACGAAAAATTCTATTTTACTTCTGAGGCCATAGCCGGATAACCTGAGCTGATTGAGAAAAACGGATTGCAGATTCGAAATCAGCAGGAAAAACTCTATAAGAATCACTTACAAAACCCTTGACAGCAAAATTGATGCATACCAGTGTTATCGGTATCGGTTAAAAAGCGATATCGGTACATCTCTACTAGAAAGGTAAGACGATAAAATCTCTTTCTAGATACCAGACCAGCCGAACATTTATCATCTTCTCAGAAGGCTTGTACAGGCTATGCAATGATAGTTCAATAGAAACAGTGACGAATCAGCCTTGTTCAGGCGCCATCGAGGGACACATTAAAAAAATAGTGATGCCAACATTTAAACTAACCAACAGTAAATAACCGAATTAACCTAACCATTATATCCCTTTTTTTTCTACGATATATAAATATATAAGGATTTTCGATAAAAATAATTCCAGCAATTTTTATATGGATCGAAGATATTGCTTCAATAATTCAATTTTTTTTTAAATTCTCTCATTTTATTTCAAATAGAAAGGGGATTGTATCTGCTTAAGATATGAAGTTTTACAACCATTACAGATCTACAGAAGCTAAGGCTAACAAAGATCCTAAAATCCACTCTAAGGTTAGCCCGAGAGAAAGAAGAGGGTAGGGGGTTAAAAGAAGAGAATAATGGGTTAAGTAAGTAGCAAAACCTATCATTCGTGGGTTAACATACATTCAGAAAAAGAGAGAAAGACACCATCATCATCCGCCGGCCACTGCCGACAAGTCGGAAAAATAGTCAGAATAGGAAAGGGGTGAAAGATGAAAAGTTGTAAAATAAGAACGCTTACAAACCATGTAAACTCAGTCTTAACTCAAAGAAACACTGTCATACCATGCAAACTACAGACATGCAAGGAAAAAAAAAGTATGAAGAGTATAACAAAATGTGGGTTAGTTTACGCTACGAGCTACATCTAAGTTTGTGTTAGTCTAATTTTTGTTTTAATAATAATAATAATAATATAAATTTAACGTCGGCATATCACACGCCGGCATTAATCATCAACAGACTCAAACCTCGACTATTACCCCCAGAGCTCATGTTGTTAATTGTCTTATTATTTTAAACGACGTTAATATTTTTAAAATGCCTATCTAAACGGTTTTTAAACATATTAACGCTGATACAGTTCACGACGGACGCGGGAAGATTATTCCATTTATCAATTACTGTACTTTAAACGTAAACAAATTTTTAGCGATGTTAGTAATGAAACGTCTACCAAGTAATTTAAATCCGTTATTACGAGTATTGCTATTATCGAAAATGAACAATGTTAAAATTTACGTTAGCGATTTTATTAACGATTTTTAAAACTTCAATAAGCTCTTCCCTTAATCTCCTAGTCTCGAGTGAATGAAAGTCTAACTCTTTAATCCTATCTTCGTAAGACTTGTTGCGTAGTGACGGAATTAGTTTCGTGGCGCGTCACTGAACCCTTTCCAACCTATCAATATCCTCACACAAATACGGGCACCAAAACTGAACGGCATATTCTAAATGAGGCCTGACTAGGGACTTGTAAAGGGGCAATACAATATTCTTCGATTTAAATTCGAAATTACGCGCTATGAAGCCTAACATCCTATTAGCTTTTGCGCAAGACTCCAGGCACTGGTTCCTAACTTTTAAATCCTTAGATACGCGTACGCCTAAATCTACTTCCTCGTCAACGCTCGCTAACTGTCTATCGTCCATCGTGTACGTGTAATTATTGTTACGAGAACCTATATGCAAAACTTTACATTTATCTACGTTAAATTGCATCTGCCACTTTCCGTCCACTCCATAATCCTATTTACATCATCTTGGAGCCTATTTCTATCGTCCACGTTCAGAACTTTACCGCCTATTTTAGTATCTTCTGCGAATTTTGACACGTTACTGGTCAAGCCTATATCTATGTCGTTAATGTAGATTACGAATAGCAATGGGCCTGACCCTGAACACTGAGGGACACCGCTACCTACATCCAGTCCCCCAGATTCCCTACCATTAACAACGACCCTATGTTTCCTGGCACGAAGCCATTCCTCTAACCAGTTAGCTACCTGACCGCGTATACCGTGAGCTTGAACCTTCGCAATTAATCTTCTATGCGGAACTGTATCGAGCGCTTTTTTAAAGTCTAAATAAATAACGTCAGCCGCTCTATGCCTATCGTACTCGCGCATTATTTCGTTATAAAACTCTAACAAATTAGTTAAACAAGATTCATGACGTCGAAACCCATGCTGACTACTATTAATCAAATCGCGACTTTCAAAGTGATCGACGATACGATCCCTAACTACGGATTCCAAAAGTTTATTGACAAGTGGCGTTAAGCTAATAGACCTATAATTGCTACCTACTGTGCGGTCGCCTTTTTTAAAAATGGGAGTAACGTTAGCTAATTTTAAGTCTTCAGGAATAATCCCCGCTTCCAGTGGCTTATTATAAATTTTTGTTAATGGGCCTACGATAATGTCTGTCAAGTGTCTAGGATAAAGCGCGTCAGGGACTGGAGCCTTGCTAACTTTTAGCTTATCGATATAATGCGCAATCTCACCCTCGTAAACATTTATTTCATTCAAAATAGTCTCGCTACTAAATGGAACGATATCGTTCACGTTGGGGACATTATTTACGTCTTCTACGGTAAAAACTTTCGCAAAAACGGTGTTAAAAATACCCGCCATCACCTAAGCGTCGGAAGTCAAAGCGCCGTTAGCGTCCACTAGAGGGCCTATGTTACCTTTTGTCGGTTTACAATTATTGACGCAGTCAAAAAACTTTCGGATTATGTTTTCTATCCGCAGCTACAAGTATCTCAAAATTACGCTTAGCATTCCTAAGAGATCTTTTAACCTGACGTCTAAGCTCGATATATCTATTAAATAGCAACCGTGCCATTGCGCTTATTAAGTCTTCTTTTCATCTTTCAACCCTTTCCTATTCTCTTCGACTATTTTTCCGATTTGTCGGCAGTGACCGGCGGATGATGATGGTGAGTCTCTCTCTCTCTTTTTCTGAATGAGTGTTAACCCACGAATGATAGGTTTTGCTACTTACTTAACCCCTTGTTCTCTTCTTCTAACCCCCTACTCTCTTCTTTCTCTCGGGCTAACCTTAGAGTGGATCTTAGGGTCTTTGTTAGCCTTAGCTTCTGTAGATCTGTAGAAGTCCATATGCTCGTTTATGAACTCACCTATTTCCTTAGTCCACCACTTAAGCCTACCATGATTTCTAGCGCGCTTGGACCTACGAGGAATAAACTCCCTTTCGATATTCAAAAAGTTTCTTTAAACGCTTCCCAATGAAAATTTGCGTCGTTACCCATAAATAAATTATCCTAGTCCACTACTCTCATCCTGTCCGCAAAACTATCAAAATTAGCCCTACGAAAATAAAGGGACTTCTATTACGTTACTATCCTTACTGTTTTCTATCAATAGCTTAAACCTAATAATTTGGTGATCACTACATCCCAAACTCTCACCTACTTCCGAACCTTCGACTATTTTCGTCGTTCGTCATCATCACGTCTAAAATATTGTCATCGCGTGTTGGTTCGGTAACCATCTGTCGTAAAAAAATTATCTTCCATGAACTCAATCAGTCTCAAACCCTCATCATTACCAGTAAAAGTCTCGTAATTAACGTTATTAGGGCAGTTAAAGTCTCTAACAATTATACTATCCCAATTATTAATAAAGTTACTAAGAAGTGTGTGAAATCTAGTATTGGTATCGAGGGGTTGAACGGGAGGGCTATAAACAACGAAATTAAGCTAATATACGATACTACGCGCCCTAACTTCAACGCATATCGCATTAATTGCTGCCGGGAAATCTATCTTAACCTCGATAGCTCTAAGGGAATTACGAATGTACAACAAAACGCCGCCACCAATCCTATGTAACCTATCATTAGTAAAAAGTTTAAAACCCGCTATATCAAGTTCCCCCAACAAGTCCCGAGTCACGGTATTTAACCACGTTTTGGTTATAGCAACTATATCGTAGTTCCTGGAATAAATTAGCGCCTTAAATTAGTTCAATTTCTAATACTCCGCACGTTACAATAAAAGACGTTTAAATTATTTTTTACCACGGACCGGCGTTTCCCGGACCCCCATCGTTTAAAGAGGGCTTCGACCTCTACAGCTTTCGAACGTTCTCATCGATTAACCTACCTACCTAGCCCAGCATTCCCTATTTCAGTGAAATGCACCCCCCATCTTTTATAAAAAGGCTAGGATCACTGAATTCTGACCACAGCTTTACGAAGGGTACATTTTCCTGAGCACAAATCTCTTCTAGCTTTGTGTTCAAAAATATTGTTTTTGACGTAATCTTAAGACCTAAACCGTGCCTAGAGGTAATACCTAGAACTAAAGACCTGTCTGACCTTGCCTTCAGGAACCTAATTAACCCCCTATATCTCTCCAAAAGGTCAGGTACTCTCGTATCGGGCCTATACGTGTCGGTGTCGTTGCCCCCCACCATCGTCACCAGCAACATCAATCCTATCTACTTCGTCTCTAATTCTGTCAACCCTGGCCCCTGGTAAACAGACCTTCCTTCTCTTGGTTGGATTCCGTTCAACGAACTCCTAATCCATATGACGCACTAAGGAGTCCCCAATTAAAATTGTTTCCCCCTCGTTCACATCCCTATCCAACTGGGTGAAAGGGTTCGAAACTTCGATAGGGGGGGAATTCCTATCACCTAACGTACGTGGCCTAGTTCCACCCTTAACTGTTCTAAATCCCTCCTCGTCTACTAATCTCAGGCCTACCTTAACCCCTTCCTCAATTCTATCTAACCTTCCCGATAAGCTACCTATAGTAGAAACTAGGTTCCTAACCTCACCTTTCAGCTTACTAACGTCTTCAACGTTAGTATAGGTTCGGCCTTCGTCAACTGTAAGCCTAGCCCTGCCCTCATCAAGCGTTGCAAGTCTTCCTGTCACCTCGCGTACACTACGTTTTGGATCTACTATATTTTCATTCAACTCACAAAAGAAACAAACCGATCTCTCGGTAATCGCCACAGGACCGCCGCTGTAATTTTTAAAATCAGTATACCACCGATTAGCCACACACCTAGCACACGACGCTTTCTGCGACGGCATCGCGCAAGTTAAAATAGTTAACGTTTATAACGGTCACAAGTTTAAATTAAATTAAGCCGGCACGCTTAATTTAAATCAATAAAAACCACTAATATTCATTTACTTAACTATAACAATGTAAATATAAACGCCAGTACAGTATATAAAATTCAGAACTTTCCAACAGTAAATTTATCGGCAATATCCAAAAGTAGAAACAATATCAGAGTCCAGGGAATGCGTCCGCTCAGTAAGGAGTCTGGCTGACTGAGATGTTTCGTTCTTTGAAAGAAACGCTCGTTTTTAATATTAACGAGCCAAATTGTGACTTTTAAACTGCGATTGCTGACAAAATTTCGTCTGATTAATGAAAGCTAACATCTTCCAGACAAGACACATTAAAACAGAGGCTAAAGTTATATCTAAGGAAGTAATCCTGCAAATGATTTTCAATATAAATAACTCCTCAATAATTATAAAAGGAAATAACTTTACATTTGAAAAAGAGGTAATGAGTGATTCAAAAAGTTCCTTTAGTTTTTTTGAGATGATACTTACACTAACATGACAGATTAAAGCCAACAGAGAAGGTAAATTTTAGTTAAACTTACTGTGTCTTGTTGGCATAGCGACCTCTACTTGAAGCTGTACCTCTGTTGCTAGTTCCCCTTCCTCCTCTATTTCCTCGACGAGACGTGCTCCTTAAGAATAAAAACAAAAAAGATTAAAATACTTTCAAGTCGTCAATTCCTCCTGAATTCTAAACTTTTTAATTCAGACACTAAAAGGAAACGCCACTTTTAAGCATGCACCAATTAGCCACGAGACTTCTTACATATTATGGAAACCTTCATCTGACATCATCTAATTTTGCTCAATAGATCTAAGTGGAATATCAACTAAATTATTTATAATCTATTAAGTCCATGTATTAAACATATTTTTCAAGGTGATTAATTTAACTTACTGCACTTCATAGTCTTCCAAGATCTCCAAATCGCTATCAAAGTCATCATCGCAAGTTTTCGATCTTTTGTCTTTTCTTGATGAACTGCTCAAAGCTGCGACTACCTTCAAATTAAAAATAATTAAATTAAAAAGCAATATGAACGAACGAGTAACATTGTATGAATTGGGATAAAAGTAATACATTTCACATTTCATTACAAATAAGTATTTAAACATTCCGCAACTTAGATAAACTGGGCGGGCTCACGCCTTCAGAATCTCCGCAGCCGATCATCGATGTGTTCGCTATTAGTCCTATTTTGAATTCAATTTATATTAAGTTTCATGAAACGATGCAAGAATCTCTGAAATCTATCTTGAAACTGTTTTTGGTATGCTAAGAGGTGCCAAAAGCGTGCATTATACATTCCTATAGTTTCTTTACACGTTTAAAGCCGAGAACATTTATCCGTACTGCATACTTAAAACTATTTACTCTCACCACCAATATACGAGAAAATTTTTCATTACGAGTATTCATTGAACATGGACTGCGTCAAGGCCATATCGCAACAGGTAGATCCTGTGAATCAGAAAATTAAGCGACAGTGGTTCTGGATAGTAGTTGGATAGGTGACCATCCTCTTCCCTCAGATGATGTAAAGTTGTAGGTCCCCTCTGTCACGTGACCTTCGCTGTTATTGACGGTTAAGCAACAATAAAAACAAAACACCGCTACCACAGTGAATTTGATCATAATTAAGTACTACACTGAAGATATAGTGCCAAACAAAATCAAATTTGTTTGTTAATCTTTATTTACATACTATTAAACCACTATGTTACAACTCTTACGAGTTACATTAAATCGCGTTTTAAGTTAATTGTTAAATTTATTCAACAGGCATGATTGTATGATGTACCGTAGTTGGGTGCTTAACCCCTTATCATTATTAGTCATTTGTACTAGTACGGTATTATATGGCGGTTTTTTTTTATCATTATTTGTACTAGTACGATATTCTATGGCGTTTTCTTGTCATTTCATTATTTTGAAGGTTGATTAAGACGTGCAACTTAAAAAAGTAGATAAACCCAACAAAAAGAGGAAAACATTTAGAATAACTAAATTTGGTAGCCATTATTATAAATTTCGAAAAGTCAGAAAGTACGAAGCATTGGAAAGAATGTCAAAAAGAGCAAAAGAGAAAGGTTCAAGGGCCTTGTCTGCCTTCATAAAAGGTACATTAATGCCACATATTTAGTTTTTGAAGCTTATATACATGGGTATGTTTAACTGGGGTTTGTGTAAATTATGTATATGCACTAGGGCAGGGGTGGGGAACCCTTGGCATGCGTGCCAAACGTGGCACGCCAACGACTTTTTTCCGGCACGCGATTCCCCGGGCTCACCTTAAAAAAAATTAAATAAATAAATATCCAAATTCTTCGCTGAGTTTTATATTTTAACTTAATGTTTTCTGCTAAAAAATGGTAAAGATTAATTTCTGTTTAATATATTATGTAGGTAAAATAACATTTTATTTTCTCTGTAATTTTTATGTATTATTCATAAGGGATTACGAATCAATAAAAGAATATCTTTAATTTTATTTTCTTTCATTGTGCTTTAGTCAAGTAAAACGATTATGAGATTGGGCACTGTAATGTATTGGGAAAACTTGAAAAAACTTATGGCTGATTGATCTGATATATAAAAAACAAACAAAAAATCAGAATTATTGTTTACTCTTTTGCTGATGTTAAAAATTACGTTTTTAAATTGTGTGGCTGTATATGGCAGCTATAATTACACTTAAAGGCTAATAAAAAATATCCATGCTATCAACAGGGTAGAACGACCTTCAAGTAAAAATTCTGTCACTAAATTTTACATTTATTCAATCTTACATGACTTACAATAATCACTCTTACAATATTCTTTGATTTTACCGCTCCAGTGTAATTTTTGATTATTTGAAAAGGTTCTCCCAATACTTAAAAGGCACCAAATAATAATATGTTCCCCAAAATTTCGGTTGGCATGTGAGAAAATTTTGCATCAAAGATTTGACGATTTTGGCACGCTCACTTAAAAAGGTTGCCCACCCCTGCACTAGGGTGTTTCACGGCAGTGTGGTTGATGGATGAAGTGGAAGGAAGTTCAATCCACATTGATGCCCCTGTTCCTTTTGCCGAGGAAACTCATCTGAACATGTTTCAACCAGATCAGAACACGTTTAGGGGTCCCGAGATTTGACGCTTCAGATTGCTTAGGTATTTCTAATTTCAGCTGTTCTAGTGTTAGTCGACTGCCTTGCTTCCTGACGGAAGGGTGCACTGCTCTCTGTCCTTCGTGTCAGTTGTCAAGTTTTGTCCTCGTTGTGTCTACCGTTGCGTATTTGTACTCTTTTCTAATTCGTATATTTCCTCATTGCAGATAAACATGGCAACTCGAAGCAAGAAAGAGGTTTGGCTCATCGGACACCCGAATAAGGAGATCCTGGGTAGCCGCCTGCCGACGAAGTTGCAAGTCTTGCAAAAGTGCTTCTTCCATCAAAAACAGGAAAACCTAGGATGGAGAAAATGTCTGAACCTCTGTTTGGATGCTGTGATGGTGTTCTGGAAAAGAGCAAGGATCCCTACTATGAGGCGGAACAGCGCCCTTCGGAAAATGGAAGCTCTGCCCCAGCGTTACGACAAGTTGGTGAAAAGCAGGAACAGATCGGGAGAGAGCTGTCGTGTTGCGGAGGACATGTTCAAGGCGGAACTCAAGAACGAAATCCTCGATATTGGTCATTCCAATGCCCTTTCTATGATGACAAACGAGGAAGACAAGCTCTTCTACAAGTCAGCAGGAGGACCCAACAGAGAGCAGTATGGGATCGGCAAACATGAAGCTGGCCCAAATGGAGAGTAGGAAAAGGCGTCGAGAGGAACAGCAGGAGAGACGACACCGGGAATTCGAGCGGGCCAAGACGGTTACAGAAGCTGCTACTCTTGAAGACAGCTCCTCTTCCTTGGCGTCGCCATCTGCGGAAGATGATCCCTCCTTGGCAGCCTCCACGTCTGCTTCATGTCCTTCTCCGAGGAAGCGGTCGAGGAACCTCATCACTCAGGATGTGGCTATCGCGTACGACCGGATGAACATTTCTTATCGTGATGCAGCGATGTCCTACGCAGTCGTTGCACAATCCTTGGGGCACGATTTGAACGAGGTATCCATCTCCTCTTCCACAATGTATCGTGCTCGCCAGTCGCTTTGGAAGCAAGCAGCAGAGGTGTATCAAGAGGGAGAATTCTGTCCTGAGGAGCCCTTGGTGTTGCACTGGGACGGGAAAATGCTGCCTGAAATCACAGGTGACGGATCTGTGGACTGGATTGCTGCGCTGGTCACCAGGAACAGCCAGAAGCTGCTGCTTGGAGTTCCGAAAGTTCCAGCTGGCACGGGAGCGGAGACGGCACGCGTCTGCATTGATCTTGTGCGGGAACACGACCTGTCCGAACGAATTAAGGGGGTTATCATTCGACACAACGGCATCGAACACCGGGATTCACGTGGGAACCTGCGTCAAGATTGAGGAGGGTCTCGGGAAGCAACTTCTTTACCTAGCATGCAGGCACCATATGTACGAAATCGTCCTGGCCCAAGTCTTCCGGTCTTCGATGGGCCCCACCTCTGGGATCTTCAAAAGATTCCAAGAGCAGTGGGGTTTCATCGACCGATCTCTTATCACCACTGCTATTGATTCAGATAGCTGCAGCATCGCTGGACCTCTTCAGGGTCTCAAGGACCGAACTGTCCTTGTCGTGAGGGAAGCTCTGGTTTCTGGTCAGCCGCGGGATGACTACCAAGAACTTCTTCAACTGGTTATCCTCTTTCTCGGGGAAGAGTGTGTCGCCAATGTGCCACTGCGGAAGCCAGGAGCATACCACCATGCGCGGTGGATGGCGAAAGCCATTTACGGATTGAAGCTGTACCTCCTTCAGGACCAGTTCAGGATGACCGGGCAGGAGCTGAAAGGAGTCACAGAAATCTGCCTGTTCGTCGCCCTGGCCTATGCAAAGGCTTGGAGTCGTGCGACGAGAGAAGAGCAGGCCCCACGTGTGGATCTGGAGTTCTTGCTGGACCTGGAAATACTGCAGGAAGATGCCGTGATCGTCGACGTCGCCAAGCAAGCGCAAGCAGCTATGAAACGACACCTCTGGTACTTCTCCGAGACGCTGGTCGGCTTGGCATTCTTCGATCAAGGGGTTCCTCAGGAAGAGAAACAAAGGATGCGAGAGAACCTCGCCAAGCCGGCATCGAGGAAAGCGTTGAAGCGTCTGGAGGGGAAGACCGTCCTCGGCTCCTTCAAAGGAAAGAAGATTTCGGATTTCGTTGCCTCGAGGACGAAGGATCTCTTCACCGCACTCAGGATCAACGGCGCCTTCGTCGAAAATCCCGCTTCGTCTTGAGAAAGCGACCCACACTACCAAGCAGGCCTAGCTAGGGTCCGCGTCCTGGCTGTGGTGAACGACTCGGCTGAACGGGGGATTGCTCTCATTGAGAAATTCAATACTGCCCTAACAACGAAGGAAGAAGACAAACAGTACCTGCTGAAAGCAGTTTTCAAGAACAGGAAGGATTTGCCGAAGAAGCAGAAGGGGGAAATGATGAAGAAGTGATGAGTCTGTGCTCTCTGACGTAAGGCGTGATTTCTCGGGACCCCTTATTGTTGTCGAAGGAGTCTCATTTTTGGCCAGGAGTGATAAATATGTAAAACAAACACGGGCATCTATGTGGATTCAAAATATAATGTGGTTCTCATTTATGAAACACCCTAATATGCACGATAGGGACATTATGATTGAAGTCCATAAGAATTTTCTTTCAATGTGATTAACTTTGTAGTGATTTATGATAATAAAAAACCACTCTAATACACAGTTTATTTTCACAACAGTTTCAATGTCCACTGGCATCCTCTTCGGGTGGATACAGAAAAATGAATGAACCAAAAACAAGAGGGAAAACAGTCCAAGGACCATTAAGAAATTCGCACCTAGGTTAGATCCCGTTGTCCCGACACTGGAAGGGCATTTTTATTAAAGGGACCAGCTTATAAGTACATTCGCACAAATTTAAAACTATCTTTTTGTTCTATACATACAGATTCTATTTTTTTTTTTTTGTAAGCGGGTCCTCACTTATAAGCGGGTCCCTTTAATAAAAATGCCGGGACAACGGGATCTAACCTAGGTGCGAATTTCTTAATGGTCCCTGGACTGTTTTCCCTCTTGTTTTTGGTTCATTCATTTTTCTGTATCCACCCGAAGAGGATGCCAGTAGGCATCGAAACTGTTGTGGAAATAATCTCTGTCTATTAGAGTGGGTTTTTATTATCATATTTTGACCTTCACATAGAAAAAAGTGAAGTTTTTTGCATTTTGTAGTGATTATGCATTTTTTTATAAATTGTACCTGAATGTAAACTTTGAAGTTATTTCTAGCATTAATTCAGTTTTGAATTAATGCTTTTTAATAATAATAATAATAATAATAATAATAATAATAATAACAATAATAATAATAATAATAATAGGAAGATTCTTAAATCTTTCACTACGGGCATGGCTTTGAAGCGAATTATAATTATTCCCAATTTTCAACCGCAGAGGGTGGAAAGAGAGGGATATACCCTTGATTTATAAACTACACCCAGAATTCAGAAAAGATTAGGAGTTGGTTTATTTACCACCCACGGATCTGCACATAAATTGGACGTGTTTATATGCCACACCCGGAGCGAAAGGGTTAAACACCCATCTACTCACAATCTTCTATCAGATCGTCAGTATGGTTCTGAAAAGGTCGCTGTGCTGGCGATTTTCTTGCGTATCTCTGACTCTTGGTCCTCCTCCTTCCGGGATTGCGGTAAAACCTTTGCTACTGCGTTAGACATATCTAAAGCTTCCGATAGTCTGGCACAAATTTTTAATTTCCAAATTTCGGTTCCTATCCTTCCATCTGTGCCTTTTCTGGCCAATCTATAATTGCGGTTGCGGATGGCCACTGTTCTCCTAAAGCCATTAATGGTGGTTTTCCTCACCCATTCTCTTCATTTTATTTATCGATGATCTTTTAAGTCACACTTCCTCTCCTATCCATTCCTATGCCACTAAGTTGCTGTATCTGTACAGGGGTCTTGTCCGTCCCTGTATGGAATACGCTTCTCATGTGTTGGGTGGCTCAACCCACACAGCTCTACTTGACTGGGTGGAATCAAAGGTTTTTAGTCTCATCAATTCCATGCATCTTAATGACTGTCTTCAATAATTTTCTCTTTGTCGCAATATTGCTTCTCTCTCTCTTTACTATCACTATTATAACGGACACTGCTCTTCTGAACACTAACTGCATGTCTCCTCCTTTAAGGACAGCATGTCCCAAAAGTGTCAAATTAGATGTATCCACTGTACTGGCAAAGGGAGTGAAATTTTTCCAAATTTATGCAGAAAATGAAGAAACAGTAAATAATGAGTTTGGAAGGAGAATGAAAATGATGTCAAGAAGAGAAAGTTATTCTGGAAGGAAGTGCGGAAGTGCAGGAATGAAGCTGAGAAAGTACGTTTGAGAGTAAAGGATGAAAATGGAAGAATGCTCACACTGGATGTGGTTCTGTGGAATAGATGGAAGGAAGATTTTCAGGGTTTGATGGGTGGAAGAGATAAGAGTGCAAATATAATTATGGTGTGATTCAGTGGTGTGAGGAATGCCTGAGAACATAACCATGGATGAAGTGAAAGCAGCAGTTCGCAAACTGAAAAATGGAAAAGTGGTAAGTGTGGATATAATACATATAGGGAAATGATTCAGTATGGGGGATTGAAAGGGTAAGAGGTGGTTGTGGGGCATATGGTCAGAGTACATGGACAAATGGGAATGCACCTGAAGACTGGAAGAAAGCAATAATTGTTCCATTGTACAAAATGAAAGGTAGGTGAAAGGAGTGAATGTAAGAACTACAGATGTATAAGTCCATTGAACGTGGTGGGGAAGATGTATGGTAAGGTAGTGATAGAACGAGTTCATGGTATTATACTGTAAAATAATTGATGAGCAATGAGCAAGGAGGGTTCCAAGGTAGAAGTGTGTGTTCATAGCGAGACAAGTGTTGAGAAAGGATGTGAAAGGGGCTGCAAGATGTACATGGATTTTATGGATCTTCAGAAAGCGTATGATAGACCGAGTAGAGAAACACTGTGGCAGGTCTTGAGTATAGATGAGATTGATGGTATATTCATGAATGTGGTGAAGAGTTTCTATGATGGAAGTAATGCGTGTGTGGGAGTAAATACAGAACCGAATAACTGATTGGATATAAGCTTTGGTGTGCATCAAGGGTATGTGATGTATCTGTGGCTGTTCAATCATTTTATGGAAGGAGTGATGAGAGAGGTGAAAGTGCGAATGCTAAAGAGGACTGAACCTGGTGTGTGATTGGAATAGGTGGTCCCTCTTTTGAATCTGTTGTATATAAATGATGCTGTGCTATTTGCTTAGAGTAAATGTGATATGCAAGAGGCTGTTAAGAATTTTGTGGCATTGTGCAAGAGAAGACTGTTGAAATTGAATGTGGGTGAGATCAAGTTGGTGACTGTGGAAAGAAGGAAATTTGAATTATGTGGTGGTGAATGGTAAAAAACGAGAGTTGGTAGAGTCTTTTAAGTATCTCAGATGTGTGGATTTTGTAAGAAAGTGGAGATTGGGTGGAGATGATGAGATATCTACATGAAGGTGTGTTAGTACAAAAAAATTTGTATGGGTGTGAAACAGTGACATGACATGAAAGGAAGAAGACAAGAGTAAGAGCAGTTGAGATGGATAACCCGAGATGTATGTGTTGTGTGCATCAGACTAATAGTGTTAGAAATCATGTGGTTCTGGAAAGATGTGGTGTTCATAAGTTAGTGGAAGTGAAAAATGAGTTGTGTGTGTTAAGGTGGCTTGAACATGTTAACAAAATAGAAGCTAATAGAGTTGTCAAGAGTAGGAGGAGGAGGAGAGGAAGGCTGAGAAGATGGACAGACATGGTGAATGACTATGTGAACAAGCGTGGACTTGATTTGAGTCATGCATGAGAAGTGGTTTGTTAGAAGTATGTAAGTTCGGGTGTTGGGATTGTAAAATTGGGGGTTAACTAACTTCTCTACTATCAAGGTTTTTTCCATCTACCTATTACCAAGGGGGTTAGTTACCCCATGGCTTTTTTGTTAAACTCTGTTTATATGCTATACAAACTCAATTCTGTCTTGAATATATCACATATTACTTTAGCAAATCATTATTTACTGCTTACAATGTGTGCATTTTATAATAACATCCTCTACTCGATGAATTTGGGAAACAGGTTTCTTGCAGATAACACACAAGTTTAGTTTTTCGATCTCAGTGTCTAGGACAAATCACACACATATTTCTTGATCAGAAATTGGAAAAGAAAATTCATTTATCTGCCTGTCTCTTGGAAAGACTAAATAACGAATACCTGAAATTTAGGAAAATTATGATGATGTAGTAGTAGTAGTAGTAGTAGTAGGTTAATAATATGATTTAGGGTAAAAAATTCTTGAAACAAACAAAAACATAAGTTTGGTTTATTAGATAGATTTTAAAGTTAGGAAATAAGCAGGGGTGGGGAGTCGGCCAAAAACAACCGACTCCCGACTCCTGAGTCGGTATTTTTAAAAACCGACTCCCAACTCTTTCCTTATCATGCTGATCTACAACCTTATAAATATTGGGATGTTTGTTTCGTAGATGGCGTTTCAAGTTTGAGGCTCTAGTTGGAGCATTAGCATGTTTCCCAGTGTAAGCACTAATTTTTGCATTACACTCTTTACCATCCTTTTCTACTTGACAAATAAAAATACTTTCATCCTCATTTAGCTTAAAATATTGAAAGACTGCTGATTTTCTACTAGGCCCACGACTCATTACTAGGGCAGTCAAAAGTTGACCAAAAAAATTAAGAAAGTTGACCTTACGAATTGAAAAAATTGACTTATAAAGTTGCCTTTACTTTCAATAATAAAAACGATACTTTAATTACTTATTCTTGCTCTTCTACATCAGTTGACCGATTGTGGTAAATTATGAAGTATTTGCCGACATTTTCTGGCAAAAAATTGCGATCCTTACTTAATAATTTATTAAGCATGGAGAAAGATCTCTCTACAGCGGCAGTTGTTGGTTGACATTGCAAAAGCTGACCATAAACTGTTGGTGAGATTTCAGGTCTACTGAGGCTAATTATTTCACAAATACCATTTGTCTTGAGTCTTGTTTCAATGTATTGTTTGACTGAACACATATCTTCGCCAAGGTTGATAGAAGAAATGGTTTCATATGCCTCTCTAATGGTGCAATCAGATGCTTCCATCCTAGTCACTAAGCTAGCATACAACACAACCACATCCAAAACCAGAACGGACATAACTGAATAAGACAAATACGAGCAGCGAAGTTGCCAGTTAACCAAAAAGATGCCAATTTTTAGTTATTTTAATTATTTATTCCAAAAAATTGACTTTATTTACCTCATTGCTATTTTTTGACCTAACAGGTAAAAGTTGACTTTTGGTTGACCTATTAACTTTGGTAATATACCCCCTACAGGTGTTTTTATTGCATTTTCAGTCGTTTCAGCAAAAAGTGCCCCATAGGAAACAATTTGACTTTATTGACTTTTGACCGCCCTACTCATTACTAATAGGGGCTAATTAAATTAATAATTAATATATTGCTAATTTTTATATGGTACCTAGTATCCTAAAATAGAAATATGAAATTCATTTGCTAAGATTTACCAGAACAATAAATCAAATGTGGAAATGTGAATCTAGAATTAGTTCAGGAAGATATTTATTTAGGGCAGAGTAGTATTCTGGTAAATTGTTGGCATATAGAAATTGAATCAGAGTCGGGAGTCGGTCATTTTTACCGACTCCCGACTCTTCAAAAAAGCCCCGACTCCCGACTCCCCACCTCTGGAAATAAGCCTTGCAAGAGTGCATAATTTTTGGCATAAAGCTAGAAGAACAGATCTCGTTGCATTCATACTTGTCATTTTGTTTATCCAAATCAGAAACTAGTTTAGTAATCATGTGACATAACGCCTTTTTTGTTGTCCAATCATATCATTAAAAACAAATTAGTTTTTTGGACAGTTTTGAATATACGAAAGCAATGCCTCTTATTTTTCAGTTCATAACCAAACCGTCGTAGGAAAGCTATGCAAGATCACAATGAAAGGTTTGTATCTCCCACCCATTTTAAGGTGAGTGGCATTGTGATTGGTCATGTGACAAGACACAAAATGGCTGCTCATTAGATGTGCGTACGAAGCAGAGAACAGTTACTGAATTTCTTACTGCGAAAAAAGTGAAATATGTATAATTTGAGCACACAAATAGCGATGAAAAACTAGACACCAACCAGTTTCACTCATTTATTCTCATCAGGATATCACAAGTTTTAACCAATTTTGTTCGAGGATGTACAAGTACATTATTGGAAAGACTAATTGTAGGTAAATAAGATAATATATTACATTTCATTGACTAGTGTGTACTGTGTAATTTAGGGTGGGTTGATATTTTATATTCAAAAGTGACACATTGTGGGGGTTTTGTATGGGTCACAGTAGTCAACCAGTAAAATATTGTGCGTATCCCAAGTCTCCTACCCCCAGCACAAATTTTCGTGTTTTAGTTTCAATTTGCCAAAATGTACATTTTTCAGTGAAAACTCAGATAAAAATTGTTTCAGCTGTGTTAAACTCATGTTTCTTATTATTTTATTCAAACTCAAAGAAAATGACATTTTTACATGTTTTTGAGTATATACTATATATTAAGATAAAATATAACCAACAAATTAATGAATTACATAACATTTTTGAGAAATTAAAAAGAACTTGTCTTCTACAAGAAAAAGAAAAAACATTACCTAATAAAGTGCTCTTTTGCATGATGCATAAACTTAAGCTATTTTGAAAGTAACACTGCATGTTTACTTATTCCACTGTCCTTTCCATTCAAATTTAGGCAATCTTTGCCATGATTCCAATAGGTTAAGAATATATTTTTTGGCACTTTTCATAGCCAACTCGTACATCAGATGCATTCATGACTAGATTCACAGCACTTCCTACTCCTTGGCTGTGACAAGGAAAGGCTAGTATTTTGAGTGGTTCTTGTCTTGCTAGCAAAGGTTCCTTATTGCTAAAGTTTCTCAGAAGTGGATGTGGATAAATTACCTCTTTCTGCCAATCAATCATTTAAGTGTATCTGAAGAATCAAAATTAAGAGTTTGAGGTAGGTCAAAGTTTCTTGATCCAGAAAATGTAGTTCTTGAGAGAATGTTTCTCTGGGTTGCAACCTCTCTAACTTCTCTTCTTGAGTCTGTTATCATTGATAGTAGAATATTTTCAGGGTTCACAAAGTATGAGTTATTCTGAAACACCAGTTCCATGATCAATCTGTATTTCTCCTTCAAGTTGCACAGCAGATACCCTAAGTACCAAAAGTTTGATGATCCATCAGATGCCAATGGATGTGACTTAACCCAAAACCATCCTGAAGCATAAGATAGCATAATAATGTAGGGGTTTTAACCAATTGTTTAATTGACTTAATGAAACTGAATATTCTAATGGTTATTATTTTATTTCCAGCCACTTATCTCTAGCAGCCTCTTATTGGGGACTTATAAAAAAATGGATAATAGAACACTAAAAAGGATACAAGAACACATATCAAGCCAGATAAAAGAGGGTGATAAACCTGAAAGATGGTACTGTAGTAATCAAGTGTTCCATTAACTTGGTAAAGTATTCTAGACTTATTCTGGATCTGAATCAAGGGATTCATATTAGAGTATAAATACGAGAAAAGACCCTCAGTAGCGAGAATTTCATCATGAAGGTATGTGGAGAGTGCAAAACTATGGTATGCTTATGGATGTCACTGTTAATTCCTAAGAGTGAACAAACCTGGGTGGTACCCACGAGCTTAGTGCTGATTATAGTGATATAGTGCTGATTCTCCACATAAACCTGCACCCTATTGAACAAGTCCCAGTAGTGAGAAATTAGAACACCCTACAATTAAAGATCGTGCATGGTTGTACAAACTTTTGAGGCCTTTCCAAATTTATGTTAAAATATTTCTAGTTAGGATTATGCACTGTGTCACTGTCTGTTTCACCATTTATCTTAACCATACTAACCCCTCGTTTTGCCTTGATGAAGTTGAATTATCTTCTTGTCTGGGCTATCCCCTCCTTTTCTAGGGCCATTTTTTCTTCCAAACTTTTTTTTTTAATTAAACTACAATATACCATTAGGGTATAGTTGGGGATAGCCTAAGTGGTGTTGTCACTGTCAAGAATAAACTTTTAAAACTCAAGGTTTTTGTCTATAATAGTTCCTTATATTGAAGTTTGGACCCTTAAGAGGAAACCAGCAAAATACATGGGGTTCAAGAAATTTGCTAATGTTTGGTTTCAAACCAGGGATATGACTCATGATTAATTACCTGGACCCCCCCCCTTTCTTCTGATCACTTAATCAATACAGGGAATTAAGTCCAGGAATCATTGTGTATATAGTGGACTAAAAGATAAAACCAACCAGAGGAGAAGGGGGTCATAAGTTCAAGGTACAGGAGGTTCTTGGGGTTGTTTTTGTGGGATAAGTTTATTATTTGTACAGTTTCTCATAGAATGTTTTCCAGGCTGTTCTAAATCTTTCTTTTCCTTCATCTACCTGAACATCTTTCCTCTTGCACCCACTTGTTCACATTTCACAAATACTATTTGCACCCTGTTTGCTTTCCATTGCTTGAATGCACTGTGGTGGTCCTGCTCTTCCTGCTTGATGGGTCTTTGGATAGTCTTTGCTCACTTGCTGTGTAGTGTGCTGCTTGGAAACCTGTTCTTGAACACTGAACAGCTTCACCTCTCGCCTACCAGTCTGCTCAATCTGCCTTTACAGTGAACCTATTATTATTGTTGGAGATTTCAATTATAGGCATATATGTAAACTGGGAAATATTACAAACACCAGAAAGTAATGAGAGATTCTTAGACTGTATAATTGAGAATGGTTTAACCTAGTAAGTAAAGGACCCAACCAGGGCCAATGCCATTCTAGCATTCTAGATTTAATTCTAACAAATAATCCAGATACCTTCAAGGATATCTCGGTTTCAGAAACACTATGTTCAGGTGATCATTGTATCCTTCGGTTTAATATTGTTTGTAATTCAAGACCGAGTGAAAATAAAGTAGAAGTTCCAGATTTTAAAAGAGGAAATATAAATGGACTAGTAAATGATCTGTGTCTAATAAATTGGACAGATATTCTACAGCCTGAACAGACAGTAACTAGTATGTGGGAAAAATTTAAAAGTATAATAATGAACATACAAAGGAAGCATATATAAAAAATAAAAAAACAACCTTGGATAAACTGCAATGTAAAAAGAGCAATCAGAGAAAAAACAAAAGCATTTCATAAATTCAAAAGAACTAAAAATGGCACAGACTCCGAAATATATAAAAGTAAAAGAAGCATTTGCAAGAAAGCAATCAGAGATAGCAAACGAGACCTGGAAAAAAGCCTAGCCAAGAATTCAAAAAACAATCCTAAGAAGTTTTTCAGTCACTTCAATTTGAAAAGTGAGTGAAAAAGAAAATTGGCCCCCTCCATGTAGATGATCATCTTGAAATAACTGAAGAACTAAACAAATACTTCTCATCAGTATTCACAAATAAAATTTAAATAATATTCCTGATCTTATACTACCAGGACAAGATAGAGAAATAAATGAATTAAGGGTAACAAAACTAGATATCCTAAAAGCAATAGATAAATTAAAAATGGAAAAATCCCCAGGGCCAGATGAAATGCATCCAATAGTCATAAAAGCTGCCAAAAAGAATATAGCACAGGCACTAGAAATTATTTTTAATAAATCATTGATATGTACTGAAATTCCAGAGGATTGGAAGAAAGCAAATGTGGCTCCAATCTTTAAAAAAGGAAATAGAAACTTCCAATCTTTAAAAAAGGAAATAGAAACTTGGCAAAAAACTAGACCCATCAGCCTCACTTCCATTATTTGCAAATTACTCAAAAGTATCATTAGAGGTAAAGTTACTGAGTTCCTTGAAGAGTGCAACCTTATAAATGATAGCCAGCATGGCTTTCGAAATGGAAGGTCCTGTCTAACCAACTTGATTGAATTTTATGATGGAGTCCTATTGCATTTGGACAATAAAGAGCCAGCAGATATAGTATACTTAGATTTTGCAAAGGCATTTGATACTGTTCCTCATGCAAGATTGTTGGTAAAAGTTAGAGCCCATGGTATAAGAGGTCATATAGCTGACTGGATAGAAGAATGGCTGAGAAACAGAAAATGGAGTTCATCTAAATGGAAATAAGTCTACTTGGAGAACCGTATTGAGTGGAGTCCCACAGGGGTCTGTGCTGGGACCTCTGCTTTTTGTTGTCTATATAAATGATCTAGAGAAGGGCCTATCATGTAAAACCTCAAAATTTGCTGATGATACAAAATTAGGCCATAATGTTAAGTCAGTAGCAGGAGCAATGACAATACAAAAAGACTTAGACAGAGTAACAGCCTGGGCAGATAAGTGGGAGATGAAATTTAATGTTGATAAGTGCAAGGTTATGCATATTGGGCCAAAAAATCCAGAATTTGAATACAATATGAATGGAATTTGGATTAAAAATGATGATAAAGAGAAAGACTTGGGTGTCACTGTGACTAATGAACTTAAACCCTCAAATCACTGTATGGAAATCAGAAATAAAGCAAATGCTAGACTCAATCTCATGCACACACACATTGAATACAAATCACCCAATATTATAAAGCAACTATACATTTCATATGTGAGACCCCTCCTCGAATACTGCATTCAATTTAATAGTCCCTATTTGATACAAGATATTGAAAAACTGGAAAAAGTACAGAAACGAGCAACAAGAATGATCCCATCTCTAAGACAATTGACATATAAGGAAAGACTGGCGTATCTAAGCATGTTCTCATTAAAAAGGAGGTTAAGGGGTGATATGATAGAGGTGTATAAAATGATAAAAGGGTTGGATAAGATAGATTTTGAGTCTCTTTTCATTAAAGATCACAATAACCAGACTAGAGGTCATAGTATGAAATTATTTAAGCCAAGATGTAGAACAAATTTAAGAAAACATCATTTTACAAACAGAGTAATTAAGTTTTGGAACAGTCTGACAGAAGTAGTTCAGATACAATTGATTCTTTCAAAAGAAGGTTGGATAGTTTGATGTCTGCAAGAGACATCTGGTGATTGTGTTTAAGCCCATTTTTATTGCATGAATGGTACTAGTTTATTTCATATATATTATGTGCATTTGGGTGATAGATCCCACAGCTCAACACAGGTGTTGTGGGACGTAGGGAGGCAGCATCTTGGGTTAGGGGATACTCTGTCCTTACACACCCCATTTAAAGAGATTCCTCTGCCGAGCGGTGCCTTCCCATAGTAGTGTGAGGTATTGAAAAACTCATGATCTTCATTTGCCCCACAAACACCTTTAAATGGGAGACCCAAAATGGGTACATTACTGTACAGTCTTTACAGCCACACCTACACTTTTCCTCCTAAGTATATATATTGTAATGTATATGGTTGTAAATTGTGACTTGGTCCGCAATTGATATGGACCGTGACTTATTTTTGGTTGGCAAGGTACTGGTATTAATGGGTACCATAATGAAATTGACTGGATTCTTTGGATCTGATATATTTGCATGTCAGTTATAAATAGATATAGAGTGTAACATATTTGTGGATAGTAGCCTATTACACTGCCCAACAAAAAAAATGTTTTTGCTGGTGATTTAATTCTAAGACCTGTTTCTGGATAATATTGATGTGCTGATTTCAAAAATCACCTTAGATTTTGTCAATCACATCAGGTTTTCGTGCAATGTGCAATGCAATATGCCTATTTTGGGTGATCCATGACGGGCATTTATCAAAATTGATGATTTTTGAGACCTGTTAACAGCTGTTTTGCTGTTAAAATTTTATCTGTGGAATACGCAAATCTGTGCACTAAATCTAAAGGTCATGTACAACATATTAAAATCTTGGGTATCTGTGATTTCCCCAGGTGTGAGCGTGACATCATGATCATGGATTCATTTTTTGCTTATTTAAACACTTTTAATCACTTTATGTGTCAATATTACCATTTTATATTAAAGTTCACTCCCTGCACAATTGTTTACTTTTCCATGCTGATTCTGAGTATGTAAAAACTTATGTTTTGAAAAGAAAAAAAATTGGGCATAACCCTGCCAAAATGCGATATCTCCGTATTTGATTGCTCGAAAACCTGACGTGATAGGCAAAAACTAAGGTGATTTTTTAAATCAGGACACCAGTTACCTAAAAACAGGTGTTAGAATTAAATCAGCAAAATTGGTGTTGGGCAGTGTTATGACTGATCCTCTGGATCCAGAGATTCTATCTTTAGTTTTAAATTGATAATTAATTAGTTTTGTAAAAATTGGTTATTGCCAATGTACAGGCAGTTTTTACATAGTGGAGCCACCTCGATGGGCTGAAGTGGCCCCTAGTGTGCCCACTATAAAGATTTCTTATGTTCATATGTGGCCAGCCAACAGGATTGGATTCCTACCATAGGAAGAACTGTTTCCAGAGTTAAATCCAGGTGGGTTCTCTAGTTTTCCCACAACAATAATTTCTACTAGATCTTTGAGATCTTGGGTTGGATTTGGTGTTGACACATAGTCTACAAATTCTATTTGCTCTAGTTAGCCAACGAGCATGATGAATTGTACCAGGAGATATTTCTGTGAGATCCTTGGAGACATTTCCAGATTGAACAGCTAGGCACATATTGTAGGGATACTTTTGGTCACTCCTTAACCCTTTCGCTGCATCCCATTCTGATACGCCCTGTGCGTGTCACGCTAATACCCCAGAACGAAAGCTGCGCGTATAAATGCGCCAGAAAATAAACTTGAATTATTTTTTTGCTTCATCTTTTGTTTGCCTTTAAAATAGGTTTTCTATCAATAATATTTTCAATTTTTCATGGGTAACAAAAAAATAAAGGTTAAAATGAAATAAAATAGAGATATTATCTTTATTTAGTTAACTAAAAGTTAAATGCTGAGTGATAAATTTTGAAACATGGTTCGGCGCATAACCCTGGGGTATCGGGGCATGTCTCGCATTGAAAACGTACTCGTTTTTCTATCCCATGGGCATAACATACCCTGCATCTCTTTGTTGGTCTTGGGGTACGTTCAGAATTTGATGTAATTTTCTTGGTAAAATGTTTTCCAACTAGTCTTGGAGCTACTGATTTCTTCAAGTTAGGTTCATCTGCAGATGTCAGTCCTTTTATAATCTCATGGCAAAAGTCTAGAAAGGGAACTTTTCCCTTTTTTATGAGATTATAAATTCCACAAGCATCTAGTACTCGGACCTGAATCAAATGCATTGCCAGCTTCTTATACCATTTTAGAGACTTTCTTGGGACAGAGTAATAATGCAGTATTTGGTCTGTTCGGTCTACATATCCCATATGTTTGTTGTATTCATGTACGCAAGCTGGAATGGTTTTTTCGACTCGACCTTCCTTTGATCTACGTGTTACTGTCACATCAGTGTTCGAATGGTAATTGGAGAGCATGTAAACTCTTCTCTTATCATGAAACACAAGGGAAAGCAGTTCAGGAGTCTCAAAGGCAAGTTTCTTTCCTTTTGCCACATTCATAGTTTTCATAGTATGGCATAAGCCCTTACGATTACTTCTAACAGTCCCTGCGGCACCAGTTTTATTATCACTAAGGTATTTGTATAGTTTTGGTGATGTATAGAAGTTATCAGTGAAGACATTGTGACCTTTTCCTAAATATTTTTCCATCATACTTACTACAATACTTTCAGTCTTAGAAAAATCAGCAACAGTTTCCATGGTCCCGGTATATATTTTATATTTCAATGTAACACAATTTTCATCCACAAGTTTGAAATTTTTTATCCCAAAACGTGATCTTTTCATTTTTATGTATTGCCAGAAACTGAGTCTGCCCTTCCACAGCAACAAAGATTCATCCAAACTTAGATTCTGAGAAGTTGAATATTTTGATTCAAGAGCAGATGTCATCAACTCAATAAAGTCATGCAATTTCACCATCTTCCCCCCTCTTTCCTTCAACGTCTCATCTGCATTGTCAGCAAAATGCAAAAAAAAGAATGTTGGTAAATCTGTCTCTTTTCATGATTGCTGTAAATACTGGAGTAGCATAAAAACTGTCAGTTGACCAATACATACCTATCTTGGGTTTTTGTATAATACCCATGAGAAGTAAAAGCCCTATAAATTGCTTCATTTCTGTAAACGTAGTTGGGACCCATGCACTATACCGAGATGTTGATTTCAGATTAGGTGTAGCAGCCAGAAATTGAGTTGCATATTTGTTTGTTTCTGTAACCATTAGCTCAATTACTTCTTTGGGAAAAACTTCACAAAACACATCATACATCGTATGAGTTTGACCATTGAAGAGCACTTTATTTTCACCAATAAACTGCCACCCACCTCTGGTACAGCCTATATTTTCACCAATTTCCTGCCATTCAAAATTCTCGCTTAATTTTGTTGCTTGAGGCAGATCTCTTTCCAAAAGTACCACATTTTCTTCATCATCATCACTACTTGATCGGTTTTGTATAATATCCCGTACATTATCTTGCGCCCAGTCATCCTCACTTTCACATTCTATATCACTTTCAGAACACATTGAGAGATATTCATTTATCTCATTCTCATCTAGAGAGGATTTTTTACGCTTATTACTGCTTGTGGATGCCATGCTGAACTGATTGGGGGAGTCTATTTCACTCCCCCCTCTGGTGAGCTGAGAGTCAGAAAATAAAAAAAGATGCCAAATACCACCATATTGATGTCTAATATTAGTCAGGGAACTAACTACGTTGTTCTAATAGGAATGAGGGGGTTCATAGACTGTTTATTAAACGTGGAAAACAATGTTTACCATGCGTCCTGAGAGAAGATTTTTAATGGTAAACATAGTTTACCATGCGTCCTGAGTCGGGCTTTTTTATGGTAAACATAGTTTACCACACGCACTGAAAGTGTTAAAGCATTAACATCATCAGATAGAATTTCATGAATGTTTCCTTTAACATAAGAAAAAGCAACCACTTCCAGTTTTGTTAGATCAGTTTTCAACTTATTTCCGATTGAACCCTTGAAAGTACTTGTACCTGTTGTTTTTCCATCTATTGACTCATAGACATGACTGAATGGTAGTTCGTTCATATGAAGAAGGCATACTAGCCACTGAACAGACTTAGTCAGATAGATTTCAACAAGCTTTATTACTCCACTGATTCTTCCAGTGTTCACAGCAGTGCCATCACATAGTAAAGCTTTTAGTGTCTGAACTTTCTGAGTTCATGATTACAGTAATCAGCTCTTCTGCAACACAACAAGCATTTCTATGATCAGGTGCTACATGATCTAAATAGATATTTCCAGGCTCTTTAACAATGACGTAGTGCTATTCTTTGATCTTGCCTGACCTGGTTAATGCATCATCTCTTCTCCCATCAAAGCCAATGTATTCTCTTCCTATATTCTCTGATTTAACCCTGGTACTCAATTTTTTACTTACTCATGCTCTTTCCCTCTCCAGCTTCTCTCTATCAATGTTGCCCTGATCCAGGATTCCCATATCTTTTAAAGCAGCATTAACAATTGCTGCTGCTGCCCTGCAACTCACTCTGTAATGATCTGCAGTCACTGCCAACTCTTCATAGGTATATCTGTTCTGCTCATTCTCTATATCAGGCACGATGTCTTCATCCTCTTGGTCAGTCTTTACCTCCATGCTCTCAGCACCGATTGCATCCTGTGATGTTGAAGGGATAACTCTGATAGCTTCAGTCAATTCTGCTTGTGATCTCATTCAATGTTCATGTTCTTTCTGAGCTCTAGCAATAGACCTTTTCCTCATCAAAGCAGCTTTTCTATCAATTGGCCGCAGTTGGTTTAATCTTTGCTTTTGTCCTACAAAAGAATCCCACTCATCAATTATTTTATCCTTGCATCAGCAGGCATTTCTATCAATCCCTTTATCATAGCAATCACAGGTACATACATCAAACATAGCATCATACTTGGAAACTTTTTGTTCAAATCTCTCATCTCTTCAGTTTATAGAAACCTTGTTCAACTTTGAGGTGTCGGGAAAGAGAATCTTCTCCATATGGTTTCAATGTCTATTGTGACTATGTTACAACATTCATTAAAAGTAATCTATTTATTTGATTCAGCCTCTTCTCATCATCACACAAAGTTGTAGTGCCTCACAACATCTGCTTTTGTTGGTGTCATAGCTGCTGGAAACTTGGAAGGATGTCCAAAGGCTGCATTTGACAACTTTTTTCTTGTTGTCATGATTAATTTGACTTAATAACCAATAATTTAACTTAAAAACCAATAGTTTTAACCAATAATTAATAATAATTTCACTTAATCAATAATCTGAAACAAAATTAATAATTTTTTGCAAAAAGTACAAAAAATTAGGGTTACCAGACTTTTTTGCACATTTGTGAAATTTGGCCACAAAGTGGCCAATCTGGCAACCCTGCATAAAACAAAAAAGTATCCATAAATAAAGAATATACCCATTTGATTTAAATAAGGGCAAATAAGGTTATCTAACTTATTTTCAACATATCTTAAATTGATGTTCAGAATAGGTTCAAAGCTTATTGTGAAATCTCAGCTAGAAGAGTGGGGAAAAAGGGGGGACTATGTGCGAGGGGTACAGGGGGTCACACAAAGCTCAACTTTTATGTTATTTGTTGACCCAAATAAAAACCCTCACATAGTGTCATTTTAAAAAATGTAAAAAAACTGGTTTTAACCAACCTTAATATGCATTGCAGTTGACGAAAACTATACAGAAAAATTCAAATTATATTATGAGAAATAAAATAAGAGGCATTACTTTCATTCCCCCCTCCCCTGTACATATAATAAAAGGCTTTAATACTGTTAAATAGGCCAAATAAATTAGTTCAAAGATGTAAAATGATTAGGAGATTATAAAAACTATTAAACTGATGCATTACTTAGTGTTTCTAAGTTTCAAATTCAATGAAGATTGAATAAAAGATCATGATCATGAAACCTTTTTCTCAAAATTTCTGGAAGGCAGTGGAGAAGAGTTAGTCACAGAGAGAAGAAGTGCAGTAGGGTGGAGTGAAAAATATTTTTTTTTTAATTTCAAAATGCTTGGGGTTGGGAAAGTTGCGTATTTATGTGAAACATACTGTGTGAAATTTTTGTAATTGTACAGCTATAATTAAAATGTGACCATTGAACTAAAATTTTTTAAAAATTGGCAAAATTACTAAAATTTTGCCATTTTTATTTTCAGTTTTTTTTGGACATGTACTGTGTAAAATTTTTGTAATTTTGTAATTTAATTTAAAAAATTGAAAATAAAAATAGCAAAATTTTAGTAATTTTGCCAATTTTTAAAAACTGAGTTAAGTGTGCACAATTTAATTATAGCTGTATGATTACAAAAATTTCCCACAGTACGTTTCACATAAATACGCAACTTTCCCAACCCCAAGCATTTTGAAATTAAAAAAAATGTTTTTCACTCCACCCTAATGTGCAGTCATCCATCATAAATTCATTACTATTCCCTTTATTATTATTTTTTAATATTCTCATCATGCCCATAGGAATTAGGGCCCACTTTTAAGATGAGCTTCGGCTAGTAACGTAAATTCAGTTCTCTTCTAGGGTTTATTGAAAGAAAATTTTCTTTCAGGCCCTAGGCTTACTCATCCTGCGCTAGGCCATATTCTTCCTTTCCTTAGGCCTACTTGAATTCCGATTCCGCTTTATTATTAATTGTATAACGTAAATGTAATTTAACATAAACTGTGTAAAAACATAAGATTAAAAGCGTGTGTGGAAAATTCATCGATGACAATTCACCGAAGACAAATCACCAATGACAATTCACCGATGGACAATTCATCGACAAACAATTCACCAATGGACAATTCATCGACAAACAATTTGCCGATGAACGACTCCCTGACACCGTATGACACAAAATGTAAAAACCTACCAACTGGCAATGCTTAATTTTACCTACCAACATTACCAACTTACATTGAAATTAAGTTTAGTTCAGTTCGAGTCGAAGCTCCACTCTACTCAGGTAATTTACCGTGATACTTATTTTGATTTATTTTCTTTGATATATTTTAATTTTGTTTTATTTTTTGTGTTTTTACTTTTTGCTGCAGTTACTTTACTTTTTTTTAACCAAGATTTTATTCCCTTTTTATAGTGTAAAACTTGTATTACTTCTAAACTATCTTTTTATCATTGGATACGTGTAGGATAATTTAAATTTCATGGATATACACATTGTCTAAACTGATGGTCTTTTCTTTTCAGTAAATCATTCATCATCCAGTACCCTTTAGTATGGCGCTACAATTCATTGAGTCAGAGAAAGAAAAGAAAAACTATACATTAGTGGGCATTTATTCTACAAAGAAAAGCAAAATAAAGAGAAAATATATTGGAAATGTGAGCATTATCGGAAAACTAAGTGTCGGGTTCGAGTGACTACAGTTGGTGATGATATAATTAAGCATTCGAAAGAGCACAATCACACTGCAGATGCGGCGAGTGTTGAAGCATAAGAATTTGTGAGAAGGTTTGTGAGAAAACTAAAAAAACAACTTACTCCCCTCATATGATATTATCTGATGCTTTTGCTGGATGCAGTCAAGCAGCAGTCGGAAAACTTCCAAGTACAGAAAGCATGAAAAGGACAATGAGAAACATTAGATGCAAAAAAACCTCAGGACCGGCCCTTCCACCTCATCGCAAAGACAAATTTTCCTCTAGATTATACAAAATTGCCCAATGAAGAAGATTTTTTATATTTTGATTCAGGGAATATTGAAAACTGCATTATAGTCTTTGCCACAAAACGAAATCTCCAATTGTTATTTAAAAGCAAACACTGGAATGCCGACAGAATATTTAAAGCAGCGCCTTTATTATTCTACCAATTGTACACACTGCATGGCTTAGAAGAAAACCTTTCAATTCCATTAGTGTATGCATTGCTACCAGACAAATCAGAGGAAACCTATAGGACTTTTTTGGAAAAGATAAAGAACTTTGAGCCTTCATCGACCCCATTATCAATAATGACAAATTATGCGAAAGCAATGATTAAAGCTTGTAAGCATGTTTTTCCCAACACCAAGCAGCGAGGCTGCTTTTTCCACTTTTCCCAATGTGTCATGCGTACAATTCAAGCACATGGCTTAAAGCAAAGGTATGAAATGGATGCAGAATTTGCTTTAAGTCTGCATATGCTTTCTGCATTAGCATTTGTGCCTACGCATAGAGTCATTGAGGCATTTGAAACATTGTGTGATAACATTTTTCCTCCTGAGGCGCAAGAAGTCGTGGACTATTTCGAAGACACTTGGATAGGAGATCCAGATCGGAGGCACCAACATCGACCCCCTCAATTTCAACACGAAATGTGGAATGTTTACGAGGCTGTCTTGCATAACTTGCCTAAGACAAACAATAATGTCGAAGGGTGGCATAGGGCATTTGAAGAGCAGCTGACTGCCTACCATCCAAACATTTGGAAATTTATAGAATGCATTAAACGGGAGCAAATGTTAAATGAAGCCAAAATTGAACAGTATATAGGAGGCCAAGAGCCTCCTAAAAGAAGAAAATATCGCAATTATGCTGAAAGAATAAGAAGACTTGTTGAAAATTATGAGCCAAACCAGTGTATCATTTCTTTCTTAGGAGGAATAGCTCACATCATCTCCTTTTAGAGTGCTTTTAACTGTTAAATAAATTTTTATAACCCTTGAATAAAATTTAAAAATTTTTATATTTCTGTAAAAAAACTTAATAAATCAATTGCTTACGACTTAGATCATATTTATTCACTGAATTCTTATGCGATGAACTAATTGTCCGTGGGTGAACTAATTGTCCGTGGGTGAACTAATTGTCCGTGGGTGAACTAATTGTCCGTGGGTGAACTAATTGTCCGTGGGTGAACTAATTGTCCGTGGGTGAACTAATTGTCCGTGGGTGAACTAATTGTCCGTGGGTGAACTAATTGTCCGTGGGTGAACTAATTGTCCGTGGGTGAACTAATTGTCATCGGTGAATTAATTGTCGTCGGTGAATTAATTGTCGTCGGTGATTTGTCTTCAGTAAATTTTCCTGTAATTGATTAAAAGTATAAAAACAACAGTTTTATAATATAAAGGTAAATTTTGAAAACATTACAATGATAAACATTGGTAGTTGTTTAGTTGAAGAGTTCAAGTAAAAAACTAATAGGAAGGAACACCACCACCAAGTTCATGTTACTACATAAAGTGCAAATTGTGTCATCACACCAACCCACGAGCAAAGCAACAAATGAATGAATCATTTTCATTCTTTGGGGTCGAATCCAACATGGGACTATGTCTCTTATTTTTAACAAGGCCTGGAGGAGCCACCACGCATGGTGTACAAAGTGGCACATGGAATTTTGCCAGGTGGGGGTGCTGGTGTGAATGGATATACACACTTTACTTTCTGGCATTTCTCCTTTTCACTAACTTCTGTACTTTACATCTGAGTTGTTTTCTGCTTTCTCACCCCAAACCCTTGGAAAATTTTGATAGTGTGTACACACACACACACACACACACACATATATATGTTACACCCTGTTTGTGTAATTGCCCAATTCATGAACTGGACAATATAATTGCCCAATTCATGAACTGGACAATATAATTGCCCAATTCATGAACTGGGCAATATAAATGCCCATTTCATGTAACGGGCAGTAAGTTGCCCATTTGCAAAACTTAAACATTGCCAGCACAAGAAAATGCTGCTGAAACACCTGTACCATCACCACTGGAGCCAGACCATTTGCCTGCGCATGAACCAGCCGTGCAGTAAGTATTACAAGACAATGTTGCTGAAACACCTGCACTACCACCGCTACAGCCAGACCATTCGCCTGCGCATGAAACAGCCGTGCTGCAAGTATCACCTAAGGATGTATCACAAGACGATGCTGCTGTACGATGTACACCCTGCTGTACTCGCACATCAAAAAGCTCATGAAGACATAGTGCTACAAGCAGAAAAAATATTGACGTGAATTATAATGTAGTAGTTACAGTATCTCAATTTGATCGTAGTAAAGGTGATCCTCATAATATAATAGGTATAATTCTTGCTAAGGATGACGGTGGCTACACAGTAGGAACAAAAGTCAAAGTAATAAATGGTAAACTTTCAAGGAATCAGTTTGAATCTGTTCACTATACTGGTCTTAAATCTAGTGATATTCCCTCGAACAAACTAAGCATTCGCGAAATCATTAAACTACAAAGTGTTTGTGGAGGACAAGGGTTCAGGAGGTGCCATTGTAGGAGTAATTGTCTAACTAAACAATGTTTATGTTTGAAAAATAATCTTCATTGCAACAGCGGCTGTCACAGTCACAAATCCTGTAAGAATGTAGACTAATCATTATCACTTGCCTTATCTCTCTTTAAGTTTTACTTTTTTAATAAGTGATTCAGTTGAAATTTTAATTTTCCTTCATATAGATGCCCATTTCACGAAATGGGTAAGCAAAATTCCGCCCATTTCACGAACTGGGCAATATAAATACCCATTTCATATAATGAGCAGGAAGTTGCCCATTTCATGAATTGGGCAATTACACAAATGGGGCATAACATATATATTTATATATACATATATATTTATATATATATATATATATATATATATATATATATATATATATATATATACATTCAACTGCAAAGAACACGCAGTATAAATAACGTAAAGAACGACGCTTGTATAGGAGATATTCCGCGCAAGACGAGAAAGAGAAAACAACAAAATGAAAAAATGAAGTACCACCTGGGAATCGAACCCGGGATCTTCCGATTGCCGGTCAGACGCGATAACCACTACACCATGGACTTCACTCTTCCAAATGCCGTAATTCCTCTACATACTCGCAGAAACCAATGCCCCAAGGGGGCACCTCCCGCATGCCGTAACATTATATACATTCAACTGCAAAGAACACGCAGTATAAATAACGTAAAGAACGACGCTTGTATAGGAGATATTCCGCGCAAGACGAGAAAGAGAAAACAACAAAATGAAAAAATGAAGTACCACCTGGGAATCGAACCCGGGATCTTCCGATTGCCGGTCAGACGCGATAACCACTACACCATGGACTTCACTCTTCCAAATGCCGTAATTCCTCTACATACTCGCAGAAACCAATGCCCCAAGGGGGCACCTCCCGCATGCCGTAACATTATATACATTCAACTGCAAAGAACACGCAGTATAAATAACGTAAAGAACGACGCTTGTATAGGAGATATTCCGCGCAAGACGAGAAAGAGAAAACAACAAAATGAAAAAATGAAGTACCACCTGGGAATCGAACCCGGGATCTTCCGATTGCCGGTCAGACGCGATAACCACTACACCATGGACTTCACTCTTCCAAATGCCGTAATTCCTCTACATACTCGCAGAAACCAATGCCCCAAGGGGGCACCTCCCGCATGCCGTAACATTATATACATTCAACTGCAAAGAACACGCAGTATAAATAACGTAAAGAACGACGCTTGTATAGGAGATATTCCGCGCAAGACGAGAAAGAGAAAACAACAAAATGAAAAAATGAAGTACCACCTGGGAATCGAACCCGGGATCTTCCGATTGCCGGTCAGACGCGATAACCACTACACCATTGGTTTCTGCGAGTATGTAGAGGAATTACGGCATTTGGAAGAGTGAAGTCCATGGTGTAGTGGTTATCGCGTCTGACCGGCAATCGGAAGATCCCGGGTTCGATTCCCAGGTGGTACTTCATTTTTTCATTTTGTTGTTTCTCTTTCTCGTCTTGCGCGGAATATCTCCTATACAAGCGTCGTTCTTTACGTTATTTATACTGCGTGTTCTTTGCAGTTGAATGTATATAATGTTACGGCATGCGGGAGGTGCCCCCTTGGGGCATTGGTTTCTGCGAGTATGTAGAGGAATTACGGCATTTGGAAGAGTGAAGTCCATGGTGTAGTGGTTATCGCGTCTGACCGGCAATCGGAAGATCCCGGGTTCGATTCCCAGGTGGTACTTCATTTTTTCATTTTGTTGTTTTCTCTTTCTCGTCTTGCGCGGAATATCTCCTATACAAGCGTCGTTCTTTACGATATATATATATATATATATACTGTATATATATTTATATACATATTTTTTTTTTTAGTTCAGGAAGAACCGATTCGCCTCTATTTAAAGGGCATATCTCAGCGGAAAAACAAAGAAAAAGTGAGAGGAAAGACAGAGGAAAAAGAAAGGGTGGAGGGGACAGTCGAAGTGGAAAAAGACCAAGGATGACAAGGACTGCAGGGTCGAGCCCCATCATCCTTGGGTGCTAGGGCCGGGAGGGCACACGTGAAACCTCCAGGAACAAGCACGTACAAATGAGCACAAAGAGCACGAGCTTAGAACCCCCTTGCGGGGATTTATATACATATATATATATATATATATATATATATATATATATATATACTGTATATATATTTATATACATATATATAATATATATATATATATATATATATAAAATAAATAAAATATATATATATATATATATATATATATATATATATATATATATATATATATATTTTATATATATATATATATGATGAATAAAACCACGAAGGAAAGGAAACACAAAATGGTGCTCAAGCGCTTTCGTCTAATGACATCCTCAGGAACACTGAAGTACATAAAAGGGTTACAGCCTATATATAGGTTACAGAAAGAAAAAAAAAGAAAAAATACATAACATACATACATACACACACACACACATATACATACATACATACATATCTATATATACATATATATATATATAAATATATACACATACATATATATACACAACAAACGGAGAAGTAAAAATAAAAAATAAAAATTAAAGGATTATCAGTGAGGCATACAGATTTGTAAGGAAAAATATCGATTTTTAGCACAAGATCAAATGGATTATAAAAATACAAATTTATACTGGAAATCTGCCCGGGTTTTAACACACTGCCTATGGTCAGGTTTCGATATATATAAAAATAAAATGCAAATTAAAAGTTAATAAAGTAGCAGACAAGTTTACCAAAGATTTAGTGTTCTACCCTTCTTATCTAAATCTGTTTTGAAGGAATTCAAAATAATAGGATCGAGTTGAAAAAGACCTTTGCTTATGTTGAAGTTATTCACGTGTTACTTTCGTGAAATAATTTTCATATAATGAACACCACGCGTTCCTTCGGCTTGCTGTTCCTTCTCTTGTCTCCGTTTGTGTCCGTGTTTTCTTCTACATTAATGAAGGGGCATGCAATTCGTATCCGACGGAAGTTTCTTACTAAGTGTCTAGAGGAGCAAGTTCTTCCCAAATCCCTGCTTCCGATTTGCCTCAGACAAATTGACGACCATCCGTTCAACAACTTCAGCAGATTAATTTTAAAGAAACATATTGAAGTCACCAGACAAAATGAGTGGTCCGCCTTCAAAAATTTAAACATCGCCAAACATAATTTTGCAGCCGTTAGTCCCCAACCGTGGATCCAACCTTTGTTTGATGAAATTTACAACGAGTTGCGTCGGAGAACTACTTCACTTCGTAACATTTTGGATTGAAAAATTAAAAGTCTCATTCGAGATAGTCAGTAGAGTAAAAAAGCAAGCTCAAAGTGTGTTTTGAACCTTTCTTCGAAAAACATTAGTGACGATGCAAAAAGTGCCCTTGGATATGGTATGTCCATTTTTATTGTTAAAAAACCTTCGGCTTTACAAATTTGTTACAGTCTCGCGGGTTTTGAAAAAGAGTGTAATCTCCCTCAGTATTTGTTTAACATAGTTAAAGGCCTCGTTTATAGTGCGGCGAATGGTAATTACGAAGATAACTTTCCTAAACGTTTTCGCAATAGCCTCACAATTAAAAAAAGATAGGGAGCTCCATATTACTAAAGCAGACAAGGCTAACACCATACAGTGCCCGCGAAAAGTATCCGATCACCCTTGAAATTTGTATTTTTTACATAAAAAACAATGTTTAAATGTATACTAACCTTATATTAGTATTTTGTCATCTGTCCTTTGGTTTGGATGACTTGTTCTAGACGTTTTGGCATGGATTTAATCAAGTTTTGACAAACTTCCACTGATATTTCCTTGCACCATACCTTTTTGATGGCCTCTTGTAATTTTTCGACTGAGCCAGTGTCGTGGCATTCAACCTTATTTTTTATTATTAGCCACAGATTTTCTATCGGATTGAGATCTGGACTATTACCAGGCCAATCCAAAATATCAAATTTATTGTCAGTAATCCATTTTGTCACTATTTTGGCCCTGTGACATGGTGCACCATCATGCATGTATGTTTTTGTCCTTTGGATTGCCATTGCCATTGGAAGTTTATCCTGTAGCATTGCTAAATACCGTGCACCATTCATAGTTGTGTTCTTCGGAAGAAAATATAAGTTTCCACGCCCATAGTAACTGAAACAACCCCAAACCATCACACTTGGAGGGTGTTTCATTGTCTTTAGGGTGTATTTAGGGTCCATCCTATTTGAGCCAATAGGCCGGCGAACCTTTTTTGGACAACTTCTGAATGTCAAAAATGTCGACTCATCGCTAAATAAAACCTTCTTCCAGTCATCAACAGTCCAATGAATGTATTTTTTACAAAATGCGACACGTTTTTTACGCATTTTTTCATTAATGAACGGTTTCTTAGCAGCATGGCGAGATGGTAATCCGAGTTCTTTTTGGAGCCGCTCCTGGATAGTTCGTTCAGAAACACCAGATAACAAATTATTCATATTAAATTTTATTTCTTTCGCAGTTATTGTTGGGTTTTTCAATACTAAACGTTTCATAAGTTTGTCTGTTCACGAATTTGTTTTTCTCGGTCTGCCAGATCGTTTTTTAGGGACTGGCGTGGTTAGGCCACCATTGTTCTTAGCCCGTGAAACCCATAAATTAACGGTACTTTGGGATATGTTTAATTCCTTAGCTATCTGTCTCTGTGATTTCCCACATGCATGCAAAGCAACAATAGCACCTCGACAATCACTCTTAAGTTGTTTTTTAGCACACATTATATATAAATTTTATTTACACCACTTTCTGTAAAAAAAAAAAAAAAATCAAGAAATTTACACAAACAGTGAAATCTGACAAATTTGAGACACAGCCACCCGCAACGAAGGCTACCAGAACACTAATTTGAGAATGCGTTGGATAGCTCTCATATCAGCGAGCAACCTCAAAGTTACCAGATGTCGCTAGAACAAATAGAAAGTGAATTACGTGTCTCTGAATATCAAGGGAAAATATTGTATTTTCTTGAGTGATCGGATACTTTTCGCGGGCACTGTAGTTATTATGGACAAAGTGGACTACATCGGAAAGATGAATGAGCTTCTCCAGGACCCCGCCACATACTGCAAACTTAGGAAGAACCCGCGGGATGACATCATCAAATCATTTAATAGTGGCTTGAAACGCATTCTCAAAGATCATAAGGACTTAATTCCGCTTTTCATGTCCACTTCACCTGCTCTGCCCTACCTTTACGGTCTTATTAAAACCCACAAACCTGGCAACCCTATGCGCCCTATTATTAGCTCGGTGGGCTCTATTACTTAGAAACTCTCCAAATGGTTTGTCAAAGTCTTGTCCCCCATTCTCGGAACTATCTCTGATTCACATGTAAAAAATTCCATGGATCTTACTGAAAAATTGAATAATGCACATACTGAAACTAACGATAGATTGATCAGTTTTGATGTTTCTTCATTGTTTACAAAAGTGCCGATTGCCATGGGCAACCCCTTATCGCCCCTCCTCTCCAATATTTATATGGAGTTTTTCGAAATTACTTATATTCCGAGAATCCTCGGGGTTGGCATCCCTTGGTTGTGGTACGTCGTGACCTGGATAACTTCCTCCTTCAGTTAAATGATCAAGTCCCCTCCATTAAGTTTACTTTAGAAGTGGAACAAGACAATTCAATCCCATTTTTGGATGTGCGTGTACATAGGGAAAGCCCAGGTTTTAAGTTTAGTATCTATCGGAAAACAACAAACAATTTGTCCTACGTACACTTTTACTCGGGACATGACACCCCCACTAAGAAGGCCATTTTTTCATCAATGTTTCTCCGCGCCCTTAGGATCGCCAGTCCAGAATACATCGATGCCGAATTGGAAAAAATCAACGGTATTGGAAGTGATTTGTGTTATCCATCTGCGTTTATGGAATCTTGTCTCAACAAGGCAAAACGAACTTTCTATCGTGTCAATAATAACACTCGTACTTTGTCAAAAAATATTTTAGTACTTCCATTTTTCCCAGGCTTTTTAGGCATTGCTAATATACTTAAACTTTTGGATATTAATGTAATATTTTCATATAACAATATTGTGAAAAATATCATAGTAAAAAATAGCCCTACCAATAATTCAGGCATTATCTATAAAATTAGTTGTAAACAATGTGATTCCTTTTACATAGGTCAGACGGGAAAGGATTTGCACACACGTATAAAACAGCATCAATATTCCGTTAGAACAGGACAGTTGTCCAGTGCCCTTTTTGTCCATTTGTCAGAGTTAGCCCACTGTATTGATTGGAATAATGCTTCAGTTTTATTCCATTCTAGCAACATTGTTAATAGAAATATTCTTGAGTCTGCCATTATCCAACTTTCAAATAACTTCAACATAAGCAAAGGTCTTTTTCAACTCAATCCTGTTATTTTGAATTCCTTCAAAACAGATTTAGATAAGAAGGGTAGAACACTAAATCTTTGGTAAACTTGTCTGCTACTTTATTAACTTTTAATTTGCATTTTATTTTTATATATATCGAAACCTGACCATAGGCAGTGTTAAAACCCAGGCAGATTTCCAGTATAAATTTGTATTTTTATAATCCATTTGATCTTGTGCTAAAAATCGATATTTTTCCTTACAAATCTGTACGCCTCACTGATAATCCTTTAATTTTTAATTTTTAATTTTTAATTTTTAATTTTTACTTCTCCTGGGCGGTTCGCCTCATTTTTCATTATTCGTTATCTCTCCTCCTCGTGTGCAGAAACGTTCCTTAACACTTATGTCGTTTCTATTCATATATATATATATATATATATATATATATATATATATATATATATATATATATATATATATGTGTGTGTGTGTGTGTGTGTATGTATGTATGTTATGTATTTTTCTTTTTTTTTCTTTCTGTAACCTATATATAGGCTGTAACCCTTTTATGTACTTGTGTTCCTGAGGATGTCATTAGACGAAAGCGCTTGAGCACCATTTTGTGTTTCCTTTCCTTCGTGGTTTTATTCATCATAAATATTTTTCACCTGTTACTTTCGTGAAATAATTTTCATATATATATATATATTATATATATATCAGTGGCGATTTCTTAATGAATGCAACGCATGCAATGCATGCGTTAAATATGTTCTCTTTTCAGATCTAAGTAAGGATTATAATTGACAAAAATTATTTTCAGAAACTAAAAATAGGCTAAGGCTTCAATCGCGCATGTACTGGCTATTGGGCGGTGTAAACAAAATTATGTCTTATTTCATTAGACAATTAAGAACATTTTTCTGTACACATATCGAAATACTTGTAGCTAAAGCATTCACTAATTCAGTCTGGGTACAGAAAAATGTTCTTAATTGTCTAGTGAAATAAGACATGATTTTGTTTACACCGCCTTGCCTTGGGCAATTTTTTAAGGAGACTTCTCACTATCCATAAGATATTTTTTTTGAGCCTCATAGCTAAATTCAAAAGGCAATATGTTTTAAAATATGCTTAGAAAATTTACTTAATATTTTTACTAAAAATAATTAAAAAGCTTTTTGTTCTGATTTTTTTTAATTAATGAAAATAATACGGCATGCATGCAGTTTTATAGGTGCATTCACCAAAAAGTAACATCTGGCAATTCTGACAAGGCTTCTTTCCAGTACCACAGCCGCAAGCACCCACTTGTGTTCGGTGTTCCCTTTTGTGCTTTAGTTATTTTGGATAATCAGTTAAATAAATTATAGCATTGTAGTGCCCATAATGACTGACGATGTGTTTAATCAATTGAAGACTAGAAGATTTTACTCACTCTCTTTTGATGAGAAAAAGTGCATATTGAATAATGGCAGACTGATTCCACATTTGAATTTAAGCAAAGAAAATAAAGGCTTCACTAGGAAATTTAATCCTAAGCTGTATGATGATGTTCCCTGGTTATGTGGAAATATTTCAAATAACAAATTGTACTGTTGGTCATGTTTCCTATTTTCAAGAGATAACTCTGTGTGGAATTCTGTTAGTCGTGGATACGACGATTTAAACAATTTACATACTGCAATTTCTCGCCATGAAAAATCTCTTGCTCACATAAATGCATTTGTTGATCTTAAAACATTTGGAAAGTCAGAAAGAATTGATTTAATACTCGACAAGCAGAAATCAGTTGCCATTTCCAGACATAACGAAGAAGTTAATAAGAATCGAGAAATTTTGAAACGTTTGATTAGGATAACATGTTTTTTAGGTATGCAAGAATTAGCATTTCGCGGTCACAATGAAGAAGAAAACACTGACAATAGGAGTAACTATATTGAATTGGTATTTTGTATGGGAGAATTCGATGAAAAACTTCAAAACCATTTAAAAACTGCGACTGTTTTTAAGGGAACATCATCTGCTATTCAGAATGACATAATTCAATCTATTAGTGCAGTTATGTTAGAACAAATAAAACGTGAGCTTATCGACTGCATGTATGTGGCGATTTTATTAGATGAAACATCTGATGTCAGCTGTTTTTCTCAACTCTCTACTGTTGTTCGTTATGTTAATAAACATGGAGATATTTGTGAACGATTTATAAAATTCAATGACGTCAGCAATGATAGAAGTGCAGGAGCGATTTCTGATTTATCTATAAGGCAACTATGTGAACTGGGCTGTTTGAAAAAATTAGTTGCTCAAACCTACGACGGTGCTGCTGTTATGGGGAGCGATCTTAATGGAGTACAAACAAAGATTAGAGAAACTGTACCAGAGGCTATTTTTCTTCACTGCTACGCCCATAAACTTAACCTTGTTTTATCCCAAGCTGTCGCTGAAATTTCCGAATGTAATAATTTTTTTTCAGTATTAGGAAGTTTGTCATCATTTTTCAGCAGTTCAACTAAGCGAACTTCAATGCTTGACAAAGTTGTTGGAAAGCGTTTCCCTAAACTGGCTCCAACGCGGTGGAACTATTCATCTCGTCTAGTTGAAAGAGTTAAGGAAAATAAAGAAGATATAATAGATCTTTTAAAAAGCATTCTTGAAAACCCAAAGAAATTTGATGAAAAAACAAAAAATAGTGCACGCGGATTGCTTGCTGGTATCGATACTTTCGATTTTAATTTTTTATTAGAAGTATTTTCTTCAATTTTTCCCTTTTACTGAATACCTATTTAATGTGCTGCAAACAAAATCTATGGATATTGTGTATAGCTCAATCACCGTTGAAAGCACTATGAAAAAAATCGAACAAATAAGGGATACAAAATTTGCAGATATGTGAGACTTGATAACAGAAAGATGTGGTGAACCTGTATGTAAAAGGAAACAGTGTCTTTCTCCACAAGAGAAGTATAGTCAACTATTTCATGAAATATTCGATAATATACTTCTTCAAATGAAAGAGCGTTTCAGTTCAATGGAAAAATTGGAATTCATTGAGCTTTTAGATTGCAAAAAATTTGAGTTCTATGATGTTACTTTCCCAGAGAGAGCTTTTGAATCTTTGAAAAGAAGCTACAATTCATTTTTTGAGTTTCCTCGTCTCCGTTCTGAATTGTGTGTTTTATATTCGCACAAATCTTTTGCCAAAAAGAATGTTGATGAGCTCCTAAAATATCTACTGGAAAGCGAAATGCACAAAGGTCTTAAGGAAATATATAAATTGACGAATTTGATTCTAACTATACCAATATCGACAGCAAGTGTTGAGCGATCATTTTCTGCGCTTAAAAGAATTAAAAGTTATTTAGGGAGTTCCCAAAGTGAAGAAAGGCTATCTAATCTTGCCTTAATTTCAATTGAAAAAAATTTCCTCAAGAAGCTTATGGAGAATCGAGAGTACTTTTACAATTTGGTCATCGAAGAATTTTGCAGGAAAACTAGGAGAGCAGAATTTCAATTCAAATAATGCTTCACAATTATTTAAGGTAAATTTTAAATTTGTATCTTTTTCTTTAGATCAATTCGGTAACTACTATATATAAATATGTCTAATTTTTTGTTCACATATTTAAGCCTAACATTAAATGAACTTTCCTTCAAAGAGGTCCCCAAAAGTTTGTAAAACACCTTTAACTTGCTAAGTTCTATGTAAACAATATGCAAAGTTTGGGCAAGAGGTTTAGGCAGATGTTTTTCTTCCATTCCATAACATTGCATGCCTGAACAAAAATGTCACGAGTCGCCACTGATATATATATACAGTATATATATATATATATATCCCCGCAAGGGGGTTCTAAGCTCGTGCTCTTGAGTGCTCTTTGTGCTCGTTTGTACGTGCTTGTTCCTGGAGGTTTCACGTGCGCCCTCCCGGCCCTAGCACCCAAGGATGATGGGGCTCGACCCTGCAGTCCTTGTCATCCTTGGTCTTTTTCCACTTC
>JAJOZX010000005.1:2960000-3357500 GCA_023014485.1 Bathynomus jamesi | reverse complement strand
TATCGATTTAAAACTAAAGATAGAATCTCTGATCCAGAGGATCAAGTCATAATAGACTACTATCCACAAATATGTTACACTCTATATCTATTTATAAAGGACATGCAAATATATCGGATCCAAAGAATCCAGTCAATTTCATTACGGTATCCATCAAGTCACGGTCCATATCGATAGCGGACCAAGTCAAAATTTACAATCATATACAACCATATACATTACAATATATACACATACGAGGAAAAGTGTAGGTGTGGCTGTAAAGACTGTACAGTAATGTAGAAATGTGTGTGCACCCATTATGGGTCTCCCATTTAAAGGTGTTTGTGGGGCAAGTGAAGATCATGAGTTTTTCAATACCTCACAGTACTATGGGGGGCACCACTCGGCAGAGGAATCTCTTTAAAGGGGTGTGTAAGGACAGAGAGTATCCCCTAACCCAAGACGCTGCCTCCCTATATCCCACAACACTTGTGTTGAGCTGTGGGATCTATCCCCACAAAGCCTTAATTTTACTACCTTAAACTATACCCTTTCTATCAACATGCGCGTCCAATCGATTCTTAAACATGTTTATAGACGTGCTACTAATTACTTCTACCGGCAAACTATTCCAGCTATTTACTATTCTATGCGTAAAAAAGTTTTTCGCAACTGCTGTCTCGAACCTTCTACTTGTCAACTTACACCCGTTATTTCTAGTCCTATTATATTGAGATATTTCGAAAAAGCTATCTCTATCTACGTTATCAAACCCATTCATAATTTTGAAAACCTGGATTAGATCACCCCTTAACCTCCTAGTCTCGAGTGTAGTCAATTTTAACTCTTTAAGTCTATCCTCGTACGACTTTGACCTAAGAGACGGAATCATCTTAGTTGCTCGTCTTTGAACTCTTTCGATTTTGTCTATATCTTTGCGCATATGCGGATTCCAAAATTGGACCGCGTACTCCAAATGGGGTCTAACTAATGATTTATAAAGAGGAACTATAATATCGCGCAATTTGTACTCAAAATTTCGAGCTATAAAACCTAACACTTTGTTCGCCTTATTGACTGCCGCTGTACTTTGTTTCGCTACTTTTAAATCACCAGTGACTATAACTCCTAAATCTTTTTCCTGCTCTACGCTTGTTAAATCTTTCCCTGACATACTATACGCAAAATTACCGTTACGCAAACCTATATGCATAATTTTGCACTTATCCACGTTAAAACTCATTTCCCATGTGACTGACCAATCAACGATTTTATTCAGATCTTCCTGAATTTTACCTCTATCTTCGTCATTAATCGCCCTACCACCCAGCTTCGTGTCATCCACAAACTTTGAAACTGTACTGACTAGGCCGACATCTAAATCGTTAATATATATAAGAAAAAGCAAGGGGCCCAATACAGAACCCTGAGGAACGCCACTCGCTACATTAGCCCAACACGACTCCGCTCCATCAACAACCACCCTCTGTTTCCTGCCTCGCAACCATTCATCTAGCCAATTTATTACTACACCCCTGATTCCATGAGCCTTAGTTTTTTCAATCAGTCTTTTGTGCGACACGGTGTCAAACGCTTTTTGAAAATCTAAATACACTACATCAACCGCCCGATGTCTATCGTAAACGTTAACCACGCTTTGGAAAAATTCTAAAAGATTAGTTAAGCAAGATTTGTTTCGCCTAAATCCGTGCTGCGTATTTCTGACCAGATTATGCACTTCTAAGTGTTCGACTATACGATCCCTAATTATTGATTCCAGTAGCTTACCTACAACAGACGTTAAACTGATTGGCCTATAATTATACATATATATATATATATATATATATGCAGTAAAATCACAGAATAACATGTGATCTTATTAATAAGCAAACAACCACAGGGAAAAGGAAAAGGAAACACAAAGTCCGAGTGCTTTTGTGATATATTCACATCTTTAAGGAGAAACAAAAAAAAAATTTTGTTTCTCCTTGAAGATGTGAATATATCATGAAAACGCTCGGACTTCGTGTTTCCTTTTCCTTTTCCCTGTGGTTGTTTGCTTATATATATAACTGCAAACAACACACAGTATAATTAATGTAAAGAACACAAGCATTGTTCTTTACATATATATATAAAACCAAGGATGGAAAATACCCTCAGAATACGGAGCCCAAAGTTTTTCAATGTCCTTCCAAAAGAAGAGGAATCTCCAGCACACCAACCTGGATAACTTCAAGAACAAGCTGGACAGATTCTTGTGCAAAGTCCCTGACCAGCCATGTGTGGCTGGCTACGAGGGCAGGAGGAGATCAGACAGCAATTCCCTCCTTCACCAAGTCCCACAAATGAGGCAGGATGATGCAGAGGGGTCGACCACAGGTCAATCCTGAACCATTATTCAAATTCAATATATATATATAATACAGTGTATATATACATACACAGTATATATATATATATATAATACAGTATATATATATACATACAGTATATATATATATATATATATATACAGTATATATATATATATACATACACAGTATATATATGTATACACTGTATACGTATATGTATATATAGAAAATGTGTGAAATTTGTTAATTAACGATTTAAACAAGTGTCAATCCATACTCCTCAAAAAAATATTTTAGTGTGGAATAGACATAAGACTAGGTATTATGAGGTTTCATATTTTTTGCCATTTTCAATAGGATGTTAATAATAGATTTAAAAAAGAAGACAAAACACCACATAACCTATTAATCACGAACTGCAAGGTCTTGAACAGCAGATTTTTATCCAGATGTTCTCATTTTTTACCCCAGGCTTGTTGTTTTTGGAAATGAGAGTCAGCTAGTGACTGGATTAATGGGACTCCACTGTAAATACATTGGAAATTGCCTTGAAGAAAAACTAAATGAATTTTGGAAAGCAAAACTTTTCTTTCCCTTTGCAATATCATGAGAGATGGCATACACTTACTTCGTCTTGTTCTTGTTCCTTCTTTGCTAGTCTTTGGACACGATAATTCTCAATGGCTTCCTCTATCCTATCTTCTTCTAGGTCTTCAATGCCAATGAGGTGTTTAGCTGTTTTCTCTACTTGATGCCTAGTAAGGATGTGATGGAAACTTTAGGTCCAAGGCAATTACTGTAGCTAGACTATATGGTAACTGCATGTAAAAATAATATTGAAAGTTAAAAAATAACTTCAATTTAATATGTACTTAATGAAAATGCAATATATACAAGGAACTTGCTGCACAGCAATTAATCTGGGCTTTTTTCACCATATTTATTAAGACTTCATGACAGATAAATCCCATTGCATATTTCTCTTTTAAATAGTGCCAATGATCATATGTTGACCAAAGATGTTTCAGAAAAGAATGTCAACAGTTTGATGATGAAAAAGCCTAAACTGTTGATGAGTGGGAAGTCATCACAAAATAACAACTTCCACTCTTAAGACAAAACTCAATCCTCACATGAACATGACGTGAATTGCGTCTTTATCGTCCTTCTCCACAAACTGACTAACAGCACAAGCTAGTCCTTTTTCCGAGAGAAGTTGCAACTGATGAATGTCACTCTCAAGCTCCCCAAAGTACTGCTCCACTAAGTCTTCCACTTTGGTATGTGCCACCTGTTGTAAGGTCACTTAATATACCTTCTATTGCCATCTTTGACTTCAACAGGTCTATTACCGAAGTATTTATCATCTTATTACAGAAATTTAACTGCAAGTGTTGTATTTCATACTTTAAGTTAAGTGAAGATAAAAATTTATTACTTTTTTCAGAAAGTGGAACTGTTCAATTGAGCTATTAAAGAAAAAACATTCTTTTTTAAAGAATTCTAAAACTTAGATTCCAAACTAGGTACCAAACACAGAAACTTTCAAATTTATCTTTAGCATTAAAAGCAACATAAAAAAAGACCAGAAAGTCAAATGAGAAAATGAACAATGAATGGGTCTTGGGTAGATTCGTTACCAGGATGAAACTACCCAATTGACAATCGGGACAAAACTACCCAAGATTCAGGGATGCCTCTGGGATTTCTGGTAGTTTCATCATCCAGACAAAACTACCCTTGTAAAGAATACTATATAATGATGACTACCAACACCCTCAACTATAGTTATAACTGACACACATTTTTCATAAAAGTTGCTTAAAATTAATCAAAACTACATAAAAATTATTGAATGCCCAGTTAGGTCAACTGTAAGCCCTTGACAGTAGGTTACGTTAAGTCCTGATATTTTTGTTAAAACTAACGAAAATATCATGACTTAACATAACCAATCATCAAGGGCGATGGGCATACAGTTGACCTAACCAGGTATTCAATAATTTTCATGTAGGTTTTGATTAATTAAAAGAAATGAATGAGGGTGCTGGTAGACATAGTTATATACCATAGTATTATACATATAAAAAAAAATGGTTGAGGGTGTTGGAAATTATCATCATATAGTATTCTTTACAAGGGTAGTTTCATCTCTGGATGATGAATGGCAATGAAACTACCCAAAATCCCCCAGGTATCCCTGAGTCTCAGGTAGTTTCATCCTGGTAACAAATCTACCATAAACCCAATGAATGTACATGCCAAAAATTAAAACTACTTACATCATCATTAAATAGTGAACTCATCGCATCTTCATCTATACCAATGGCTGACTCTCGATTCACTGGGTCTTTCCTGAATTTGCGGAAGAGAATTATGTTATCAGGATTAGCAACATCTTCAGCAAATTTGTGTCCAAAGCGACAAATGTTAAACATCTGAGATTCATCTGTGTAATCAACTCTTAAACGTATCAAGGGCTTGGCAGGCTGTCTTGGATGACCTGCAAGAGAAACTTTTACATCAGATCTTTGGATTAGATCAATAACACCCCAGCCATTAGTTCTTGCAGTGTTTCATTAGCAATATAGTATCAATTCATAATTACCTTCTTTGTTAACTTTAAAAATGATGTATTTTGCCACATTTATGCTTTTTAATAATGAAAGCATCTGTATAGGAATTACATGAAAAGTAGTAAGGTTTATGAGAAAAACTAGGGAATGCCTTCTTTATTAACTCTTTAATCACCAGATTTCCCAAGACTGCAGAAAACTTTAGAGTCTTAGCCAGGATAAAATAGTTGAAAGTTGAAGATTAAAAATGCTTAAGATTGAAGAAGCCTTTCACCAACATTTTAGTATGTTGAACACAGCTTCACTGAAGGGGACAGAAATTTGAGTAGAAATTCTTTTAAAAATAACAAAATCTTATCCTCCATTCTGGAAATGTATAAGAACACACTTTCTAAAAATTCCTTATTGTTCATGTGCCATTCTTCATACTGGCTTTCAATATATTTTATTTTGAAACCTGAATGAGGAAGGTACAATAATCTTTTAAAGGAGGTGGAGGTGGTGGTGGTGGTGGTGGTGGTAGTGGTGGTGGAGGTTTAAAAAGTGGCTTTTGTGTTTGTAGTCTAAATTCAACATTTTATAATATAATAATTAATATTACAGAATAAACTTTGCAAGAATTTAGAGAACGTTATTGGCCATTTTGCATCATGACAGCAGTCAATCCAACTACTAGTGAGCATCTCATGCAGGTATAATGGAGTTTCACCTCCATTAAAAGGGCATCACATGACTGCTCATAACTCAAAACACAACACTTGGTGCTATAATACTATGGTTCTAGGTAAATTCCACCGCGGAAAATTGAACCACGGTAAATTCCACCAGGTAAATTCCACCAATGGTAAATTCCACCAGGTAAATTCCACCAATGGTAAATTCCACCAATGGTAAATTCCACCAGGTAAATTCCACCCCAAATTATTTAAAATAAAATATGATTTAAATAAGTAAAATGTAAATATTTTATTCATATGGGTACAAATAGAAGAATACAACGAATATTACAATAATTTATGGTGCTCTTCCAATATGTGCTCTACTGCAAAATTTACATTCCAATACATGATCTACCTTAGATTATTTGGATTAGCAGCAGGTACGTTAGTTAGCCTTATAAGGCTAACTAACGAAAATATCACGACTTAACCTAACCAATCGTCAAGGGCGTATAGTTGACCTAACGATTAGTTAGGTTAAGTCATGATATTTTCGTTAGTGCTAATCCGAATAATCTAAGGTAATATTTACATTTTACTTATTTAAATCATATTTAAGTAATGTAAGTAAAATGTAAATATTACCTTAGATTATTCGGATTAGCACTAACGAAAATATCATGACTTAACCTAACCAATCGTTAGGTCAACTATATGCCCTTGACGATTGGTTAGGTTAAGTCGTGATATTTTCGTTAGTTAGCCTTATAAGGCTAACTAACGTACCTGCTGCTAATCCGAATAATCTAAGGTAGATCACGTATTGGAATGTAAATTTCACGGTAGAGCACATATTGGAAGAGCACCATAAATTATTGTAATATTCGTTGTATTATTCTATTTGTACCCATATGAATAAAATATTTACATTTTACTTATTTAAATCATATTTTATTTTAAATAATTTGGGGTGGAATTTACCTGGTGGAATTTACTTTGGTGGAATTTACCATTGGTGGAATTTACCATTGGTGGAATTTACCGTGGTGGAATATACCGTGGGGGAATATACCGGCCACCAATACTATATACCTGCGCAGCACCATCTTAGGTCATGTGATTCTTGTGTGCTGAATCATGTTCCTTTATTCCCCGAAGACGTGTTTTTACTTGGCACACCCAAATCTTGCCCAACAGAAAGCTTCTATGACCAAAGGCCACAAAAATTATTAACACATACAGTAATCCCCTGTTTTACATGGGGGTTCAGTGCTTGCATGACCCACATATAACAAAAAACTAAGTATATGAGACACGATATATTTATATTCAATTTACCACAATACATCTGTTTACAAGTTACATGGGCCTATATATAGCCTGATTTAACCTTATTAACAAGTATTAACCGTTAAATACAGTTAGTAAGTAATATATATTATAATAATATGTAATATAATAAGAGAAATAAAATTTTACTAACCAAAAATAATAATAATAATGATGGTGAGGATTGCTGTGCAGTACTATGTAACTACTACACGTGGAACTGGCATGCAATATTTATCTGTTCAAATTTAGCATTTTAAGTATGGTGTGGCTTACCCACGTATATGCAAAACTGCATAAAACATGGGATTACTGTACTTTAATAATTAATAATGATGATGATAATTTAAATTATAAACAATAACTGTCCAAATTATATGTATTACAAAATAAAATTATAAAATAGATTAATTGTTGACCATAGGTCAGTATCCCCAAAACTGACAAACTGATATGCGATAGAAACGTGTTCTGTGAAGAACTGCAAGGGGAAAGTATAACTTCGACTTCACAAAAGATGATATTACACAAGCTATAGTGAAACTAAAAAGCACACTCAACAGCAGGACTGGACAATTGGAATGCCACACTGATTAACAACTGCAAGAATGCAATCACTGAGCCCCTATATTGGATATAGAGACAATCACTAGACACAGGAGAAATACCAGACATCCTGAAGACCACAAATATAGTCCCAATATATAAAGGAGATCAAGCCAAGGCCAAAAACTATAGGCCAGTGTCACTTACATCTTGCCTCACTAAAATATTTGAAAGAATAGTTACTAGAAAATCTGACTTTTTGGAAACTCAAAAAATTAAATAATAACCAATATGGATTTCAGTCAGGCAGATCATGCCTATCACAACTAATGGAACACTACAACATCACTGATGCACTGGAAAGTAATGAAAACTATGATGTAATATAACACAGACTTTGCCAAAGCGTTTGACAAGTGTGACCATGGAATTATAATATATAAACTGAAATATATGGGAATAACAGGAAAGTAGGGAAATGTATATATAATTTCCTTAATGAACAGGGAAATGGAAAATTGTTACAGTACAAGGAATGTCTTCATCAGAATCAGAGGTCCTCAGCTCAGTACCACAAGGAACAGTATTAGCTCCACTATTTATAATCATGCTAACTGACATAGATGAGGAAAATACCACAGACAGCACAGTAACATCCTTTGCCAAAGACACTAAGATCAATAGAAAAATAAGAAACCCAGAAGATATAGGATCTCTACAAACAGACATGAACAGAATCTACAAGTAGACGGAAGACAACAATATGAAGTTTAACACTGATAAATTTCAACGGTTATGGTACGGAAAAAGAGAGGACCTAAAATCCATGGAATATTATACCTCAAATGGACAGGAAATTCAGAGAAATTCAAAAGCAAAAGATTTAGGAGTAGCAATGACTAACAATACAAAATTTGAAACACAAAATAAGATAGCAATAAACAGAGCAAAGAGAATAACTGGGCAGATACTGAGAGCCTTTAAATGAAGTGATAGGAATATAATGATTTCTCTACTGAAAAGCCTGATCATACTCAAATTGGAATACTGCTCAGCCCTAACATGCCCATATAAAAAAAGAGGACAGTAGACAGCTTGAAGGGATTCAGAAAAGCTTCACAACCAAGATCAATGGATGCAAAGAACTAAATTACTAGGAATGATTATGCGAATTAAACCTACCATGTACTGGGGCACATAAGTCGGTATTTTAAGCTTAAAAATATGCCTCTAAAGTAGGGAGTCTACTTATAGGCCCAGTCTAAAAAATTAACCTTCCACTTTCCATTTTAGCTTGTATTTAAAGACAGGTCTACCTGTCATAGGTCCTCAGTCCTGCATTAGCTCGCTTTTGGTCAATATCTGAATTGGATCCATATGATGAAGCACTTGCAAATGTATCTCAGGATGTATATATTGAACTTATGATGTCAGATGATGATTACGATCTACAGAAGCTAAGGCTAACAAAGACCCTAAGATCCACTCTAAGGTTAGCCTGAGAGAAAGAAGAGAGTAGGGGGTTAAAAGAGAATAAGGGGTTAAGTAAGTAGCAAAACCTATCATTCGTGGGTTAACATTCATTCAGAAAGAGAAAAAAAGACTCATCATCATCATCTGCCAGCCACTGCCAACAAATCAGAAAAATAGTCGAAGAGAATAGGAAAGGGGTGAAAGAGGAAAAGAAGTAAAATAAGAATGCTTACAAACCATACAAAAACATACTTAACTCAAACACTGTCATACCATGCAAACTACAGACATGCAAGTAAAGAGAGGATTAAAAAAAAAAAAAAAAAAAAAAGAGTAGGAAGAGTATAACAAAAAGTGGGTTAGTTAGATGATGACTATGAAGGATTTGATAACTAATTTTTACAAGGTTTTTACGAAGTTTTACTTTTTTATGTCAACTGGCAAGTTGGTGGTCGACTTAAACACCCAGAATAGGCTAAAATCTAAATCTGAAATTGAAAGTTAGGGGATTGACTAATCTGGACTATAGACTTGTATGCCCCAATATACTGTATATTTACTGGAAAGGAGAGAGAGAGATACACCATTATTTACACTTGGAAAATAATGGAGAAACTAGTCCCTCATCTTACTCTGAACCTTGTAACTTCCCAAACAACAGTGGAAAGTAGAAAAGGAAGACTGTGTTGTGTTCCCAAATTAAAGTTGAGACAGGGAACATCCTTAAGTCTGAAAGAAAATGCATGTATCCCTCATTTAACGATTGGGTTACATTCCTGAAAAATTGATCACTAAACGAGGACATTATAACATGGGTTCATTGGGGATATGTTCCTACGTGGTGCTTGTGGACAGTGAGGCTGGAAGACTGAATGTTGTTGGGGCAGGTCATACTCTTTGTCTGTCACTCTCTCTCAGGGTGGACAGCATTGTAGGTCTGGCCCTGAAGACTGAATCCTGAGGTGGAAGATGTTGGTTCTGGTGACATTGCATCTTGGTTTTGAAGAAGCTTATGATGGTTGCTTGGCACGCCACCTTTGCATAGTACATTTCGCAGTAGCAGCAGATGCCCTGATACGTGCAGCCTCAGCACTCCTGTTGGGATTGGAATCATTCTCTACCAACTTGGTAATGCAGTCATCAAACTGCGCAATAATGTCACACAGAAGGGGGAGTAAGCGACTTGGGCAGCTCGTGTGGTTCCACTTGACTCCTCCAGTGTTCACTACTGCATCAGGGTGAGACAGTCCTTTGCAGCCTTGAAGCTAGGGGCAGTCTTCTCCTGGGCAAGGAAGGTCCTGGAGGGTATCTTCTTCCAAAACATCCCCGTTTCATCGAAGTTGATGACTCCCTTGGGGCTGTATCCTCCCTCCTCAACCCTCACCTTCAGGAAAGGCATGAGCACTGGCCTCATCTGCACTCGTCGCCTCACCCATGAGGTGGAGGCTATGGAGATTAGCCCACCCCTTAACACACTCGAACCACCCCGCACTAGCCTTGAAGTTCTCAACAGTCCCAGCAGTCCTCTCAGGGTCCAAGTCTTTCCGCAGGTCCTCCCACAGACTCACAGCCTTGGCCATAATGATGGTGGTAGAGAGAGGCATGCAGCAGCAAGTTTGATCCTCGATCCAGATTTGGAGTAGCTTCTTCATGTTCTCCATCACTGGATCATGTGCCCTAGTTATCCCAGTGGCGATGTTAGAAGTCACATTTTCTGCTGAGACCTTCAACTCAAGAGCCTTCTTGATGATGGTTGAGACAGTTGACTGGGCTAGGCCAAGCGCTATCATGATGGAGTTCACCCCTTCACCACTCTTATGATGCTTAATAATGTCCAGCTTAACCTCCAAATTCAAGGACTTACGAGAGAGCTTAGTCTTACCCAACAATGGAGGGGAAGCAGCCACATGCTTACTCATCATTTTCAATGTTCACAGTTACTTAACACAGTCCAAATTAGCACCAAACACTCTGCACAATGTTGCTTTGCACTCCACAAAGGTGGCAAATAACACAATGATCACAATCATGTGCAATCTTACACAATGATGCAGAGCGATGCAGAAGCATGAGTGACTCAAAACACTGGCAGGGTGAGAAGGAAGTGCAGGGGGTGGCTGCTTAGTGGCACTCAGGTCAGGAAAGCTGCGGCACAGGAGGATAAATCCATTTCTGCGCATGGTGGCCATTTTGATTAGATAAATGAAGTTAGAGATGCGACTGTGGAGTACCAGAAACCAAACTTTGCCCATCATAGCGATTGCTAAACTGAATTTTGGTGAATCACTGTACAAGAAAAGGTGTTAATAAAAATAGATTGCTAAAGCAAGTGATCGTTGAGTGAATGCTTGTTAAATGAGGGATACCTGTAGTTTTGTTGTGAGAGGACCAAAACTGTTTAATCAGCTGCCCAAAGACCTAAGGAACATGAGTGGTGTTGTGGTGAACATCTTCAAAAGAAAATTAGATGCCTGGCTCAGAACAATCCTGAATGAGCCAGGCATACCTGACTATGTGAGGTGGAGAGTACAAGAAACCAACTCACTACTTCACCAGGCCAACTCAACAGGAGGGGATGGACAAACTTGACCTTCATGAAATGAGGAATCATCGCACAGAACATTTGAAAGGTAGGTAGAGTAAATTGTAATTGTTAGGATAACCACATTTAAGTTCTTCTGAGTTATAGAATACTTCTGATAAAAAGGAGCAAAAAGGTTGAAGATAAAGGCAAAATGACAATTACAGGAAACTGGTCTTGTGAGCAACTACAGACAGTGGACAATGGAAGAGAAAACAAAGCAAACTGGATTGTGTCTTGGGAGGAAGGTGCACATGCATGAAAAGTGATTTCATCTCATTTTAGTGTTTGAAATAAAGTCATAAGATTGAATGGCTCAAGATTAATTCCAGTCCTTAAATTAAACAATTTTGAGACTATATTAAAACATTCTGATACTCACAAGTAATTTGTGATCTAGCTTATAGTTATTTGTTATTCCCCACAATCAATAACCTAACTTTGAAAATTTATTCAAATTTTAACTCACAAGTACATATAATTAAAAAAAATTTTTTTATTTATTTCTTTTCTATTATTGGGGAGAGGGGAGGGGGGGTCATACACCAATTGTGACTAAAGAATAACAAGAATGACCCTGTGAAAAGTGAATTACTATACTCAAACTAAAAACTGGAATTTATATTTTTATGAATAAGTCCTTCAAATAAGTGGGGGAAAAAAAACACTTGATGGCATCATCAGTTGGCAGATTAACTTTATTAACCTTATTGCTGTTCATGCACTAGTCTCTCTTCAAACAAAGGTCAAGCTGGTGGCCTGCCTCTAGTCCTGGCTTGGTGGAGAAGTGAGTTGCTCTCTTGCACTCTCTATCATACATAGTCAGGTACACCCAGCTGTTAACGAGGACGATAGAAATAGGATCCAAGACGATGTAGATAGGATTATGGAGTGGACGGATAAGTGGCAGATGCAATTTAACGTAGATAAATGTAAAGTTTTGCATATAGGTTCTCGCAACAATAATTATGCGTACACGATGGATGATAGGGAGTTAGCGAGCGTTGACGAGGAAGTAGATTTAGGCGTACGCGTAACTAAAGATTTAAAGGTTAGGAACCAGTGCCTGGAGTCTTGCGCAAAAGCTAATAGGATGTTAGGCTTCATAGCGCGTAATTTCGAATTTAAATCGAAGGATATTATATTGCCCCTTTACAAGTCCCTAGTCAGGCCTCATTTAGAATATGCCGTTCAGTTTTGGTGCCTGTACTTGCGTGAGGATATTGATAGGTTAGAAAGGGTTCAGCGTCATGCCACGAAACTTATTCCGTCATTGCGCAATAAGCCTTATGAAGATAGGATTAAAGAGCTAGACCTGTATTCACTCGAAACTAGGAGATTAAGGGGGGAGCTTATTGAAGTTTTCAAAATCGTTAATAACATCGATAACGTAAATTTTGACAAATTGTTCACTTTTGATAATAGTAATACTCGCAATAACGGATTTAAGTTGCGTGGCAGGCGTTTTATTACTAATATCGCTAAAAACTTCTTTACGTTTAAAGTAATTGATAAATGGAATAATCTTCCCGCGTCAGTCGTTCATTCTACCAGCGTTAATATGTTTAAGAACCGTCTTGACAGACATTTTAAAGGTATTAACGTTGTTTAATTTAAAAAACAAAGTTAGCAACGGAAGCTCTGATGGTGGTGCTCGAGGATGAGTCTATTGACGATGGATGCCAGCTTGTGACATGCCAGCGTGTGATGCCAGCAATAAAATTATTAAAAAAATTTAAAAAAAATTAGACTAACACGAATGTAGATGTAGCTCATAGCGTAAACTAACCCACTTTTTGTTTAACTTTACCTACTTTTTTTTTTTTTTTTTTTCCTCCTTACTTTGCATGTTTGTAGTTTGCATGGTATGACAGTGAGTTAAGACTGTGTTTGCATGGTTTGTAAGCGTTCTTATTTTACTTCTTTTCATCTTTCACCCCTCTCCTATTCTCTCCGACTATCTTTCTGACTTGTCGGCAGTGGCCGGCGGATGATGATGGTGAGACACTTTTCCTCTTTTTCTGAATGAATGTTAACCCATGAGTGATAGGTGTTGCTCTTACTTAACCCCTTATTCTCTTCTCTTCTCTTAACCCGCTACTCTTTCCTTTCTCTCGGGCTAACCTTAGAGTGGATCTTAGGGTCTTTGTTAGCCTTAGCTTCTGTAGATCTGGTACTGTCCTTAGCCAGGCATCTAGTCTTCTCTTGAAGATTTCAAATTTGACCCCTGTAATATTTCTGAGGTTCTTTGGAAACTGGTTCAAAATTCTTGGCCCTTTGACAACCAAGCTATTTTCCTTCATAGTTGAGGAGGTCCCTTGTCAGGCCTTTAATTTGGGAACACTACACATTCTGCCTTTCCTATTTCCCAACGTTGTTTGGATGGTAATTGGGTTCAGTTTGAGGTTTCGTACCAGTTTTTCGATTTAGGGGCATGAAGTCCAGGTAGGATGGTCATTAGTTACATGGCGGAATTCAAGATTTTTATAGTAGGTTTGTAGTTTCAGACAGAAAAGGGTATGAGTTGTTAATTGTAATCTCAATATTATAATGGGAACAATTTTATTCATATTTACATCTTAAATTATACAGAGCTGTTGGTGGTTGTGTAGATATTTGTGTCTGTGTGCAGAGTGGTCAGCCTCGCTTCGGTGGTAGTGGGGGTCAAACATTAAGCTCAGATTCTGAGCATGTTCATTTTTTTTGTGAATGTTCTAATTCACATGGTTGATGCATTTGCGGCTGGTATGTAGGGTCCATATGTTGATCATCAATCAGTGAGGGTGGTGACAGAAGAGATGGTGGAGTTCCACTGAGTGATCCTCTTGAAGGGGTTTCTCCAGGGTCTGGTTCCAATGGGACTTGGTTCTGGAACCTCTTCTTGTTCAGAGATTGGCTTTAGTACTGGTGGTATTACGAGGTACCAATCTTCATCATGGGTAGTGGTTTCTATGGTGACTACTTCAGTTTTATGGTCCCTGCTGGATTTGTTAATACCTGGATCTTTTGAAGGATAGGCAGCTCAAATGCCTGGCAGATGTTTTTTGGGAAGGTGTTGTTCGGAAGATATCTTTAAATTATCAATATGAATGATCTTTAATTTGGAATGTTCTCAGAGGTCAATGATTTCATCATGGTTTTTTCTGAGGTTTTTCATAATCCTATATGGGCCATCCCATTTTGGATATAATTTGCAATGAGCACTTGGTGGTTTCACACTCTTTATGTAACACCACATACCAACGATTACAGTCCATTGATGGGGATGATACCTATGTTGCTCTTGCTCCATCTGTTTGTTTCATTGGTCAAGGGCATATTGGATTATGTTAAAAATTTTGAAAGATCATTCAACAAGTTGCTGATTTGCTTCTGCCATCTCAGGTGGTGTTAGAACTGCTGGGTCAATTTGGTAAGGTAAATCAGAAGGTAGTCATTTGTCATAGTGATATAGGATGAAATGAGGGGTGTTCCTGATGGACACGTTATAGCAGTTGTTGATGGCTGTTTGCACCATGGGGAGGGAATCATCCTATGTACGGGAGGATGCATCAACAACGTGGTGGAGGGCTTCTAAGATCTTCCGATTGTGCCTTTCCACTAAGCCATTTGCCTGATGATGGTATGCCACAATGTGTTTTTAATTTTACACATGTTACAGAGTGACTTGAACAGTTTGGAAGTGAAACTAAGGGCATTATTTGAAATTAAGATGGAAGGAGTAGTATGGTTTTGGATGATGCGTTCAACTAGGGCTCTTGCCACAGTTTCCAAGGTCTGGTTTGGAATGGCAAGTACTTCACTGTAACACAAGAAGTGGTCCATAAACACAATGATGTACTGATTTCCCTTTTATGTTTTGGGGAATGGTCCTAGTATGTCCATGCCAGTTCTTTGCCAGGGCCATTGGCATACTGGATATTTATGCATGGGAGCTGTGGATGGTACATTGCCTTTATGTTTTAAACAAGACAGGCATTCAGTGATGTATTCATGTACCTTTTTGTTCACTTTGGGAAAATGGTATCATGGTGCAATCCATCCCCATGTGGCCATACAAAGGTGAGTCATGACAAAGTCCAATGGCTATATCTACAAGATCCTTTGATATTTCCATGAGGACATTTCCATCTTCATTCCTAAAATGTATGAACCCATCTTTTGGGCTGTATTGTTCTTTTACCTTTGATGCACTTCTGGCCTTTGGGCAAAGCAAGCAAAGCGGCTGCTTTGGGCCCCACAAATATATAAGTACAGTATAAAAAAATGTTTTGGTTTTAAGTGGTAAATTAAATATGGCTTGTCATAATAACTCTTCATATACAATTCATCTACAATAATATTCCGTATTAATTATATATTTTGTTATATTTCAGATATCGACTGACAGTGATGCCTCCAAAGAGCTTGCGAGATACTGCTTGGAAATATCTCAGCAGTCACCAGAAGAGACAGCGTGAAGTGAAGTGGAAATCAGAACTTGAGTGTATGTATGGATCATTTGAAAAATTTCTAGAGAAATGTGATCCACAGGCTGAAACTGAACAATATGTGCCTGCACTGACACATGCATCATCATCAGCTTTGACAGATAAAAGTGATATCCAGAGGGAAGAACCCATGGATCAGACTCCAATTCTGCAAAATCAGCCTCTGGATGCACTCAAAGATCCAGGTCAATGGCCAGAAACTGTCACCACAAAAGTCAAAGATTTACTAGTGAATAAAGGCCCACCACAGTGTGAGGAAGACTATAACTTTCCCAGAGATGACAATGGCCGCAAGTTTTCAAAAAGTCATTACAAGAGACGGATGGAAAATGGAGAAGTTGGTATATGGAAATAGCTGATTTATTCAATCTCTAAGAATCGGATATTTTGTTTCTGTTGCAAGTTATTTGGAAACTCCAACAATGCCTTGGGGTGTGGAGGATTCTGTGACTGGGTGAATACTAGTTCCAGACTGTCTGAGCACAAAAGATCACAGGACCATCTGAAGGCAACTCTCCAATGGATGGAATTCGAACAATGTTTGATCAAAATTGCACTGTGGATCAACTCAGTCAGGAATGAATCAATACGGAGAAGCTTAGGTGGAAAAATGTGTTTGAGTGCCTCCTCGCCATTGTACAGTACCTCACTGAACACAACATGGCATTCCGAGGATCATTAGATACAATCTTCAGATGGAATAATGGCAACTTCCTTGGATTGGTTGAGCTTATCTCAAGATTTAATCCTGTCATGCAAGACCATCTTAGAAGAATAGTCAATAACGAAATTCATGATCATTACATGGGAAAACGAATCCAGAATGAACTCATCTTGCTCATGGGCAACAAAGTTCGAGCAACCATTATACACAGAATTAAAATTGCAAAGTATTTCTCTGTGATCCTTGATTGCACACCCAACATTAGTCACAAGGAGCAGATGTCCCTTACTTTGCGATATGTCTCTGATGGATCATCAGTAGGGTGTGACCGTTGCCCTCCAAAAATCAAAAAATGGTCCTACAATACTGTTCAAAGTTTTAGTGTTGTGTATTTATCTAGGAAACACCCCTGTAAATTTTCTTGGAGATCGGTGCATGTTTGAGCTAGCACCGTCGTACTAGCAAGTATTGCTATTTCAGCTTATGAACTTCATAAGTAAGTGTGAAAATAGCACATTTTATCAAATTTTCATTTCCGGGTCTGGAACGCTGACCCACAAATTTTCCACGTATTATTTTATTGCATTTAATTTTAATGATGCTCTTTTCTTTTCCCTTGACAGTGATTTGATGTTGTGAATAGAGAATTTAATCATGGATACACGGCAAGATGATGAGTATGTCAGAATGTTATTGGGCACCGTACCCCGAGAAGAAGAAAAGGAAATAAAGGGCTGCAAACTGCCAACTAATAGGCAGGTCTTACTATGTCTGTTAGCAAACCTTCGGGATATGCAATGGGACCAGGCTTTATCTGCCACCATTGACAATGTGCTTTTGCATTACCAGAAGGCGAATGTCCCGACCATTACAGGCAGGAACAATATTGGCCGAGTGATTAAAACTTACTATGACAAAGACTACATGATGCTTATGAAAAAGAATGAGGATAGAAGACGGGCTGATGATCCTGGAATTATGAAGTTTAAATCAGAATTGAGCCTGATGATGAAATTTTATAAGAACACAGTGTTGAAAGACATGGCAGCTGCAAAAAAGGGGAAAACTCAGGCCGAACAAGATGCCATCGATACTGACATACTCTTTATGAAAAGCATGCTAAGTGACAGAGTAGCTACCTACTGTGGGGTAAACAAAGTACTCACAGAAAAGGTTCAGAAGTGACAGAAAAGGCAGATGCGAGAAGAGAAGCGACAAGAGAGAGAGCAATGTGATCATGCTGAGAATGTACAGGCTGATATTGATTCACCTATTAGCTCTGATGAGGACGATGACATTGATGAGGCCAGCACTGCTGAACCAAAGAGAAAACATCGGAGAACAGTGAAAGAGGGAGTTTCAATTTTTGTGCCCCAAGATATTCTGAAGTCAGCAGAACTTGTTTCATGCAGTGTTCGAAACAACATCTCGCCGACCCAGCTGAATGCAATTGTGTACTCCCTTGTATCTGCATGTGGTGGAGATACATCAAAGCTGAGTCTAAATGCAAGGACAGCCCACCGATACCAAGCTTCCATTGTGTCAGAAATAAGTTTAAAAATCATGGATGAATGGCAACCATCAGACAAAGTACTGGTGCACTGGGATGGTAAACTTAGGGACACGCTGGATTCCAAAGGCACTGATGACCACCTGCCCATTCTTGTGTCTGGTGTCAATGGCACAAAGCTTCTTGGAGTCCCACCTCTTCCGCATTTGACTCAAAAAGCTGGCCTGGTTCAAGGAGACTTGATATCAACAGCAACCAAACAACTTCTGGTTGATTGGGAGTGTGAACAGAATGTCGTTGGTATGGTTTTCGACACAACTTCATCCAATACAGGTAAACCTATTTCAAACATCAGCGTGAATTTATCACGACATTAATACCAAAATACAGTGAATGATTTAACAGAAATCTGCAAAAAGCACATGCCTGAAATGGTGTCCTTAAACTACAATTACATTTTTTTTTCAGGACAAAAAACAGCTGCTTGCGTCTCCCTCCAAAAGGAATTAGAGCGTGCCATATTCTCGTGCGCCTGTCGCAGGCATGTGGGCGAAGTCATCCTAGGTGTTTGCTGGGATTGCTTGAAAGTGGAGGGCTCTTCAAGTCCAAACATAATGGTTTTCCAGAGGTGAGTCATAAGCTTTACAAAATAACAAGGAATATTATTATCTAATGAACAAATTTAGTGGAATTTCTTTTATTAGACTTATAAGATATACTAACACCAAGCAAATGATCGATCATATCAATCTTAATACCCCTAAAACAATATTATAGATTAGTACGAAATACAATAATCCCAATAATTGCATTTCTAGGTTCAAGAACCATTTCTCTCAACTGGCGTACAATGAAAAAAGAAATACTACTACCCCGCAATGCCTGGAGTGTTTGAGGAGCGCCAGCAGGAGATGGCTGACTTCTTCCGTGAATCTCTAGCCCAACCATTTACACGTGGCGACTACAAGGAGCTGGTAGAGCTTTGTCTGCTGCTTGTAACTAAAGGATCCGAGCCAGTGAACTTCACAATGGTCTACCCCGGCGCACTTCACAAAGCAAGGTGGATGGCTAAACTGCTCTATACCCTCAAGATTGTTCTTTTGTCAGGCCAGATCAAAGAGCAGTTTCCCAAAGCCAAGGTTGTGACTAAAAGTCAAATCAGCAAGTTAGAATGGTTTGCTGTGTTCACAGTTGCTGTTTATGTCCCATGGTGGATTGTTTGCCCTGTTCCAGCAAGTGCGCCACTGAATGACTTGAATTTGGTCGAAACCTTAGCTGAATTTGCCCCATATGACGCCACAATAGTTGACAAAGCACGTGTGGCACTCGGTAGACACACTTGGTACCTAACTGAGGAGTTGGCCCCACTGGCTTTGTTCTCGTCCCAAGTACAAGAAAGGACAAAAGAGGGGATGAGGAAAGCCCTTCTTTGCCATGAAGGCACTGAAGTTACTAAGAGAGTGGGGCTCAATCATGGGGGCTATGGAAAGCCATATCTTCCCCCTGTCCCAGAAAGTGGCACTGCCCTGGTGGACCTAATTGGGCCTGACTCAAGCCGGTTCTTCACCATTTTAGGCATGCCCTATCAGTTTCTCCACAGTCCAAGTGATTATTTTTAGGCAAAAGTATAGGATATTTTGCATCATAATTAAGGTCAGACTTCCCAAGTCTTCCCTTGCATCTTAAAATCCCTTCCTGAATGAAAAGATTAAATTGTTTGATTAGATTGGTGGATTTAGATTTATTTTCAAAGTAGGAGAATTCCTCAGGTAAGGACTCCCTTTGTACTGTTTGGATTAAATAATCTTCAGCATCTTGAATTTCTTGTGGATTGATTCCATGATTATCAACAGAACATGATTGATTAGTTTGTTTCTTGAGTAATTTAATGAATTGGAAGACCAGAACCGTAACATGAATTAATTTACTCATGCTACCGTATTGATTTATATCGAGAATTGTTTCAGTGTCATGTGACACTACAGGGTGAGTTTCAACAAGAAATTCTTCGCTTTCTTGTGGTTCAATGTTTTCTGGCCATTCTTCTTCATTACATAACCAATTGGGCCCAACAAGCCATTCGTTGGACTCAAAAAAAAAACTTTAGTGGTGATACCTCGTGATATGAGATCACTAGGATTTTCTTTCGTTGGTACATATTTAATTTCAGCTTGAGGTACCAACTTCTTAATTTCATTTATGCAATTCTCTACTTAAGGTTTCAAAGGCTTATTTGTGGTTAACCACGACAGAGCAACTTTACTGTCCAACCATAAATAGATATGATCAAATTGGAGTTCTTGGGAGTAAGTTTCTAGAATATAGTTGATTAGGCGAGACGACAAACTCATTGCCGTCAGCTCTGCCCGGGGTATTGATAACCCTTTCAAAGATAAAACCTTTACCTTTGACATAATTAAAACAGATTTGTTTCCAGACACAAAGTAAATTGCTGTGCCATAGGCTTTTGTGCTGGCATCCGAGAACGCATGCATTGATACAGTCCCATTCAAATTTAGATTTTGTGGGATGGGCAGATTTTTTACAGCTTCGATTTCTTGAGATAAAGTTATCCATTCACTGCTTAGTACATTGTTCAATGGCTCATCCCAATCTAATTTTTGTTTCCACAACCCATGTAGAAACATGCGTGTCTTGATTGTAACAGGATTTAAATAGCCTAAAGGGTCAAACACCTTTGCAACATTGCTCAAGACTACCCTTTTTGTTAAATTAAAATTATTGAATACAAAGTGAGGATAGAGTAGCGTGTCCGATTCCTTGTCCCATATCATCCCTAAGACCTTAATAGGTTTACCCAACTTGACTCCGTTGTTTTGCTCCATAATGGAAGCGTTGAGGGAGGTTGAATTCGTGGCCCATTCTCTCAAAGTCAGATTAGCTGCGCTGAGCAACGTTTGAGATTCTTGATAGAAGCTCAGCAATTGATTTGCATTGTCTGACGAGAATATGAGATTATCCACGTGTATATATTACGTTCAACCTGCTTGCTCACCAGAGAAGTATGTCCTCTCAAATGGTGTAGGATCATGGCATTCAGTAGCAACTGACTGCACGTCGCTCCAAACAAAACCACTTTAAAGCAGTAAACACAAATGAGGGAGTCAGGGTTAAAAGGATTTTCAGGCCATAGGAAACAGGTTGCATCTCTGTCCTTTTCATTAAGTGAAATCATAAGGTAGGCTTTTGCGATATCACTAACGCAAGCATAATGACCTAACCTAAATCTCAATAAAATGTGCCCTAAATCATGGGTCCAGTGTACATACCGTCATTAAAACTTGGATTACCCACCGAACAATCAAAAACAATTCTCATAGGAATGGTAGCCAAATCTTTCTTAATTCCATGATGTGACAAATAGTGGATATTAGCATTGTTTGATAGAGTTTGCGAATTTGGGACTAACTCCACAAATTCTTTCGTGATGTGATCCTGTATCACATCATTGTAATGTTTTAAATTTTCTGGGGTCTTCCTTAGCTTGTTAAGAGTAGACAAAAGTCTACCCTTTGCCATACTGTAATTAGAAGGTAGAGGATGATGATTCTCCTTCCAAGGAAGTCCAACTTCATATCTGCCATTACAGTAGGTAATGTTTTCGTAGAATATTTTCATGACTCTATGCTCAGAGTCCGATGGTTCATTTAGTTTGATTCCTAAAGAATTGAGATCCCATAACTTGTCAATCTCAGAACCAGAATTAGACTCGGACACTCCCACTCTAAGTACGGATAAATTTGAATTTAGATTACTAGATTTGTTAGTTGATTTAAATTTAATTGAACCACTGATGACATTACCTAACTCTGTTTCTAACAAATGAATGTCATCATGCTTAGTTTGACCAGTTATAAAATTAAAATAGTCAGAACCAATTAAAATGCTAATTTCATTAATAGAGTCGTTTTTAATCACCAAAGAAGCTAATTGTATGCCTTGGGATTTTAAAAATTAAATAGTTTGTGTTATCCCTGGAATAACAACTTTAGATGGAAGTCTATCAACCAGAATGACTTCGATTTCATGTTTATTAGATTTAGTTTGAATTAGAATTTTAGCTACATCATAGCTCCATGTTTTACTGCTAGAGTTAAAGCCTTACAAGAAGACCAAGTGTCTTATTGATGGTTTCATGTTGTATTCTGTCACTATGGATTTAAGCATGAAGCTTTTCTGTGATCCTTGATCGAAAAGCGCGCATAAATTAATTACACCATAGTCAGTTACTACAGGCAACATGGCAACAAGCAATGCTGTGCTTGATTTGTTTTTGGTTGAAGCAGCTGACACCAAAGTGACTGCTCGCTCAGTTTGTTCCTCTTTACTCTGACTATTGGGTTTAATCGACTCATTTGCAGATGTAAAACACAAAGTGGAATGATGCCTATTTTGACAAAACCTACATGAAAATTTACTCATGCAGTTTGACGTTTTATGATTATTCCTCAAACAGTTGAGGCATAGATTTAGAGAATGAGACCTCTTCGAGTGTAATTTAGGAGTGTTATACTTAGGACACTCATGAACTTTATGCTCTGAGGCACATGGTCTTATTCGATTTTCCTTGTCTCCATTCTTACTAGCAATGGAAAAAGAACCCACAGTAGATTTGTTAGAATTAGATTTATAAAAATTAGTATTAGACTTAGGGCAAATATCATGAAGATTCACTTTACTTTTTGCATCATTAGAATTAGATTTAACATGCTCAGTAGGCTTGCTTTCAGGCTCTACTGACTGTAACAATGATATCTCATTGTCAATAGCTTTCCTGAAACTATCTAGATTCCAATAATCGGACTTAGCAGCTCGATTAATATTATCCCTAACGCGATTCAGTAATTTACGTAGCAATAGGGCAGCAAAAACAAAAACAACTTCATCAATATTTGTGCCCATAACTTTGAGACCACATGGATGGCATTCATATTGAGTGCGAAATTTACTAATTTCGGTAGAATTAGCTCTGGGACATTCCAGATCAAAAATAGCATGTAAATGCGCTTGAATTATTTTGAGAGGCTTACCATAAGTTTCACAGAGAAGCTTAACAGCCTCTTCATAGTGATCATTGGTGGTAGTAAAACCATCAAGAAGCTGTAAGGCTTCGTCTTTAAGTTGACCCGATAGATAAGTAAATTTTTGAGCGCCTGATATATCATCACTAGGGACTTCAAAAAGGTTCATAAAAAATGCCTTGAAAGTTCAAAAAAGTTTATTAAATTTACCAAAAAGTTCAAAAAAGTTCATAATAAATTCATTACATATCAATTAGATCTATCAATTATAGGTATCAAGAATTACACATCAAAAAGCATACTTCTTCATTGCACTTGCTAAAAGACAAAATTAGATTTTAAAAAATACAAAATTATAAAAACTATGAAACTCCAAAGAAAAACTTTTACTTTATTCGTTAAACAAACACAGAAATTATTGAACATGTTAAGCAATATCTTTATTCCATTGAAGAATCATATTCTCTTCTATATGCTCGAAAGTTAAGTTCAGTCTCTTTGGCACAACTACATCTTTGTAAAAGGAAAAGAATCGCTCAACTTCGACTGAAACTATTGGAGCAAATTTTAAGGCGCACACAATCTCTGGAGAGCACTGAAAATCGTAATCTCCTCTTCCTTGCAGAATCTGAGCACATCTGGAGAGAACCTCGAAATCAGGATTATTTTTCAGAACATCTTCTAATTTGTCTTTATATGAACCTATTATTGTTGTCTTTACATTTTCTACATTGATTGCATCCACTAGACTTAAACGACCTTCCAATTTTTTTATTGCATCTGTCAAGCATTTAAAGTTTGATGCTATGAAAGCAATATCTTGTGATAGCTTTGAATCGTCCAGTAATTCTTGAGTATCCTCGGGATCTAATCTTAACACAAACTCTTTTATTTCACTGAAGTTTTCAGCATAATAGTAACAAGCATTTAACCATGTTGACCAATGTGTTAGAACTGGATTTGGTGGAAGTGAAAGAGCTGTCTCGGAAGTAAACTGTCTTTTACGACGAGCGCATTTTACCAATATCTTCTTCATACCAGAAACAAATTGATCAACATCGATTGTAACTATATACGCATGTACGATAACTTAGATAAGGTTATTTTTAAGTTAATAAATTTATTTAAAAGTCAAAAATATTAATAAATTATTAATATTTTGGACTTTTAAAGTAATTTTATACACTTTTTGTAATATTATTAATAATAATAATTACAAAAAGTGCATAAAACTACTTAAAGTTCATAACATTATTAAAAGTTCAAAAAGTTTGTAAAAGTACTAAAAGTTCAAAAAAGTTCATAAAAATTTTTACGAACTTTTTTGAAGTCTCTAATCATCACACTCATGAATAATGTTTTTAAATATATCCCAGAAGTGTTGCCATTCCAAAGGATTACCAGAAAAGGTAGGAAGTTTAATAATAGGCAATTTGACTGCCTGTTCTTTTGGTTTACTATGAGCTGCTACATCAGCTTCCTTTTGTTTTATAAACTTATTGATTAGAATAACATGTTGCTCAATTTCAGCCTGATATTCCAAAGTAATAGTCATGTCAGTGATGAGTTTATCATCAGATAATTCTGACTGAATTTTGTCATCATACTCAAGAATTTTATTACTTTGACTAAGTAACAAATTATGAGTAGCTTCAATTTTGTTGAGATTGGGTGTATCGGTGGAAATAAATTTAATATTTTCAGCGATAAGCCATTTCACCATGGTGCGATGACCACCACATCTCATTACGTCAGTCATTTCAAATTATTTAGATTTGAGTTATTTGAGTTAATTTTAAAATAGATTTAAGTAGATTTAAATAGATTTAAGTAGATTTAAACGTATCCGGTTCAAAGGACCAATTTTGTGGAAAATTAAGCAGCCTAAAAGGGGGTTATCTTTACTGCTACCCGCATCCACCCTTACCTCAGGTTTGAAAAGGTATTGTTTAAATTAAACTTAGGGCTCACAAAACTTGGACGCTGTTAATTGTTTAAGTATATTCACTTAAAGGAAATAATTCTTAAGGGAAGCTTAACTCTTTATGTGATAGATTTAACTTTGTTTAGTTTAGACTAAGTTGGATACATTTAAATTTAATTTAAAATGATAAATAAGTTAGTCTTTAACAGGCCGAACTATAAAGTATCGATTTAGGTTGCAACGTTATGCAATTGGTTGTTCCACAGTATATATCGCTAGTCAGATTAAGCTCGTGAATCGCAATTAACTCGCTCAGGCGATGGCGGGTATTTTCAATAACGTTTTTGCGACAGTTTTTACCGTAGAGGACGTAAATAATGTCCCCGACGTTGACGATATCGTTCCATTTAGTAGCGAGACTATTTTAGATGAAATAACTGTTTACGAGGCTGAGATTGCGCATTATATCGATAGGCTAAAAGTTAGCAAGGCTCCAGGACCTGACGCTTTTTATCCTAGACATTTGAAAGATTTGAAAGACGTTATCGTAGGCCCCTTAGCGAAGATTTTTAATCAGTCACTCGAAACGGGGATTATTCCTGAAGACTTCAAATTAGCTAACGTCACGCCTATTTTTAAAAAAGGCGACCGCGCGGTAGCTAGCAATTATAGGCCCATTAGCTTAACGTCAATTGTCGGTAAACTTTTGGAATCGGTAGTTAGGGATCGTATTATCGATCACTTAGAAAGTAGGGGTTTGATTAATAGTAGTCAGCACGGGTTTCGACGCCATAGGTCTTGTTTAACAAATTTGTTAGAATTTTATAACGAAATAGTGCGCGAATACGATAGGCATAGGGCAGCTGACGTTATTTATTTAGATTTTAAAAAGGCGTTCGATACAGTTCCGCATAGGAGACTAATTGCGAAGGTTAAAGCGCACGGTATCCGCGGTCAGGTAGCTAACTGGTTAGATGAATGGCTTCGTGCTAGGAGGCAGAGGGTCGTAGTTAATGGTAGTGAATCGGGGTGGTTAGAGGTAGGTAGTGGTGTCCCACAGGGTTCAGTGTTAGGCCCATTGTTATTCGTAATTTACATTAACGACATAGATGTAGGATTGATTAGTAACGTGTCAAAATTTGCGGACGATACTAAAATAGGCGGTAAGGTTGTTAACGAGGACGATAGAAATAGGATCCAAGACGATGTAGATAGGATTATGGAGTGGACGGATAAGTGGCAGATGCAATTTAACGTAGATAAATGTAAAGTTTTGCATATAGGTTCTCGCAACAATAATTACGTGTACACGATGGATGATAGGGATTTAGCGAGCGTTGATGAGGAAGTAGATTTAGGCGTACGCGTAACTAAAGATTTAAAGGTTAGGAACCAGTGCCTGGAGTCTTGCGCAAAAGCTAATAGGATGTTAGGCTTCATAGCGCGTAATTTCGAATTTAAATCGAAGGATATTATATTGCCCCTTTACAAGTCCCTAGTCAGGCCTCATTTGGAATATGCCGTTCAATTTTGGTGCCCGTACTTGCGTGAGGATATTGATAGGTTAGAAAGGGTTCAGCGTCGTGCCACGAAACTTATTCCGGCATTGCGCAATAAGCCTTATGAAGATAGGATTAAAGTGTTAGACTTGTATTCACTCGAAACTAGGAGATTAAGGGGGGAGCTTATTGAAGTTTTCAAAATCGTTAATAACATCGATAACGTAAATTTTGACAAATTGTTCACTTTCGATAATAGTAATACTCGCAATAACGGATTCAAGTTGCGTGGCAGACGTTTCATTACTAATATCGCTAAAAACTTCTTTACGTTTAAAGTAATTGATAAATGGAATAATCTTCCCGCGTCAGTCGTTCATTCTACCAGCGTTAATGTGTTTAAGAACCGTCTTGACAGACATTTTAAAAATATTAACGTTGTTTAAAATTAAAAAAGAAAGTTAACAACAGGAGCTCTGGTGGTGGTGCTCGAGGATGAGTCTGTTGACGATGAATGCCAGCTTGTGACATGCCAGCGTGTGATGCCAGCAATAAAAAAAAAAAAAAAAAAAAAATTAGACTAACACGAATGTAGATGTAGCTCATAGCGTAAACTAACCCACTTTTTGTTTAACTTTACCTACTTTTTTTTTTTTTCTTATCCTCCTTACTTTGCATGTCTCTAACTCTTTTCTTGCATGTTTGTAGTTTGCATGGTATGACAGTGAGTTAAGACTGTGTTTGCATGGTTTGTAAGCGTTCTTATTTTACTTCTTTTCATCTTTCACCCCTCTCCTATATTCTCCGACTATTTTTCTGACTTGTCGGCAGTGGCCGGCGGATGATGATGGTGAGACTTTTTCCCTCTTTTTCTGAATGAATGTTAACCCACGAATGATAGGTGTTGCTCCTTACTTAACCCCTTATTCTCCTCTCTTCTCTTAACCCCCTACTCTCTCCTTTCTCTCGGGCTAGCCTTAGAGTGGATCTTAGGGTCTTTGTTAGCCTTAGCTTCTGTAGATCTGTAGAACCTGTCGGAGGTTCAATTTGACGATCGTTAATGAAATTCCAAACCAATCTAAATAGCTACCCCTGGATGGTTCTCCTCATGTAAGACAATCCACAAATGGCATTCTCAAACACTTGGGTCAACGATTAACACCCGGGTATAAACATATATATGTGTGCTACAACGAGTAGAAATTAGAGTGAGGCGTGAAGCTTAGCCTCCATATACGAGTACAAGTGAATCAGCGAGAAATATGATAAAGGTTCCGCTGGCTGAGAATAAAGAGCTTAAAAGGAATTCTAAATCTTAAAAGAATTAGATTTATTAGAATCATTAGTGAATGATGCTAAATCTTGGCATTTTATTATAAAGCGAAGTTAATTGAAATGATAACTGGCTAAAATTACGGAGTCAAAACCGATACGTATTACTCATATGAGAGCTTCTAATGAACTAAGATGGCGACAAGCTCCTTTTGCCGGCAACAAAGTGCGTCAGAGCATGCCAAAAGAGAAGTATAACATTGTCACCCAGAATTTCCTGGAAAGAATTGAGTGTCAGTACTTTGGCAGCCGTACAATTTTGGTTCTATTTTTTAGCGATTGGTCGATATCTGTAAACATTTTATATGCAGCCAATCAACGCTGTTTTTATGAAATAATACAATATATATTATAGATATACAGGGCGTCCCCAAAAAATGTATACACACTTTAAATACTTATAAAGGCAGTGTTTATTAAAATACATTTCATTTTCAAAATGTAATAGAATCTACAGACATTATTTAATTGTTTTGTCAACGCCTGTTTTCAAACTGACGTCCGTTCTGGTCCAGGCACTGCTGATAACGCAAAGCAATGGAATCACAAACATCACGAAACATTTCGTTTGGTATTTGTGTGCATTCTCGTTCAATGGCTGCTCTCAATTCAGCGACTGTTGCAGGTTTTATAGCGTAGACTTTGTCTTTTAAGTATCCCCATAAAAAAAAGTCTAGTGGTGAGGTCTGGTGAACGCGGAGGGTATTCTACGAAACCCCTTCGTCCAATCCACATCCACATCGTGCCAAGTACCACTCGCAATACTCCACTCTTCGGTCCGGATCATCTTCATTAATAGCATGGACTAATCTTGGAATGTAACTTTTCCATTGACAGCGCTTCAAAATGCGTTGGACAGACGATTCTGAAATTCCTACCTCACGACTCGCTTGCCGCACAGATTTTCTTGGACTTTGGTGATACATTTCCAGTACTCTTTCTTGCTTTGTGGGGCTTGTCGATGTCCGTGGTCTTCCGGAACGCTTCTTGTGGACATTCTGAACAGTTCCATCGGCTTCAAACTTATCTCTAATTCGAGTGATGGTAAGTCGCGTTGGTGGATCTGTTTGAAACTCCCTCCTAAACTGTCTTTGCACTTCAACTGCGTTTTCACACTTCCAGTAGCATTTTAGAATGAATTTCCTTTGTTCAAAGCTTAGTCTGACTGCCATTATTAATTCTAATGGGTTTAACTTGGAAAGAAAGAAACATCAATTGAGCTATCAGCTGTTAAAGTGTGTATACATTTTTTTGGGATGCCCTGTATATATATAAATATATATATACTTTTAATAGAATACATAATTATCATGATCGAACATGAATCAATTATTCATTCTTGTCGATTTTGGTTGATTTTGTGGTTACATTCCAGTAGTTTTTAATTGATTTCTTATATACTTCGATTACTTATGCCATCAGGAGTATATTTCAAGAATCCCTGAACCCACTGTCTAAATATTTTAGACAGATGTAACCATCAAAAGTGACCATAAGCCACTCACATCTCTCTTCAAAGACAAGGTACTTGAAGGATGGTTGAGTAGATGGGCTCTGTTGATTCAGGATTTTGTGGCAAAAATCATATACAAACCAGGAAAACTTTCGTTATTCCAGATGAATTGTCGAAACTCAAGCCCAACATCCAAAGTGAATAAGATAGAAACTCTCCCTTTGTTCAACTACAAATGTCTGCAATACTCCCAACAACAGGATCAACACCCAGGACCTTCGGGCTCACCTGGAACAAAAGGAACCATCAAAGGTAAAAGAACAGTACAACCTAAAAGATGGGTTCATACATTTTATGAGTGAAGATGGAAATGACCTTGTGGAAATACTAAAGGATCTCATATAGCCATCAGACTTTGTCATGACACCTTTGTATGGTCACATGGGGGTGGATTGCACCATCAACAGTCTTTTGGAGCAATACCATTTTCCCAAAGTGAACAAAAAGTACATGAATACATCGCTGAATGACTGTCTTGTTTAAAACATAAAGGCAATGTACCATCCACAGCTCCCATGCATAAATATCCAGTATGCCAATGGCCCTGGCAAAGAACTGGAATAAACATACTAGGATCATTCCCCAAAACATCAAAGGGAAACTAGTTGAAGTATGGCTTTATCAACTGTGAAAAAGGAAACAAAGATCCCAGGCCACATTGTGTTATTTGTAATGAAATTCTTGCAAATGAAAGTTTGAAACCTTCAAAACTAAAAAGACACTTAGAAACAAAACATACAGAACTCATTGACAAACCACTTGAATATTTCCAAAGAAGGAAACATGTTATCAGCACAAGTTTTTATTAAATCAACCACTCTTAATGATAAAGCATTGCAAAAGAGAAACTGCCCTACACAGTTGCTGAAAAATTTCTTCTCCCAGCCACTTTGGATATGGTGAGTGCAATTTACGATAATAAGTTTGCAGAAAAGTTGAAAACTGTCCCTCTCAGTGATACCACAGTGTCTCAGAAGATATCTAATATTGCAGAGGATTTAGAATTCCAGCTGGACAATCTGCTGGAGAATTTGCTATCCAACTTGATGAGAGCACTGATATTTCTAATTGTGCAACACTATTGGTTTATGTGAGATAAGTGTGGAAATAGGAATTTTTTGAAGACTTACTGTGTTGTTGTTGTTGTTGTTTAGCCGATCAGCCCACCCTGATCGAGCAAGCTGGCGGCACGCAGGTAACCGATCACCCTCTCCGGAGTGGACCAGAGGTTCAGCGCACTAGTGATGTTGTGTTGTGTTCGTTGTTGTGCTAGAGCGGTACAGTCCGTCATAATGTGTTCAATTGTTTGTGGTGTGTCTTGGCACAGGTGGCAGGTGTCGTCTATGGAGTTGTCTAGTCTGTGTTTATATGTCCGTAAGTTTGGGTGATGTCCACATCGGAATCGTGCTAAGTTAACTCGATCCGATCTGCTCAGGCTGATCTCTGACCTGTTAATGGGTGGCGGCTTCACACCTAGGACCGCATTCGGACCGAGTCGTGTCAGTGCTTTGTGGGTTAGATGTGTGTGTATGTGTTTTCTGTACTGTGCGATGTCTGTGGGGCGTGGTATGGAATGGAGTATTTCATTATAATATCTCTCTGGTGTTACCTTAATGGTGCGAGGTGTTGGTGCATGATTGTACATGTAGTGGCAAGGGTGTTGTGGGTTAGTTGTCGCTGCTGCCATGAATTGTGTTCCCCTCATGTCTAAATGTTCCCTAACTTTTAGTATTTTTGTTTCTGTGTGCAGGTGTTCTATTGGTGTTGTTTGAGTGCATCCTGTAATGATACGAAGTGCATTGTTTTGTATTGTTTGTAAGGTGTTTATGTGTGTGTTTGAGATAATGGGTGCCCAGCATGGGCTAGCATAGTCCATAACTGAGCGAATATATTGTTTGTATATGAGTGATGTTGTTTCCTGCTGGTGTCCAAAGTTTGTGCCTGTTAGTACCCTAAGCGTGTTAAGTCTTGACGTACATTTGGTTTTAATGTCCTGAATGTGGTTTGCAAAAGATAATGATGTGTTGTATGTGACACCAAGTATTTTGGTTCTGTGAGTGTGTGGAATGTTGATGTTGTTTAGTGTAAGCTGTGGAATTACCTGGTGTTCTTTTGTGTTGCTTATAAGCAAGGTGATGGTTGATTTTGTGGGCGCTACTTTGAGTCTATTGTGTGTGAGCCAGTCTTGTATACTGTTTATGTATGTTTGTAGGTTATTTGTAGCGGTGTCGATGTTGTTGTGGGTGGATGTTAGAGTGATATCATCTGCATATGATGATAAGGTAAGCTTGTTATCTATGGGTGTTGGAATGTCATGCATGTATAAGTTGAAGTGTGTTGGTGAGAGAACAGAGCCTTGAGGGACCCCGTTCGGAAAAAGCTTGTTTTTGGATGACTTGCCATTAAATGTGACATGTGAGTATCTTCCTGAGAGATAGTTGCTCAGCCACCTTTTGGTGTTATTGTGCATGTTTGTGTTGAGTATTTTGTTTATGAGGGGGAAGCGTGGGATAGCATCAAATGCTTTACTAATGTCTATTGTTGCTAATAGTGTACGTTGAGCTGGTCTTCTGGAGTTGATGCCATCCATGATGTGCTGCGTGAGGTTAGTGAGTAATGTCGTGGTTGAGTGGTGAGGTCTGAATCCATGTTGAGTAGGCGATAGTGGTATGTGTGGGTTGGTGATTTGTAAGATTAGTCTTTCTGTTACTTTGGAAGGTGTGCATAGTAAAGTAATGGGTCTATAGGAAGCTGGTTCTGTTGGATTTTTGTTTGGTTTGAGTAGTGTAATAATTTTACCTTGTTTCCATATGTCAGGAATAATACAGTGTTGGTATGAATATGTGCTGATATTTGTGAGAGCTAATATTCCTTGTGGGCCCAAGTGTTTAAGGTGTATGTTAGATATGTTGTCTGGTCCAGTAGCCTTCGAATTCTTAATGTTTTTGATGATCTTGGTGGTCTGGTCTGCATTGAAGGGTGTAATGGTCATGTCGAGTCTGTAGGTTTTCTTGTGTCTGGCTGTTTGTCTGTCTGCATGTTTCTGGTTGTTGTTTGATCTTACCAACAAACACAACAGGGTCAGACATATACAGAGTGGTGCATGATTGTGTAGTTGGAAAATACAGATTGGACTGGGCTAACTGCAAAGGAATTACAAGTGATGGTGCAGCAAATATGACTGGAAGAAATAGTGGGATTGTGGTTGTGAGAAAAATATCAGATGCAGCAGGTAATGATATTACTTGGAATCACTGTTTTATTCACTGTGAAGCTTTGGCTGCCAAGAGTATTCCTGATAGTTTTAGTGTGGTTCTGAAAGACGTGATTAAAGTGATTAATATCATTAAAGGAAGCTCACTGAACATTCGGCTGTTTGAAGTGCTGTGCTTAGAAATTGGGGCTGATCATTCCAACTTACTGTATCACACTGAAGTTCAGTGGCTTTATGGGGCAGAGTCCAAACAAGGGATTTATGAGCTAAGGATGGAGATTCATTTTTTTCTTCTTGAAAAAAATTGGATTTGGCAGATTTGGCTTTGTAATGACAATTGGATAATGAAGCTGTCATATTTAGTAGACATTTTTCCATGTCTAAATGAACTTAATTTGAAGCTACAAGGAAAATAAAATGATTTGTTCCAACACTGTGAAGAAATCAAAGCATTTAAAAAATCATTACTACTGCGGCAAGCCAGACTTCAAGTTGAATGCCCAAACTACTACATGTTCCCAACATCACTGAAGAAGGTTTGAACAAAATGAAAGGTGCTATACAGTAGGGTGCGTCACTTTTGGACTTTTTTTGAAAAGTTATTGTGCTTACCTCTTGTATTGTGACAAATTGACCAAAAACCATGAATAAACCCAAAAAAAGACAATTGGGTAATATTTAGGGTCCCGGCCCCCATTTGAAAAATAAGCCCCTATTCACAAAAAAATGGTGAATTTGGAGATATTTTTGGTCATAGTTTCCTTACTAATCATCGTATTTCAAAAATTATGCTACCAAAATGTAGAGAATAATGGTATCCTCTTATTGTGAATGTTTTAAAACTATTTTAGTTGTTGTTATTGTTTAGCCGATCAGCCCACCCTGATCGAGCAAGCTGGCGGCACGCAGGTAACCAATCGCCCTCTTCGGAGTGGACCAGAGGTTCAGCACACTAGTGATGATGTGTTGTGTTGTGTTCATTGTTGTGCTAGGGCGGTACAGTCTGTCATAATGTGTTCAATTGTTTGTGGTGTGTCCTGTCACAGGTGGCAGGTGTCGTCTATGGAGTTGTCTAGTCTGTGTTTATATGTTAGTAAGTTGGGGTGATGTCCACATCGGAATCGTACTAAGTTAACTCGATCCGATCTGCTCAGGCTGATCTCTGACCTGTTAATGGGTGGCGGCTTCGCACCTAGAACTGCATTCGGACCGAGTCGTGTCAGTGCTTTGCGGGTTAGGTGTGTGTGTATGTGTTTTCTGTACTGTGTGATGTCTGTGGGGCGTGGTATGGAATGGAGTATTTGGTTATAATGTCTCTCTGGTGTTACCTTAATGGTGCGAGGTGTCGGTGCATGATTGTACATGTAGTGGCAAGGGTGTTGTGGTTTAGTTGTCACTGCTGCCATGAATTGTGTTCCCCTCATGTCTAAATGTTCCCTAACTTTCAGTATTTTTGTTTCTGTGTGCAGGTGTTCTATTGGTGTTGTTTGAGTGCATCCTGTAATGATACGAAGTGCGTTGTTTTGTATTGTCTGTAAGGTGTTTATGTGTGTGTTTGAGATAATGGGTGCCCAGCATGGGCTAGCATAGTCCATAATTGAGCGAATATATTGTTTGTATATGAGTGATGTTGTTTCCTGCTGGTGTCCAAAGTTTGTGCCTGTTAGTACCCCTAAGCGTGTTAAGTCTTGACGTATATTTGTTTTTAATATCCTGAATGTGGTTTGCAAAAGATAATGATGTGTTGTATGTGACCCCAAGTATTTTGGTCCTGTGAGTGTGTGAATGTTGATGTTGTTTAGTGTAAGCTGTGGAATTACCTGGTGTTCTTTTGTGTTGCTTGTAAGCAAGGTGATGGTTGATTTTGTGGGCGCTACTTTGAGTCTATTGTGTGTGAGCCAGTCTTGTATACTGTTTATGTATGTATGTATGTTATTTGTAGCGGTGTCGATGTTGTTGTGGGTGGATGTTAGAGTGATGTCATCTGCATATGATGATAAGGTAAGCTTGTTATCTATGGGTGTTGGAATGTCATGCATGTATAAGTTGAAGTGTGTTGGTGAGAGAACAGAGCCTTGAGGGACCCATTCGGAAAAAGCTTGTTTTTGGATGACTTGCCATTAAATGTGACATGTGAGTATCTTCCTGAGAGATAGTTGCTCAGCCACCTTTTGGTGTTATTGTGCATGTTTGTGTTGAGTATTTTGTTTATGAGAGGGAAGCGTGGTATAGCATCAAATGCTTTACTAATGTCTATTGTTGCTAATAGTGTACGTTGAGCTGGTCATCTGGAGTTGATGCCATCCATGATGTGCTGTGTGAGGTTAGTGAGTAATGTCGTGGTTGAGTGGTGAGGTCTGAATCCATGTTGAGTAGGCGATAGTGGAATGTGTGAGTTGGTGATTTGTAAGATTAGTCTTTCTGTTACTTTGGAAGGTGTGCATAGTAAAGTAATGGGTCTATAGGAAGCTGGTTCTGTTGGATTTTTGTTTGGTTTGAGTAGTGTAATAATTTTACCTTGTTTCCATATGTCAGGAATAATACAGTGTTGGTATGAATATGTGCCGATATTTGTGAGAGCTAGTGTTCCTTGTGGGCCCAAGTTGTGCTGGTCCAGTAGCCTTTGAATTCTTAATGTTTTTGATGATCTTGGTGGTCTGGTCTGTATTGAAGGGTGTAATGGTTGTGTCGAGTCTGTAGGTTTTCTTGTGTCTGGCTGTTTGTCTGTCTGCATGTTTCTGGTTGTTGTCTCTGTTTAAGTGACTTATCTTTGCGTAATGATTAACTAGAATGTTAGCTTGTTGTGTGTATGTTGGGATATTATTTTGGCTGCGACAGATAGCCGCTGTTAGAGTGGGTAATGCCGTTTATAGTCTTGTATAGCCTGGATGTATCCGTCGAGTGGTTTAATGTTGTTATGAATTCCCTGAATGTTTCTGTTTGTTTTTCTTTGAGTTTGTTGTTTATTTCTGTGTTGAGCTGTTGTATCTGCTGTTTTATGGCTTCTGTGTGTGGGGTTTGTGTGTTATATTTGAGGTTGTTACGTTGCCTTATGAGGTGGGCTATTTCTCTAGTGTAATTTGGGTTGTATTTCCTAATGTTGCCCTTCGGTATGTATTTGTTTGCATTATTGATGATCTGATTAAATGTCTTGAGTGTTGTATTGATGTTTATGATGGGTGTGCTGTTTAATGTGGTGAATTGTTCCTCAGTCTGTATTTTGAACTGTTCCCAATCAGCTTTCTTGTAATTTCTGTAAGTGTGCCTAAGGCTGTTGGGGCAGAGTGTAGAATGTGTTGTAATGATGATGGGCAGGTGGTCTGATGACAGTTGTTTTTCTGTTCTCCATTGTGTATGTGTTGCTAGTGAGGGGGAACAGAACGTTATGTCTGGGGAGGAGTTTGAGTATCCTGCTTGATGTGGTATGTGTGTATGTTCTTCTGTATTGTTAAGAATGAAGAGGCTGTTTTAGTTGTATACAGTGCTGATATTTGAGTGGACCTTATGAAATTTTTCCCTCTTTTCATTTCTATAACATTTATTTACAGTATTTCCAGGTTTTATCTACAAAAAGTATGCAAATATAACCAAATGTATGATAAATTTGCTTTTCTTTCAGAATTCTATTATAGATTTGCTTAATTTCATAGTTTATTAAAATTAGTCAAGGCTAACAGTAAGCCAATATTAAGAACAGACCTAAGAAAATATGATTCTTTATTGGGAAAGTTAGTGGAAGACATATGCGCAAGAGAAGGAAGCATGCTTCCAATGAATAGTGAAGTTCTCAGTCACGTTTTCTTCTTGAGAAGGGATCAAATGAAAAGCGACAATGTGTCAAAGGAAGAAAATATTTTGAGAGTATTAGATATGGTAGAAAAGGTGTGGATTATGGCTGGCATACCATCAAAATCTGTTAGAAAGCAAAAAGGACCCAAGAAAATATTGTGGGATTTGATAAAAGAGCATGAGAAGTTGGGTAAAAATATAAAGAAGAAATGTTATGAAACCCAAACAACATATTTTCTGTCTCGTTTAGATAACTTATTTGATATATCAACTGAAAATGTAGGTAATGAGATCCAAAATGATACATTGAGAACTATACAATAGAAAAATGAGGATCTTCACTTTTTGGAAGATCAGTGAAGTGCTGGAATATATTCTCTGGGTCCGATCAATAAAGCTTAATGTTGCCAAACTGATCAAAAAGACTGCTAGAATAGAAGGTGAAGAATGAAGAAAATTTAAAGAAAAAGAGCAAAAGGCATTAGAAGAGAGAGACAAACTTGAATCATCTGAAGGCAAGTTAGTGGACTCAAGTAATGGTGAAGATGATTTTATCCCGAGCCCAGGCCCATCAAAATGTCCTAAGTTACTAGTCAACATTAATATCTAATACAGCTGATCATTTAGGACTATCATTCGGACAATGCTTGACATTTGCATCTGTGGTAGCAGCTGAATGTGGGCTAGATTTAAAAGAGATGTCATTATTGAAAAGTACTTCTGCGCGAGCTGTGAAGAAGTCGAGGAAAGCTACTGCTGACACTATTAAAGAGTCATTCAACCCACCTCAATATTGTGTAGTCCACTGGGACAGCAAAATGATACTGAATGTTTCAGGAGGAAAGCAGGATTGATTGACAATACTTTTATCCGGAGAGAATATTGAGAAACTTCTCTTGATATCCGATATCAGTGTCTCAACTGGATCAACACAAGCTTGTACTGTTTTTAGCACAATCCAAGAATGGAAATTACAGGATAAGGTTTACGGAATGGTATTCGATACTACTTCATCCAATACTGGCTGGATAAAAGGGGCTTGTAAAGTACTGGAAGACCTCTTTGGAAAAAATTATTATGGCCCGCTTGTCGCCACCATATGGCAGAACGAGTTTCATCAGCAGTGTATCTAAAGGTATTTAGAAAATCTACTTCACCCAAAAACGAATTTTTCAAGACCTTCAGAGATGTTATATGGGAGAAGCTAGATACTAAGCAACCCTTCAAACAGCTATCAATCAATGACAGACATCTCAAGGACCTGAAAAAATGCATCATAGATTTTATGACAGATTTGCTCAAAGTTAACCAGAGCCTTCCCAGGGATGATTACAAAGAGGTAGCTGAAACAACTATGCTCGTTTTAGGAGAAATTCCTGCCAGAGGAATACACTGGATCAAGCCAGATGGATGGCTGTCATCAGTGATGGGCAGTATCTAGATACATGTATCGATCGATACTTTTGTATTGGTATCGCTTTAGCTACTTAACAAAAGTATCGATTTATCGGTATCGCTAAGGTCAATTTTCTTAAATGTATTGAAAAAATCGATACTTCGATACATCGATACATTAATAAGAATTTTTAAATATTTAAATAGATGTTATAATGACACTACTGAGTTATATTTATGAATATACATAAATAATAATATCATTAAATATTTATTTAATGACAGTACTACTATAGGGTCATTCTCTGTCAGATCAACCAGTGCCTAACACCCTCATCTCTCAGATTTTGCTGAAATTTGGTTTATAGGGAGTTTGTGGGCCCTGAATCCATTTCTGAAATTATAAGGTCAATCCGACCAACGGTTCAAGAGATATGACCTCGGGAAATTTGAGGTCACTTGCGAGGTCACTAACATTTGGCGACCCATAACTTGGGTAATAATGGTCACAATTATATAAAAGTATATATATTTAGAATCAGAAAATGACAAGGAATCCAAATATGCAAGTTTTAGAACTCTAGGTTGAAAAATAAAAAAGTTACACTGTAACCAAAATTTGAGGTCACGATTTGACCTCTGGGGTATCAAATGAGAATTTTTTTTTTAAATGTAAAAAATGAAGGCATAGGCATTGGCTATTAGAATCAGCAAAAAAAAGTTTGTTTATGTTAGTATTTTTCATGTAACTAACATATAAGTGAACACCATATTCATAAGTTGTGCGTCAATTCTACCTATTTTTTCACACTTAAGCTCATAATTTGACCTATAGAAATTAAAATTACATTTTTTTATAGATATAAAAACAAGGCAAAAAATGTAAAATTGTATTTCACTGCTAATCTACACTGGCAATAATAGTTATAATAGTGAAAGGGGAAGACCTACTTAGAGGATTCATGTGCTAGCATAATACAATTTTTGCATGCTCGATGCTCTCATCAATTTCTTTTTGTGGAAAAATGTATTGAATTCTGCTGCCTCCTCTTAGGGTAGGACAACTCATTACAGTTAATATATGATGTCCTGGCACTGCACATGAATCCTTGTTTGATGGATAATAATATGCACTTGATCCTGATGACCCAGAGGGATGTAGAAAGTTCACAGTGAAATCATCAAACTCTTCACAACATTCCTCCACAATTCCATACCAAACTTGCATGTCATAAATGCAGCCAACATACTCTCCTGGTTTGACACATTTTAGGTTACCAAGCATTGCAGGTTCATTAGTAAAATGACTTTTCCTTATTCTTTTCTTTTCTCCAATGTCACTTGAAATGGGATACACCATCAGTTCTTCCTTGTTTAGGGGAACAAATCTATGATATTTCTGAGTTCCAGGAATAGCCCTACTATCCTTGAATCGATGTTCCAACCGTTCTTCTGCATCTTTCAAATCAGCTGTAGTTACAAAGAAAAAATTTATCTTCTTGCTCAAGTTTTCTTCACAAAACTGAAACATGTGTTCTGGTGTAAAATTTGCCTCTCTGTAGTTCTCTGCAAACTGGCACGAGTAGTAGCTCTTTTCACTGTTCCTCCAATCCCATCACATGCATTTTTGCCAGGGATGTAGCAAAGAAGTGCCATTCACAAGACAGACCAAAATCCTCTTCATGGTAACAGAGATTTGTGAAGTTGTATCTGTTCTTATATTGGCCAGCACATCCATCTGAGAAATAGTGCACCTTCTTCAATTGTGGGCATCTGAATTTAACATATGTCATAAGTATGAAATTTAGGATATTGGGAGGGTGGTTTGAGAGAGCAGAAGTGGTCCTCAGAGGAAATAGATTTGGTAGTCTCTTTAATGTACAATAATTTATGGTTAACAAAGGTATGTGAATAATTGTTCATCATACTGGGTCATATCCACATTAGTAATTTATTACTATGTGGTTAAGGGTGTGCTCGGTGAGATTATCTCCCACCGACAACAACAACCAGCCAACAAAACTGAAGTCAAACACCAGAACCTTGGCTTCAGTTCGTTCTTCCTTTTGATCGCATGAAGAGAGGAACAATTACGGAGTTGGCTTGCGAACTACTACAGAAATAGTGACAAACAAAGGTTGAAGTTAAAAACCAATACAGGCTAGTGTACCCAGAATAGGCCTACTTGAATTAGCTTAACTGAAGACTACGATTTTAAGATTAACTCTACAAGACGCTACATCATCCCATTGACCAACTGAGGTGAGTCAATTCTTTCACTTTACCTTTCGGTTAACAGTTAACAAATATCCCCAATTTATTGCATGAACCGTAGTAAATTTTCTATGGTTTTATTTGTGGGAATTGTATCTGTGACTTTAATCATCCTATTTGCTCCGGACCATTTCTGGATTCTCGAGTCCTAATTTAATAGGTTGGATTAATTTTAACCTGCGTTAGGGGTTGGGAAATTGAGGTAGGTTTAATTGAGGTCAATCTCCAACAGTGCAGTTTTTTCACAATGGTGGCCCGTGAAGGGGAAGACTAAAACAGATATACTATTAAATTCTGAGTGCATTTAACATAGCCTAGTGAACATTATAAATTTCACTTAACGCTCGATTTTCGTTTGTCGTAACTCGCGGTTACGAACAAACTCCGTACAAAACTGTACTCTGCTCCCGAGAGTAAACAAAAGTTCTTTTTCTTTGCGGTATTGAAATAGGTGAACTAATTATTTAATTAAAATTAAGGCCTACATTTAATAACGTAAGGCTTACAAATTTAATTTAACAGTGAACTTATTGAATTTATTGTTAGCCTATTAGTGTAGGGCTAGGCTACTCAATTGGGCTTCAATTTGCTTAACCTAGGACTCGTAAGGGTGGACACTGGACAATAATATAGGCTAGGTAGGCTAGCCTAGTCGTAACCTTAGCCTAGGGTCATACATTTGACATAGGTTTAGGTTAAACCCTTGTACATTTAATATTGCCTGGTGTTACTTTAAAATGTGTACAATTTATCCTCTTTAAGATTTCCTTCTTCTGATTGAAGTTAGGGCCTTTTATTTTTAGCCTAATCTATAGCCTACATCTAACTAACGTAGATTTAGCCTATTTAACTGATCAATTAGGCTAGATTTATTGACAATGGCTGATAAAGAAACAAACAATACAGATAGGCCTAGGGCTAAACCCAACACAAATTCTAAATTAATAGCCCTTAAAAAGAAAAAGGCTGTGAGAAAGGGTGTAATTACTAGGTCACTTAATGACTTTAGAAGAAAATCTACTCCTTCAAAGGCTGATTTTGAAAGAGTCTTAAACACAGTAGATCGAATAAAAAGTGAAATCATAATAATTGATGAGGAAATAAGATCAGAAATTGAAGATGATAATTTACTATCAACTGATGATTTAACATCACTATTAATAGAAAATGAGGCCTACTTAGGTGAGGTAGACAGTTATATAGATGAACTTCAAACTCAAATAAACACGTTAACCTTACAACAAGAAATGAATATGAATCAAAGCTTTGCTAATGCTTTGATGAATTCCTCTGTTCGGCATAATTCTGAACAAACTGAATTAAAAGCAAGGTTACCTACTTTACAAGTTCCAAACTTTGAAGGTGACAGAACCCAGTTTCAGTCATTTTATGAGAAATTTGATAGCCTCATTGGGAGTAAAGACTATATTTCTGAAGTGGATAAACTCAGTTATTTACTAAATTACCTTAAAGGACCTGCTCTCAAATTAGTTGAATTCTTGCCTGTTATTGGTAGCTCATATGCAGTAGCAATAGATCTTTTAAAAAGAAATTATATTAATAGAGCAGAAATAATTTATGAACTTGCTCTTAAACTTAAACAAATGAAGCCATGTAAAGATAATTACAATAGTATTTATGAATTTTACTGTTCTTTTGAATCAACTCTGGGCCAACTTACAAATAACAAAATAAATTTAAAAGAATCTGCCTGGTTTATTCAAGCTATTGTATTTGAGTGTTTGCCACCACAGGTTAGGGAGATTTTTCAACGTAAGACAGTAGACATTTATCCGACTTTAGATGAATTGAGGTCTGAATTTCCTACTGTATTATCAATTTATAAAAGTAAAAGTTCATCTTTGCCTGCCACTTCTGAGACTCATAAAGCCCATTTTCAAGAACAAAACTCTGAGACTAAAACACCAACTTTGCAAAATTTTAATATTGCAACAAAAAAGGATTACACTCCATACTGTAAATTTTGTTCCAGTAATGAACACAGTAGTACAAGATGTACTAAATTTAATAACTTTAATTCTAGATCTAAACGTTGTGAAGAGCTTAATCTTTGCAAGAAATGTACTGGGACAGGACATCATAAAAAAGATTGTAAATCTGAACTAAAATATAAATGTAAACTTTGTGATAATTTAAATCATGTCACATCAATGTGTAACTCTGAAAAGAATTCAAACAATAACAGTAGACCTAGTCATAATAAAACTTCGAGTTTATCTCAAACTGAACAGAAAGATGGTGGTAATACCTTTAGTGGACACATTTGTCCAAATAGTGTAGCTAAAAATTCAGAAATTCTTTTACCTACCATTACATTAGATTTAAAGAACAACAAAGGTACTACTCCCATTAGATGTCTCATAGATTCTTGTTCACAACAAACATTTGTCAGTCAATCCTTGATAAATAAATTAGACTTAATACCTAAAAGTAATAAACAAGAACTCTGTTTAACATCTTTTGTTAATGATAACTCAGAAAAAACTAACTATGAGACAGTTGAACTGGGACTGGACCTAGAAAACCAAACTCATAATTTAAAAGCTGTTATTGTTAAACATGTAGGACAAGATCAACTTGTAGTCCCTAAACTGAGTCAGACAATTAAAGAATTGAAGAAACATCATGTAATAGCAGATAGGTACATTAAAAACAATATAGTGGATAATATACAAATGTTATTGGGAGCTGACTATATTCACCTTATTCAAAGAGGTATAGTTAAAATTGGAGATGGAATAGCCATCAACACACCACTGGGTATAGCACCCTTAGGAGATTTAACCAAATATAATTTGGATAATAAACAAGAACAGTCTTTATGACTAAGCTCACCAGATAGCATGTGTTTGAACACAGTTTTGCAAAACTCTTGTAAAAATGTTAATAATTTAAACACTGCTATAACAAATAATTTAAATTCCCCATTTCTGATGAAACTTTAGATGAAGGGCTACAACAACTATGGTTGCTGGAATCTGTAGGCATTTATGACACTATTCATTCAGATGAAGATCAATTAATGGCAGAATATTTTGAAAACACAATTGAATACAAAAACAATCATTATTTAGTTGAACTACCCTGGAAAACAAACTGTCCTACCTTAACAGATAATCTTAAAGTTGCTAAAGGTCATTTATATAAAGTAATACAAAAACTTAGGGCAGACAACAAGATTCAAATGTATAATGATGTTTTTAAAGAACATTTACAAAAAGGGTTTATTGAACAAGTTACAACTAATCCTTTTAAAAAGGAAGGTTGTCATTACTTAACCCATAGAGGTGTTTACAGACAAAATGCACCGACGACAAAACTCAGGGTTGTTTACAACTGTAGCCTCAATGATTCCAACAAACATAGTTTAAATGATTGCCTTATAGAGGGTCCAAATTTAATTTCTGACCTTGTAAAAATCTTGCTGAGGTTCCGGTTAGATGAACATGCATTACAGAGTGACATCTCTAAAGCATTTTTAAGAATTCATCTAAAGAATGACAGTGATAAGGATCAACTCAGATTCTTATGGTTTAAAGACCCTCATGATTTAAACAAAGGATTTGTCACATACAGATTCAATGTTATTCTTTTTGGTGCTAATTGTTCACCTAGTCTATTAGCTTTAACTCTGAAACACCATTTAAATACATTTGAGAATTCTTTCACCATAGATTTCTTAAAACACTACTTCTATGTTGATAATCTAATAGGCTCCACTTCTACTCAGCCTGAATTATTTGAGATCTATGGCTCAGCTCAAGACATCATGAGTCAGGGTAATTTTGAATTAAGAGAGTGGATCTCAAATGATGAGGGTTTGAACCAAAAAATCATGTGTGATGGTAAGGGTCTCACTGAACCTACAGACAAAGTTAAAACCTTGGGCATGACATGGTACTTGGATTCATCTTCTAATAAACATGATTCAATCTGTACTAAAGAGTTTCAACTCAATTTAGAAGCTGACACTAAAAGACAAATACTCTCAGAATCATCTAAAATATTTGATCCAATGGGTCTATTCCTTCCTGCCACAATTAGATCTAGAGTTTTTATTAAAAAACTTTGGAATCAAAGTCTAGGTTGGGATGATCCAATTCCAAATCAAGATAAAAAATACTGGAAAAGGTTAGCTTCTGATTTAAATAAAATACAGAACATAAAAGTTCCCAGAACTACTGGATTTAGGGAAAAGCTTCAATCTCTGCATGTATTTGCTGATGCAAGTACTCATGCTTATGGGTGTTGTGCTTACCTTGTAAGTCATGAGGAAAGTAATTTAGTTTATGCTAAGGGGAAGGTTGCACCCATTAAACCCAGTAAAACAATACCACAATTGGAACTTTTGTCAGCTTCACTGGCAGTTAAGATCATATCCTTCTTAAAAGATACCTATTATGATGTAAATATCACTGACACATATGTTTGGCTAGATAGTCAGATATGTTTGTCGTGGATACAACATGATAGCTTAAGCTGCAAAAATATCTTTGTCAGAAACAGAGTAAAAGAAATAGCTGATGCTAATAAAACTCTGAACATGTATTTCAAATATATTCCAACAAAACAAAATCCAGCAGATTTCATCACTAGAGGTTTATCCTATAAATTGTTGAAGACCAACAAAGCATGGTTCAGTGGACCAAAATGGATATCTCATCCAGAGCAGTGGCCTACTGAGCCAGCTAATCTAACATCAAACAATACAATGTCAGCTGACACCATAGAGCCATTTCTTAATTATGAGAAGTACTCAGACTTCAACAAACTCATTAGGGTTACCTCTTACTGCTTGAAGTTTATACACAACTGTTTGATAAAGATAAACAAATATTTAAAGAAAGATGAAACAACATTCACAGAAGTTGCTACCAATTACTGGATCACTCATGTTCAACATTTAGAATATAAGAGTGTTAGAATTTTTAACTTTTGGTAAACAATACAAAGAATCTTTACCTTCAGCAGTCATAGATCTGAACTTGTTCAGGGATGAAGATGGTCTTCTTAGGTGTAGGGGAAGACTAAATAAGTCAAAATTAGCTTATCCAGCTAAATGTCCAATTTTGCTTCCCAGATACAATCACCTTACCACCCTAATTATTAGACATGTACATAATGAAATCCATCACATGGGGGTACCTCAGACATTAGCAACCTTAAGGAAAACTTACTGGGTACCAAAAGGCAGAGTAACAGTAAAAACAGTTCTTAATAAATGTATAACATGTAAAAGGATTCACTCGAGACCCTACAAAAAACCAGATCCACCTGATTTGCCAAAAGAGCGAGTTACTCTTAACAGACCATTTGAAACTGTAGGCATAGATTATACAGGGGCTGTAACTGTGGGGGTTAACAACATCGAAATAAAAATTTACATCGTACTATTCACGTGTCCTGCATCACGAGCAGTTTATCTGGATGTTGTTGGAGATCTTACAGCAGAATCATTTGTTGCCATATTTAAGAGATTTTGTGCACAACATTCAGTACCTAAAACAATTTGGACAGATAATGCCACTTATTTCAAAGCTGGTGAACAAATAATTAGTGAACTTTTACAAACTGAAACTGCTCAACTCTTTTTGAATAGCTTAAACATTACATGGAAATATATTCCTGTTGCCTCCCCATGGTATGGCTCTATCTGGGAGAGGAACATTCAAACTGTCAAGAATTGCTTAAAGAAAGCAATTGGCAGGAAACAAATACAATTATTTACACTGCTCACTTTCTTAGCTGAGATTGAAAGTGTGTTAAACAATAGGCCACTCACTTATGTGAGTGACAACATAAATGATTTAGAAGCATTAACGCCCAATCATTTGATGAAAGGTGAACAAACTCGCTTGTTGCCTGACAAATCAATTTCATTGGATGATCCTGATTGGTCTCAAGAACACAGTGAACTTCAGACAAAATTCAGACATTTGACTGACATTAAGACTCATTTTGTTAAACGCTGGACTGATGAGTACCTTACAAGTCTTAGAGAAAGACACAAACACTTGACAAACAAAAACTGGACAAACACTATTAAAGTAGGTGACATTGTGTTGATTCACGACAGTGTACCACGACAATACTGGTCTCTTGGTAGAGTTTTGGAACTCAAACCAGGAGAGGACAGGGTGACAAGGGTAGTTAGACTCAAGACTGCTACTGGGGAGACTACTAGGGACATTTCTCTATTATATCCACTTGAGTCTGGGCCTACTATCTGTTTAACAGAACCTAAGATAGAAACTAGTTATCCAGTTTCTCAAACAAAAGCTTATGATTCCGTACGAACTTTCTCTCAACCTTTAACAACTTGTGTGGTAACGCACACAACAACGAGTTTAACTTATACAAGGCCTCAGCGCCACACAGCATTAAAAGCCAGGAGCTTTTTACGACAAAAAATTAATGCTGGGGAATTGTAAATGTTTCATTTTCAAAGGATAGCTACTTTTACACGATTGTACTTATAACTAATTTAGCTAGACCTATATTCTTTCTCTTTACTTAATCTTCATAGTGAGAACTATATTTATTTTCATTCTGTGGATGAAACCCCTTATTCTTCTTAATGAGGATTTATAAATGCTACATTTCTTTTATAAAGGAATGAGGATATAACACAGGCAATTGGTGGTTTCAATGCCACTAACATTACAACAATTATCTTTATGTAGGAGAAAAATTGATGCTTAGCATTCAAATTTTTCTTTCCAGGCCCCCCAGTATATGAAATTTAGGATATTGGGAGGGTGGTTGAGAGAGCAGAAGTGGTCCTCAGAGGAAATAGATTTGGTAGTCTCTTTAATGTACAATAATTTATGGTTAACAAAGGTATGTGAATAATTGTTCATCATACTGGGTCATATCCACATTAGTAATTTATTACTATGTGGTGAAGGGTGTGCTCGGTGAGATTATCTCCCACCGACAACAACCAGCCAATAAAACTGAAGTCAAACACCAGAACCTTGGCTTCAGTTCGTTCTTCCTTTTGATCGCATGAAGAGAGGAATAATTACGCAGTTGGCTTGCGAACTACTCTACAGAATAGTGACTGAAATAAAAGTTGAAGTTAAAAACCAATACAGGCTAGTGTACCCAGAATAGGCCTACTTGAATTAGCTTAACTGAAGACTATGATTTTAAGATTAACTCTACAAGACGCTACATCATCCCATTGACCAACTGAGGTGAGTCAATTCTTTCACTTTACCTTTCGGTTAACAGTTAACAAATATCCTCAATTTATTACATGAACCGTAGTAAATTTTCTATGGTTTTATTTGTGGGAATTGTATCTGTGACTTTAATCATCCTATTTGCTCCGGACCATTTCTGGATTCTCGAGTCCTAATTTAATAGGTTGGATTAATTTTAACCTGCGTTAGGGGTTGGGAAATTGAGGTAGGTTAAATTGAGGTCAATCTCCAACAGTGCAGTTTTTCACAATAAGCTTCAATATGAATGAGTAAACCATTATAGTGTTGTGTTTTAGTGATGCAGATAAGAAACAGACACTAAAATGGCTAAGTTCCTGGTCTGCAGATGATCTATAATAGATGACAAAAGGGTGAACTGTACACTGTGAATTGTCCCAGTGAAACCCTTGGGCAGCATCCTGGACAATGAAAGAATAATTCTCAGAGAAATCACCTACTATAACTACCTCGCTCTGAGGTGGTAGTGTTTCTTTCAACTGCTTGAAGTACTGTGATTGTTGCTGAGCAACAAAGTGATGACGAACCATGCAGGATATTTTCATGCTTAGGGATGATAAGTATTCATGAAGTGGCTCCACCTTATCAACCATTGTACAACGGTCAACAGTCACCCATTGCTTGTAAGATATTTCATTTGGAGCTGATTTCACACTGTCAAGTAACTCAAGAAAATCCAGGACACCCTCTTCTCTTGGGCAATCATTGCAAAGTTGCATCATGCAAGTCTCTCTTTCTGTACTGCAGACACTGTAATCCATAAGATCCTTGTATGAAAGACCTTTCTCCCAATGCAGCCAGCTGCAATTTTGGATTTTGATGGTATGTGCAGACACAGACAGAATGAGTCCCACCACTACCGGCAAGCACACAATATGATGGCCGTAATTTTGCAAATGTGGAAAATCCTATTTTGGGATTCTTTTCATCATTTTTATATAGTTCAAACATCTCTCTTAAATTCCCGAGGACCAATCGTTTTTGCACTTTCATTGCACCTTCAGCACTGATAACTTTCACACAATCCTTTTGGCCAGGACACATACGACTAACCTCTTCTGACTCATAGAATCTTCTAACTATATTTTTGTGTTCTTCAGATATCACTTTTCCTTTGCTCATTAGTGGAATCTTCGGAAGGATTCCATGTTCTGATTTAAGTGAATGGCTTCTTTTCACCATGTATGTTGTAGTTTGAAAGAAACTCGCTGTTTTTTCAATTGTGTATGGTGAGAGTGTCAATATTTGTAGTTTGTGATGGTGACATTTGCTCTCCAGGAATGACTGTTTCAATTCATTCATTAATTTGTCCAGATGTTTTTCAGATTTAGTTTCAGGTTTTGAAGTATCACTTACCTCCTCGGTAATTTGAACACCATAACTGAGTTCTAGCCTCTCCTTCAGGTGTTTCTGAGCAGATGATAGCTTACCACGAGCCTTGCGCTTTTTCTGGCTTAATGACAGCCCTTCTGAAAAGAACAGAAAAAAAGGTTTCACACACCTGAATATTAGTAATTAAATATTAATTATAGTACCTTAAATGCTATATAATTGGCTATATAGTAGATCAAACAGACCTTGTAGTAAAGTATAAGTTATTATATTAATTTATTACTTACTTTTTTTAACTGGTGTTTGGTCCAGAAATGCTAGAACTGGTTCAACTGAAGTTGAAGGATTTTCCTTTATCAAGCAATCACTGTCATTGTCCAGATCTTGAATTGAAGAGATGTTACTCAAGCCACTGATAGTAGATGATTCATTTGAATCCTGCTCAGACTCGTTGTTTTCAGTGGTACTAAGTATAGTGGGGTTTTTCATTATCCGTGTCCAGCAGTTCACACACAACAATGAGTCTTTTTTCACTCTTCCAGCACATTTTTCAACAAGTACATCAGTCACTTTTCTAAGATTGATTGTTATGCGTTTCTTGTGTTTTTGAATAGGGTCCTGGCAGTATTTCAAGTGCCGAACCATTGTATTTTGATCTGTAAAGATATAGGATTTACAATTAGGTAATATATATTTTTTAGAAAATATATAGCTATACACACTTAATATTTTAGGCCTTGATAGTCTCTGAGGCTCATTAAAACACCATACCCACCAGCCACCCACAGTGCTGGCTGGAACTGTACTAACCTGTAGACAAGGAATTTTGCAACTATCTGTGTTGATTCTGCACTTAGACAAGTAGCAACATGTTTCAACAGGTTTGTTTAGGCTACATGTGAGCTTAGTCTTCCCCTTTCACTATTATAACTATTATTGCCAGTGTAGATTAGCAGTGAAATACAATTTTTATTAAATTCTTGGAGCTTGAGGTCAAATTGATAGCTAAGATATAAAAATTCCTTGAAATGACAAGCAATTTATAAATATGGTGTTCACTTATAAGTTAGTTACATGAAAAGTACCAACATAAACAAACTTTTTATGATTGTTTCTATTAGTCAAGAACTCTGACTTTGTTTTTTATATCTATAAAAAATGTAATTTTAATTTCTATAGGTCAAATTATGAGCTTAAGTATGAAAAAATAGGTAGAATTGATGCACAACTTATGAATATGGTGTTCACTTATATGTTAGTTACATGAAAAATACTAACAAACTTTTTTTGGCTGATTCTAATAGCCAATGCCTATGCCTTCATTTTTTACATTTAAAAAAAAAATTCTCATTTGATACCCCAGAGGTCAAATCGTGACCTCAAATTTTGGTTAGTGTAACTTTTTTATTTTTCAACCTAGAGTTCTAAAACTTGCATATTTGGATTCCTTGTCATTCTCTGATTCTAAATATATATACTTTTATATAATTATGACAATTATTACCCAAGTTATGGCTCGCCAAATGTTAGTAACCTCGCGAGTGACCTCAAATTGCCCGAGGTCATATCTCTTGAACCGTTGGTCGGATTGACCTTATAATTTCAGAAATGGATTCAGGGCTCACAAACTCCCTATAAACCAAATTTCAGCAAAATATGAGAGATGAGGGTGTTAATTTCAATTTTTTTTGGTTGATCTGACAGAGAATGACCCTATACTGGTCACGTCACACAGTACGGCGCAACGTTTAAACACATTTGTACTTGTGTTATTGAGATTAATTAACCATAATATAGAAATGCTCATATAATATAGAAATGCTCATTGGTGTTGCAACACTATTGGCCACACCCACTCGGTGTTGAGTTTAAACAGGTTCATACTTGTAACGCAGCGATTCCTCTTGGTCCCCTGAGGCATTTCTTATCAATCAGTCACTCATTAAGTAGACGTCACGCCAAGTAGTTGTGCGATAATGAGTGAAGATATTAATAGTAATAATAACGCGTCAGGGAGTGAGCCACAAAAGGAACAACCTGGTGAAAATGACACGACAGAAAATCATTTCCATAAAATTAAAGATACCAACTGGTCAAAATCAGTCCTAATAACTTGTGGTAAATATTTTAAGATTGCAAATTGTGATGAGCGACTTAAATTATCTTGCTTGTGTCTCTTGTGCCCTTCAAAACCTGGTGTATTCATTAGTGCTGACCCGTCTTCGTGTTGCAATTTGAAGACATGTTTCAGTAAGTGCATATAAACAAGTCTTTAAATAGTAATGGGCTGCATGGGCAGCACGTAAAAGTATTGAAATACATTTGTAATTAATTAAAATTACGTATTTAAAAGTGTATTTTTAATGCGTTAACTTTCAAGAACTTTAAATATATATAAATAAATGTAGTTTAAATAAATATTAAATGCATTCAAATGCTATGTATTTTTGAGTTTATAGCAATGTATTTGATAATTAGATAAATGTATTTGGTATTATATACAAATAATACAATTCAGAAGCGTATTTAGTATTTTTGATATTTTAGTGGCGCATTAAGTATTTAAATACATACGTATAAAGCGTCCATCTCTGATACAGAATATATTTTGTGAATTTGAAAAAGTGCAAAATCTATTTGCTTTGCTATATACTTTCAGAGACGTCATCCTGATGTGCTGGAGGAATTTGAAGAGTACCGCAAAAATCGCGTACGGAAGAGAGCCGCTAGTGTTACAAGCAGTCTTAAGCAGCCTGAAGTCAAACGTTCAAAGCACTCCATACAAACGACTCTAGCATTTGGCAAGAAAACAGGAGCAGGACCAACAATTAACCAGCAACAATTTGATGAAAAGATAGTCTCTTTCATAGTGGATGGAATGTACCCCCTCTCTCTCATAGAAAATGAGAAATTCAAAGATTTATTCTGTGGTAAGTAGAGCCTAAATTTAACACGTGATTTGTTTTAAGAAACAACGCTAAGAAATTAGATAGAAACATTGAATATTAATGTATTTATGTATTCATTATAACAATTGTTCAAAATATTATGGTGCAAAAACTTTGAGTTTCTCATATGAGTCATATAATTACAGTTTGCAGTTGATTGGTAAAATAACTGCGAACTTGTTTTCGTAAATACTTATTCCTTTAGTTATTACTGTATAATTATTTAAAGAAACATAAAGCTGTGATTCAAAAAACATCGTTTGGCTAGCTCATATAGACCATAAAATATGAATTACAGTATATGATTAAGAATAAGACAATTTACATACATACCAGGTTTTTCACTAATTTAATTATTTTTACAGGAGTCTATCCATCTTTACAAGTTCCCTCACGACATTCATTGAGCCGTCAAGTGTCTTCACTAGCTTTGTGCGTGCGCAAAAAAATAAAGGAAGAACTCTCTGCTCAACCGTACATATGCATGACTGCGGATATCTGGTCAACGAAACACCACAGTTTTTTGGGAGTTACAGTACACTGGGTGAGTTTATCCTAAGACCAGAGTTATCAGAGTTATCTGTAGTTACAACTTGTAACTACAGATAAGCGTATACTAGTATACTTTCATTTCCACATAATATTTATGAATCATGATACGCATCGTTAAATTTAACCATTTCACAAAAACCATTTTGGGTATAGATATTTTTTCATTTCACAAGTCCACGTTTCCTATTTTTTAATGATAGAATAATCTGCATAAACATACTTCTTTTTTTCAGATAAATGATGCCACATTTGAGAGACGAGGTGCAACTTTGGGATGTGTACGATTTGCTGGAAGTCAGACATTTGACAAGATTGCAGAAAAGTTGGATGATACTCGGAGAGACTTTTCATTGTGTGAGAGCAAAATTGTTGCCACCATTACTGATAACGGGTCAAACTTCGTGAAAGCATTCAAAGAATAAGGCATTACTGTTCCGGAGACAAAAGAATATCTCAAGGATGAACTTCAAGAAGATGGAGAAGACAACTTGATTGGAGAACAGGATCCAAACGAAGAGGGATTCATACAGTCCTGTGTAGACATCGATACAGATTCTGAAGAAATCATTCTTTCAACACATTTGAAATGCTGCTCACACACACACAGTCTAGTGTGCACCACCGATGCAAAATCTGCGCTGAAAGGACCTTATGCAAAAATACACCATACTGCCATGGGGAAGTGTTCAGCCCTTTGGAATTTCTGTGGCAAGCCTAAAACAGCCGAAATAATCCAGGAAACTCTAAAATGTCAGTTGATATTACCATGCGTTACAAGATGGAACTCCTTGTTTGACAGTTTATCAGTTCTGTTGAAGCATAAAAGTGTCCTAAATGAAACAATGAAACAACTAGGACTGCCAACATTTCGTGAAAATGAGCTTGATTTTCTCCAGGAATACCTAACCGTACTACAACCCATTGCAACAGCACTTGATAGGTTGCAGTCCGACAAAGAATGTTTTTACGGTTGCCTGCTTCCGACATTGTTAGCTGTAGAGAAGAAGCTAGAGCATTTGAATTCGGAGGCATTGCGTCATTGTCAGCCACTTCTCAATGCAGTCACAGTAGGATTCACTAATCGTCTTCAAATCCTCTGTTCAAGTTAAAGTGGATGACAATAAAAGGCAAATTTAATACTAACATTGTCAAAAAGAGGGTTCAAGAAATGTTGGTTAATGCTGTTAAGAGCCTCAGCGAACAGACCCCCCAGCAACAACTAAGTGATGCTGCATCTGATGGAAGTGCAGATGATTTCTTCTGTTATGAGTCTGCTTCCACTAATGTCTCTGCAACCCAAGATTCCACTGAGATGGAAGTTTTACAGTATCTGGGTGACAGAAGTCATTCTCTCCAATCTCTGAGGCAGTACCCAGGAATTCTACGGGTCTTCCTGAAGTATAACACACCACTACCATCCTCTGCTCGTGTAGAACAGTTGTTTCGTTTGGCTGGTCACATTCACGCTCCAAAAAGGAATAGACTGTCTGACCAGATGTTTAGCCAGCTGGTATTTTTGAAGGGTAATAGTAATTACTTTTAATTGTTAGTGTAATATTTTCAGTCATTCATGTATCCTACAAAATTAAAACACTTTCATTAAATAAAGCAATTGTTTTTATTTACATCTATAAAACCCATTAAAATGTCATTGATTTTACTTACAGTGTGTACAAATTACTAGTATAAACAATAATATCTAATACCTACATATTAAATGAATAATTATAAAAATGTACCGCCGATGCATGTATCGGTATCGCTTAAGACATCTAGAAAGTATCGGCGTATCGGTATCGCCTAAGACGTTCTTCATGTATCGATGTATCGGTACCGCTTTAGTGATTTTCATGTATCGATGCCCATCACTGGCTGTCATATTGTATACGAATAAGATGTTAGCATTTTCAGATCAAGTCAGATATGATAACGTTACAATAAAAAAGCTGGAAAGCGTATGCTTGTTTACATCGCTGATCTACTCCAAGTACTGGCTATGTCACCAACCCACTTGAGGCTCCTGAAAATGACCTCCTCCTATACAACGAATTAGTTCAGTACAAAAAGACTGACATGGAAGTAGCAGAAGCTGCCCTCAACACTCTAAAAGGTCATTACTGGTACCTATCTGAAGAACTTGTAACCCTTTCTCTCTTTGGAGATTTACCTCATAGTGAAAAGGACAAGGTGGCCAAAAAACTTTCCTCTTTCAATCAACCACCAGAATTCAAACAGGGTAAGCCGATATTTCCCATCCTAAAAGAACTAATTAAAATTCAGCAATTAGTTGGTCCAAACTCATTGTTTGTATTCAAAGTCCTTGGTTCAACGGGAGATTGGATAAGGACTCCAGCTGTAACGTGGGACAGCAACAATGATTTTCAATGGATGAAGAGAATACTCTCTTCAACTAAGGTTGTTAATGACACTGCAGAAAGGGGTATCAAACTTTTGCAGGATTTTCATGGCTCATGTAGGGATGGTGAATTTCAGGCATTGCTTCAAGTTGTAGAGGAAAACAGGCGTATTTTCCCAAAGTTTTCCAAACAAGGTCTCTTAAATTTTTCAATTTCTTTCTGTTTATAATTTCATTTCATTTACAATTTTTCATTATAATTTCAAGATAGCACTTTGTTTCTATTTTATTAAAATTGTTGTGTGTTTGTATTTCATAATAAAAAATAAAATAAAATGATGGGGCTTTGCATATTTTTTTAGATTAATAAAAATTTAAGTCTACAGTTGTCAATCTTTTTTTTTTTTTTTGCAAAATTTACTAATTTTAATCTTCTAAACATGTGCAAAGTTGTTCCCACTTTGAATCTCTAAACCAAAAAAGTGTTGCTCATTTAAGCCCATCTGCTTTTTTGATTTATATTTTCAAAGCCCATCACCACAGAGCTGCATTGGGATGATGCTCTATGGATGGCGGTGACATCCAAAGTATATAAGGTATTTTATTGCAGTTCAGATTTTCCAGAGATATAAAACCAGCATTTTTCTCTTAGAAAATGCATCAAAATGACCAGATATAAAAAATTTAATAAATTTAACTCAAAGGTTAATGCGCTTCAATCTGAATAGTTTTTATTATTATTCTCTATATTTTGGTAGCAAAATTTTTTAAATATGATGATTAATAAGGAAACTATGACCAAAAATGTCTCCAAAAATCACCATTTTTTATGTGAATAGGGGGGCTTATTTTTCAAATGGGGGGGCAGGGACCCTAAATATTACCTGATTGTCTTTTTTTTGGTTTATTCATGGTTTTTGGTCAATTTGTCACAATATAAGAGGTAAGCACCATAACTTTTCAAAAAAAGCCCAAAAGTGACACATCCTACTATACAGTTACATCTCCCTGCTTTGTCTGCCAGTTTTGATCATTATTTTCCGGAAGAGAAGTTTGAAGTTTTAAAGGAAAAGCACTGGGTAAAAGATCCTTTTGCTTTTGAGATGCCTGAATCTATCGTAGGGTTGAACTTGACACATGAACAAGAAAATGAGCTGCTCCATCTCACATGCAACAATACATTAAGAATCAGGCACAAATCATCAACTTTGTCATCATTTTGGATCAGTGTTTCAAATGAATATCCACTCTTAAGTAAGACAAGTGTTTTGCTGTTGCTTCCTTTTACAACAAGTTACATGTATGAAGTTGGGTTTTCCACTCTGACAAGGTTAAAAACCAAAGAGAGAAACTGACTCAACAGTGCAGCCAATATGCGTGTAGCACTATAACAAGCCAAAATAACAAGCAACAGGCAGGCCCACCAGTCACACTGAGCAGGTAAATTTTAAATTGATTTATTTTATTTGTTGTATACTTGATTAATAAATATAAAGAATCTCCTTAAATTAATGCAGTATGTCCTGACTCTAACGAGTTAAAAGCTTTAAATTAGCTTACCTGTTATTTTGTTTTAGATTCCATGTCAGACTTTTTTAGACTAAACACAGGAATAGGGTCATGAGGGTATGTGATATTATTGCACTGGGTCATGGGAAAAAAGTTTGAAGAACACTGCCCTAGACCAACAAAACCAACAGATAGAGCAAGAGCAACATAGGTATCATCCCCATCAATGCACTATAATTGTCAGTATGCAATGTTACATAAAGAGCATGAAACCACCACGTGCTCATCGTCGCGAATTATACCAAAAATGGGGTGGCCCATATAAGATTATGAAAAACCTCAGAAAGAACTGTTACAAAACACTCAACCTCTGAGACCATTCCAAACTAAATATCATTCATGCTGATAATTTGAAGATAGCTGCCAACCTTCGCAAAAAACATCTGCCAAGCATTCAAGTCACCTATCCTTCAAAAGATCAAGGTATTAACAAATCCAGCAGGGACCACAAAATGAAAGTGGTCACCACAGAAACCACTACCTGTGACAAAGATTGGTACCTCTAGTACTCAAGCCAATCTCTGAACAAGAGGAGGTCCCAGAACCGAGAGTCCCATTGAAACCAGACCCTGGAGAAACTCCTAGAGGATCACTCAGTGGAACTCTACCATCTCCAACACCACCCTCACCAATTGATGATCGATGCACAGACCCTACATACCAGCTGCAAATGCATCAACCATGTGAATTAGAACCTTCACAAAAAAAAATCAACACACTCAGAATCCAAGCTTAATGTTCAACCCCGACTACCACCTAAGCGAGGCAAAGTGTAATATTTGCCAAAAGATTATCAAACGTGGGACGGAGAAAGGTGGCCAAAAGTCTTTTAGCACAACACCTCTTTATAATCATTTGAAGATAAATCACCCAAAAGAGTATGCTGAAGCCAAAAACGAAAATGACAAAAAAAGAATAGCTGTGACTGAATCAAAGGAAATAGGCATAGATAGAATATGGGCTAGACCATCAACTTCTACTGGTAGTACTCTGAAAGAAAAGAAAATGGACCAAATGAGTAAGCAGATCTCAACAGAGGAAAGCTTTTCATCTAAAAAAATATGGGACATCAATGACTGCAGGTCCATGATGATTCACCATAAAATTGGCATGATGATGGCTTTGGACAACCAGCCATTTACTTTAGTTGAAGATGATGGTTTTATTGATCTAATGGACTACCTCCAACCCAGATATCTCTTACCGAGCAGAAGGTACTTCTCTGATACTATAATTCCTTGTCTTTATAATGAGTTCAAGTCTAAAATTGCTCAGAAGCTGGAAGAAGTAAAGCATGTCAGCTTTTCTTGATATATGAAGATGCACAACCTCTCAAGAAAGTTTTATATCATTATCAGGTCACTGGATAGGTAAAGATTTTAAAAGATACGATGCTGTGCTACATGCCTCTCATTTCTCAGGGTCGCATACTGGCAAGAATATATCTGAAAAGTTTCACTCTATGTGGGATAGTTGGGATCTTGATGCAAATAAGAGGAATTTATTGGTGAGGGATGAAGCTAGTAATATGGCTCTTGGTAGTGACCTGGCTGAAATACCTTCAATACACTGCAGCATTCATTTACTCCAACTGGTTATTAGTGACTCAATTATGGTTCAGAGGAGTGTAATTGATATCCTTGCAAAAAGTCGCCACCTTGCAACTCACTTTAATCATTCTCCTTTGGCCCGTAACAATTTCAAACACATTCAAGTGCAGCAAAATCTTGAGCCTCTCCTACTGGTTCAAGATGTCCGAACACATTGGAACAGTGCATATTTGATGCTAGAAAGATTATATAAATTAAAAATTCCAGTACAACTGTATTTGGCTGATCACATCCTTTGAGTGGACACTGATACAAAATCTCCTTAAAATATTAAAACCATTCTTCCAACTAACTCAGGAAATGAGTTCAGAAAAATCAACGTTGTCTTCCGTAATCCCAAGCATTTGTATTTTACAAAGATTTCTTTCAAAGATTGGCCATGATGACCAAGGTGTTCAAACGACAAAGAGAGAACTCCTGACTTCTCTTCAAGTGCATTTCTTGTCAGAGAGTAATGATGGGAAGTCTTTGAACATAATGAAAAGCAGGGCTTATGTGACTGCGACTGCAATAGATCTGCGGTATAAGTTATCTTTCTTTCAACAAGATCAAAAAGAGCAGGCTAAATCCTGGCTGATTGAAGAAGTCATAGGTATTGAAAATGATGAAGGTGGTAATGATTCTAATGAAAATGAAAGTGAAGGTAATGAAAGTGGAAGCGAAAGCAGCTCAAATTCCAGTTCTCCTATGCGAAAGAGGAAAGATGAAGAGGACATTCTTGAAGTGTGTTTTATGGAGATCACAAAAGGAGAGCAATCTGGGAAAATAAGTTACAAGAGAAGAAAGGTTGAAAAAAAGACTGCTCCTGTTCTACTGATTGCAGGGGAGTTAGGCCAATATGCATCTGAACCTCTTGTAGATAGGAAACGCTGTCCAGTTCAAATTTGGAAGCTGGAGGACCAATTTCCTCTCCTTAAAACTATTGTTTCAAAGCTTCTCTGCACACCCGCATCCTCTGTATTTTCAGAGAGAATGTTTTCTGAATATGGAAACATCTATGAAGCAGGGCAATCCCAAATATTGCCTAAAAGAGGAGAAATGCTCTTGTTTCTGCACCTTAAAGGAAAAAAGTTATAAATCAATGTTGTTGAGTTTTTTTTATTTTGAAGACCTCCAGGCTGAATGGCGGCATCTGACCTACACAATACTGCCCTCCATTCATTGATTTCATTCCAGGCATTTTATATTGTATTCAATGTATTGTTTTACATTTGTCAAGCTTGTAATGTTTTGTATTGTTTTGAAAATAAAGGCAAAAAAGGAGAAAAAAGAATGGAAAGCAAGTGCAGGGGTCTAGCAATATTTTACTCTTTTTAAAAAATTTAATGCCTAGACATTTTTATAAAAAGCTCTGATTATATTAATAGAACTGTAATCGTTAAGGATGGACAGATGTTTTATTTATTCTTGTCATCAGTATTGTGTTGATTTAATATAAAAAGTGTTGCTGGACTGGTTTAGGGGTGGGCCCTGGAGGGCTTTCCATTTTTTTGTATATAAAATATTATTTGTAATGTGTTATCATCATATTATGGCAGATTTTCATACAAGTGTTAATTTTCTAATGTCTTGGCTTATATCCGGCATATCCAGTCAGATATGACCCATATCCTGCCAGATACTAGATATTTTGCAATATCTGGTCAAATATCCAGCCAGATATCATATCCAGTGCATCCCTAGAAATAACAGGGATATTTTGTCAAGCAAGGGGTCTACACACTTTGCCTTGAGGAAGCCTGATCATAGCATCTCTAGACTAGATGCTTAACCCTTCAAATATGGAAAGTGGACATTAACATCTTCCCAAAAAGGACGAAGCTACAGGTCCAAGTGTAAAATGGCTTGTTTTTTTTAAAGTTTCACAAATGTTTTCCCACTTTTTCTGTCCAAGAATGTGGGTTTTAATTGTTACTATGTTTACTGATGGGTACATTTGTCACAAATGTGTGACTTCCTGCCCACGCATAACCTCTTTTTTTTCATATAATAACAAGAATGCTAAAATGATGAAAATAAAAACTATAATAAAATAATGAGAAAATAATAATAATAATAAAAACAAGCTGAACATGACTCACAAATGTGTGGTTGAAAGAGAGGTGGTGGTGGTGGATGGTGTTGCAGGGTGGAGGGGTGTGACTTATTCCTCCAAGTAGATCTTGAGTTACCAGAGCATTTATTTTACTTATACATTATTTATAGATGTTATTCTTCCTATATATATATATATATTGTTATATGACTTTAAAGATTACAAGACTTACCATCAATAAGAATCTATTTCTATGAATATACTTTGTAAATCTATATCCTGGTATAAATCGTATTATAAATCAATAAAATCAAGACTAAAATGGTATCTTACACTGCTGCCATTTATTACTGAGACCCGTTTCATTCACAATATTGCGAAATCAGCTGATAACACCAGGGCTGTGGAGTCGGAGTCGGAGTCGTGGAGTCGGAGTCGGAAGCAATTTTGGTGGTGCTGGAGTGGTATTATTTAATAGATCTCTTCATGCTGATTCTAAAAATGTATAGTTTTATAGGTCTACGGTAAGATGTTTGGGAGTAATTGTCCATTAAAGTTAGGTGGTAAAGTGGGTCAGATATGACCCATATCTGAAAAACTATGGGTCATAGAACTTTTTTATTTTGACCAGTGAAATCAACACCTGGAAGACCCCTATTAGGTCTACCTTTGAATTCCAGCCCTTTCTTAGACTCTGAGTGGTTGGTTCTCCTACTCATTGGAGAGTCGGATTTAGACACCTGAACTGGGGGAAGTCCTTTACAGTTAACATGAGAGTTGGACCTGAATAACCTCCTGGAAATAAACCACTGACAAGAGAGGCATTCCTAGATACCAGAGGAGACTACATCTTTGCCCAGTCTCTTGACTATCACAAACTGAAAAACGTGAAAAGGTGCTGGGTGATTCAACAATTCAGGTACTTGGGGACTACAGCCTACACAGCCACCACAGCAGTATAAAGTGTAACCATAAGCTTAAATTTCAATAAATCTTGTGGAAAATTGTTTTATAGCACAGAATACAAATGGTAGATGGGTGCTTAGGGTGCAGGTTTGATCATGTGCATGGTTCAGATGTACCACATGGTGAGTGCTATGTAATTCAATTATTTTTTCGTGTAACTTGACTATTTTCACCAAATCTTCCAAAATTTGCCTGATATTTTGACACAAAGAAAAATAGGCAAATCATCATGATAGCCAAAATATGTACCAAGTGTCAATTTAGAGGGGTCTAAGTGTATAATTACTGCATGACATTACCATAAAAAATAACCATTAATTACATTAAGTTCAGAATATATGAAATTAAATGAAAAAGAAATACATTTTGGAGAGTTGAGATTACATGTACAGTAATGTTAATGTCAATGATATTTTGAAGAGCTACTACCTCAATGATTTGTGATGTGCATTTAACAATGGAGCCTGTCAGATATTTATGAGAATTGCATTGCTTTGAAGGAGGGTGCATTTTGGTTTGAGTGTAAAGCTGTTGGGGAGTTCTGGTGCTACAATGTTGACATGTTTTATGCAAGATGTCTCTTTGAATAGGAAAGGTATGTTAATTTTATTGATAACATTGTACATACTGACAGCAACACTGAATTTGTATGTCATTTAATTTTGAAAGATTTAGTTTTCAACATCGGAGAAGTGTGAGCATAGTCATACAGCACCTAATCTTTTTGGAGGGGCTGATACAAATTTGCCCAAATTTTTAAGTTTCAACAAAGAATGCCCAAAATTAGATAGTTAATGTAATTAACTGTGTGTGTGTGTGGTGTGTGTGTGTGTGTATATTTTATATTATTATATATATATATATTATATATTAATATATATATATAATATATATATATAAATATAGGAAATTACGATCATCACAGGCTCAGGCTCCCTCACTCCAACAGGCCATTAGAAGCACTAACATTACCAAAGGATATGTGTCATGCTTTGCAAAATTAATTGTATGATTTTTCTTTTTTCATGCAACTTCCATGATGTATTGTAATCCCTACTGGTACTTAGTTAAGCCATTTCCTGTACAAGGGAAAATTCTTGAAATAAGCAATTTCACTTTGTTGCTATTTACAAACTAAAATTATGAAAAATTTCGAAAAAGTATTTGCAAAGTCTTATAAGCCCCTATTTGGGATAAATACCATAATAAAATCTAGATTAAACCTGGAATAAAAAATAGCCTATAAGTACTAACAACAACTTAATAAGTACTTGATAACATCTAATAAATAAAAATATGAAATTACCTTTCTGATCCTGAATTTATAATATGATATGAAGCTAGCACTTCAACTTTTACAAGCTATTATTTTTTTCATTTTGCCCGAATGCAGAGCCAGTTTGCCCAAATTCAGCCCCCCCCCCCCCCCCCTCCCCAGCTTGTATGCTTATAAGTGTGAGTATCATTATGACAGAGTTTGTTGACATTTCTTACAGATTGATTATTTCCAAAGGATATTTTATATCTTTCTTTGAACCACCCAATGTTGTAACACCATACAGTAAACATGGATAGATATTTTGAGGAAGTCATTTTTTAGTTTAATATTATGACAAAGTTTTTATATTTTGAATTGGGTATGATGGATAGGACTTTTTACGTTTAATTTCTTTTTAAATTTTATGTTTAATAATTTGTATTAATATGCTCTGTAATAATCATATGTGTTTGTCAAATTCAGTAAAAGTTTATTAGCATACATCCATTTATAAATATCCTCTAACTGCCTGTTATTTCCTTTATCAAGAGGTCTAAATTATAAATGTTAAGTGCTGTATCATCTGCCTACTGTATGCAATATGGTTAAGAGATGACAATCACTGACAAGTAAAAATGTTAATGACCCAAAAATGCATCCTTGTGGGACCTTGCATTTTTAATATCACAAATGGCCATTCAAATATCTTATGTTTTATTTTGATGTAAAGACAAGTTATATAGGTATAACATGAACCAATCAAACATATTTCCAGTTACGGCTTATATATGGAGTAGTAGGCAATGAAGTTTCCTGTGCAATATGGAAAAATGGGTGGTAACTGGATGGAGCATCAGGGCTACCTGATTTGAATATAGGGCATACTACAGTTTCCATTAGCCTAACTTACTCAATTCATGAGTTGTGAGAATGGAATTGTAATTTCATCCGATGCTAATTTGTACAATGTATATCTGGGTTTCTATTAATTTGCAAAATTTTTATTACCAATGAGTTGTTGTTTTGGTAAGATTGGACCAAATAAAAATGAATGGTGTGGGCTGTTGCATGTATTGTTGATGGGGACAGTCAGTATTTGGAAGCTATGCTATTATATTGGTACTGATATATGAGAAAAAAAGAATGTCAACATATACTGGCTATGTCTTCAAGATCGCTAAGAACTTCCATCCTGTGTGAAGGAGGAAAGAGTATTTGTTTTGCCCCTTTGTCCTTTTTGTTTTCCACAGTCCCTTGGGACTTCATTTTTGTTCATAAATTATTTTTTAACAATAGTAATCCAACTTCATTATTTTAATAACTGCATTAAGTCTTACAAATTTTTATATGTCTGTTCAGTGATAAAATTTATCCATACCTTAATTTAAAAATAGTACATGAGCTAAATTGGGATTTTGTTTTTAAGAAGAATATGTAAAGGTAAAAAAAATACCTGAGTGCTGTTTTTTTGACTCCTCTATCATGTTTCTTACATGATTTTCAACAAATTCTTCTATTGGATGATTCTGTTTATTTGTTACTTTGGCTGGTAAGTCATGATCCAGCAAGTTTAAATCCTAGTAAAATAAATTATATGTATATATTACAATAAATAAGTCTAATCAGTGAATAAGTCTAAATAAATCTAATCAGTGAATTTTGAGTATCCTTATAAAATTATTACAGTATTTCTTGGTATGCTTTCTTCATGAGGAACCACCAAATATATGCTCAAATTTCCTTACCTCAAATACAAAAGGGCGAATGGTCTGAATGGGGTGTGGAGTAATCCTCATCTGCTTTTGATTGTTAACTTCCAGTATTGCAACATGCTTGGGAACAGCTTCACCTGCACACAATGAAGTGGCCACAGAGCTCCCTACATGAAATAAATATGAATAAATGAGAGGTGGCATTACTGTAATTCTTTGATCGCTTCACAACCAGAGGATGACTTTTCTATTTCTATTTTATCACATCTGATTCAGCTGAAACAAGATAAGAAGCATAACATAAGAAGAAGACTGAAAGCTTTTAACATGGTGTAAAAAAAAGTTTGGTGGCCAATTCAGAAAACAATCTGTGGCTTCTCCATCCTGAGGTGGTAAAAATCATCTGAAATGAAAAAAGATAAAACCCTATATTTAGTACATGCATATCATATTACATATAAATGCATTATATGTTAATCACAAGAAAACAGCTCTAGTTTATGATTACAAATTGGCAATATTAATATTTATGGCAATGCAATTAAATGGAAAAATTACTACTGGGGCATTTCAGGACAGATCACATAGTGCTTAACACCACACCCCTTCCAATTTTCCTATTATTTGTTGTATAACATTGTCTATACCAGTGGTACTCATTGCATGCAGCTCGCAGCCTCATGATGGCCTAAGTGGTGGTTCTCGATGCATGGAATATATATATACAGTATATATATATATGAGAGAGAGAGAGAGAGGGAGTTATGGGGAAAAGAAGTACCTCAAAAGGTCTTGCGGCCCATACCAAGGTGGTACCAATGGCAATGGGTGCCACAGAAAATTTTCTACACTCTCAAATAGTGTGCAAGATTCGGTCTAACCTTTTCTTGAACAGATCCACAGAAGAACTGTTCACAACTTCTGAAGGTAGCCTGTTCCACGTGTCACAGATCTTACACGTAAAGTAATTCACACACACACTAGTCCTAAACTGTTTCAAATCCAACTTCCAACCATTGTTGAACCCGCATAAGAACCTGAAAACCTCAATCAGTTGACTGTGCAGCCTACGAGTTTCCAGCAAAAACAAATTCAGGGCACGTAAGCATCGATTGTAGACATATGCCTAACAGAAGGGATTAACTTTGTGGCCCTCACCTGCACTCACTCCAGCCTCTCAATATCTTTCCTGAGGGTGAGTGACCAGAACTGCACAGCATACTCCAGGTGTGGCTGAACCAGAGAATTGTACAGTGATAGCACAATCTCCTTGTTCCGAAATCTAAACTGCCTCCTGATATAACCCAACAACTTCTGGGCTTTCTTTTCCACCTCTACACACTGTTTCATAAACTTAAGGTCACTGCTAATTAGCACACCCAAGTCCTTTTCCAAATCAGTGGCCTCGATATTACTCCCCAGCATTGAGTAGTCCGACTTGGGATTGGCATAGCCAATGTGCATCACCTTGCACTTACCCAAGTTAAACAGCATTTGCCATTTTTTGGACCACTCTCCTATCCTACGTAGGTCCACACGCAGTTGCTCTATCGCCTCGGGCGTCCCAACATTGGCCCCAAGCTTTGTGTCATCAGCAAATTTGGCAATCCTACTAACAATGCCACCGTCGATATCATTTATGTAAATGATAAACAACAGTGGCCCCAAAACGGAACCCTGAGGAACCCCACTAGTGACCGAGGCCCAACCTGAACTAGCATCTTTAATTACAATCCTCTGCTGCCTATTCTTCAACCAGTTTTCAATCCACCTACCTACTTCCCCACCGATACCCAGCGCGTGCACTTTCACCATTAGCCGGCAGTGAGGTACCTTATCAAAGTCTTTCTCAAAGTCAAGATAAAATATATCAATCGCCCTACTCTTATCATACTCACTCAACATGACGTGGAAAAACTCAATCAAGTTGGTGAGACATGACTTATGCCATCTAAACCCATGTTGAGAGTCCCCAAGCAGCTTGTAGGAATCCAAATGGTCAACGATCCTATCCGCTATAATCCCCTCTAATAATGTACCTACAACTGAAGTAAGACTAATGGGACGATAGTTCCCTGGACTTTCATGATCCCCTTTCTTAAAGATAGGGGTCACATTGGCTTCCCTCCAGTCACCAGGCACCTGGCCCATCTCCAACGATTTGTTGAAGACTGCAGCCACCAGTGGCGGCTTTACAGGGGAGGCATGGGAGGCTGTGCCTCCTCAGTTTCAACAGGCTATAAATATTTTTTTCCTAAATTGCAAAATTTAAAAATTTTAATTAGCAATGGAATCACCCTCCCCCTTCGAATATAGTTGTTAAAAGTTTAATTTTCAATAGAATCACCCTCCCCCTTGAATATAACTAACCTTTAGCTATAATGGTCAAATTCAGCACGAGAAATCTAAAGGAAGTAGTATTCAGGAAAGCCTCCCTTCAGCTTCTTGGTTGTCATGGCAATGTACTGATGCCATGGTTATATTCTGCCCTGTCAAAAGGAATGAATTCGTGAAATGGAGACCCAAAATCACAAGTCCTCCACGAGCTTTATCATGGCCAGCCAGTGGGTGGAGTTAAATGGCTGTTGCCTAGCAACCAGATCTTCGGAGTCAAAATTATTGCTAAATACCACATGAAACTGAATTTTTATTTAGTTATTATATTTTGTTTACACGAACCTGTTATGTTGTCATTCAACTCTCTATATGTGAATTTAGTGTTATTTATATGTGATTTAGTAAACCCAACGTAGGTATGTCAGTGTTAACTTGTTATTTGTACGTTTTTAAAGGCTATGTTATGGTAGTGTTATGTTATTTGTAAGTTTTTGAAGGCAATATATCAGTTTATATTCTTTGTGTGAACTTAACCCTTCAAAATGGTAGTAGTTACTGACATTATCGTTTCACTATTGGACATTTCTTTTGTTAGAAGAAGCAAAGAAAATAAAAGATACATTTTAAATAAAGGTAGATCAACTCCAAACATATCTTGTGTTCAAATAAACAAGAGCAAAAACAGAAGTTTTAAATCTAATTGGTATGACAGATATTAGTGGCTGTGTGGAAATTTGCAAAAAAATGGTTTGTTTTGCTGGCCTTGTTTTTTAGTTGGTGTGAAAAAAAATGTATGGAGTGACAAAGGGTTTCATGATTGGAAGAACTTGGCAAGGAGCTTGGAAACACATTCCACTTCGAAAGAGCACATTCAAAATGATATTTGTGTTAAACAGTTATCTAAACAGGCATTCAGTATTTTTGAACAGCTAAATGAACATGCGAAGAGATCAAAAAATGAGTACAATGCATAAGTAGCAAAGAACAGAGAAGTCTTCAAATGATTGATTGATTTAACTTGTCTCCTCTGTAACCAAGAATTGCCTTTCCATGGGCATGATGAATCGAAGAGCTCTTACAATCAAGGAAATTTTAAGGAAATCTTCAATATAATGCTCAATCATAATGAAGAAGTGAAATCCCATTGGAAAAAAATGGGGGCTTTTACTGGCTTGTCAAAAACAATACAAAATGACATTATTGATTATATTGCAGGAGAACTGAAAGATGCTATACAAAATATTATAAAAAGTGTGCCATTTATTTCAATTAAAGTAGATGAAACAACAGACAAGAATGAAAAAGCTCAATGTTCAATCATTTGTCAGATCAACCAGTGCCTAACACCCTCATCTCTCAGATTTTGCTGAAATTTGGTTTATAGGGAGTTTGTGGGCCCTGAATCCATTTCTGAAATTATAAGGTCAATCCGACCAACGGTTCAAGAGATATGACCTCGGGAAATTTGAGGTCACTTGCGAGGTCACTAACATTTGGCGACCCATAACTTGGGTAATAATGGTCACAATTATATAAAAGTATATATATTTAGAATCAGAAAACGACAAGGAATCCAAATATGCAAGTTTTAGAACTCTAGGTTGAAAAATAAAAAAGTTACACTGTAACCAAAATTTGAGGTCACGATTTGACCTCTGGGGTATCAAATGAGAATTTTTTTTTTAAATGTAAAAAATGAAGGCATAGGCATTGGCTATTAGAATCAGCAAAAAAAAGTTTGTTTATGTTAGTATTTTTCATGTAACTAACATATAAGTGAACACCATATTCATAAGTTGTGCGTCAATTCTACCTATTTTTTCACACTTAAGCTCATAATTTGACCTATAGAAATTAAAATTACATTTTTTTATAGATATAAAAACAAAGGCAAAAAATGTAAAATTGTATTTCACTGCTAATCTACACTGGCAATAATAGTTATAATAGTGAAAGGGGAAGACCTACTTAGAGGATTCATGTGCTAGCCTAATACAATTTTTGCATGCTCGATGCTCTCATCAATTTCTTTTTGTGGAAAAATGTATTGAATTCTGCTGCCTCCTCTTAGGGTAGGACAACTCATTACAGTTAATATATGATGTCCTGGCACTGCACATGAATCCTTGTTTGATGGATAATAATATGCACTTGATCCTGATGACCCAGAGGGATGTAGAAAGTTCACAGTGAAATCATCAAACTCTTCACAATATTCCTCCACAATTCCATACCAAACTTGCATGTCATAAATGCAGCCAACATACTCTCCTGGTTTGACACATTTTAGGTTACCAAGCATTGCAGGTTCATTAGTAAAATGACTTTTCCTTATTCTTTTCTTTTCTCCAATGCCACTTGAAATGGGATACACCATCAGTTCTTCCTTGTTTAGGGGAACAAATCTATGATATTTCTGAGTTCCAGGAATAGCCCTACTATCCTTGAATCGATGTTCCAACCGTTCTTCTGCATCTTTCAAATCAGCTGTAGTTACAAAGAAAAAATTTATCTTCTTGCTCAAGTTTTCTTCACAAAACTGAAACATGTGTTCTGGTGTAAGAATTTGCCTCTCTGTAGTTCTCTGCAAACTGGCACGAGCAGTAGCTCTTTTCACTGTTCCTCCAATCCCATCACATGCATTTTTGCCATGGGATGTAGCAAAGAAGTGCCATTCACAAGACAGACCAAAATCCTCTTCATGGTAACAGAGATTTGTGAAGTTGTATCTGTTCTTATATTGGCCAGCACATCCATCTGAGAAATAGTGCACCTTCTTCAATTGTGGGCATCTGAATTTAACATATGTCATAAGCTTCAATATGAATGAGTAAACCATTATAGTGTTGTGTTTTAGTGATGCAGATAAGAAACAGACACTAAAATGGCTAAGTTCCTGGTCTGCAGATGATCTATAATAGATGACAAAAGGGTGAACTGTACACTGTGAATTGTCCCAGTGAAACCCTTGGGCAGCATCCTGGACAATGAAAGAATAATTCTCAGAGAAATCACCTACTATAACTACCTCGCTCTGAGGTGGTAGTGTTTCTTTCAACTGCTTGAAGTACTGTGATTGTTGCTGAGCAACAAAGTGATGACGAACCATGCGGGATATTTTCATGCTTAGGGATGATAAGTATTCATGAAGTGGCTCCACCTTATCAACCATTGTACAACGGTCAACAGTCACCCATTGCTTGTAAGATATTTCATTTGGAGCTGATTTCACACTGTCAAGTAACTCAAGAAAATCCAGGACACCCTCTTCTCTTGGGCAATCATTGCAAAGTTGCATCATGCAAGTCTCTCTTTCTGTACTGCAGACACTGTAATCCATAAGATCCTTGTATGAAAGACCTCTTTCTCCCAATGCAGCCAGCTGCAATTTTGGATTTTGATGGTATGTGCAGACACAGACAGAATGAGTCCCACCACTACCGGCAAGCACACAATATGATGGCCGTAATTTTGCAAATGTGGAAAATCCTATTTTGGGATTCTTTTCATCATTTTTATATAGTTCAAACATCTCTCTTAAATTCCCGAGGACCAATCGTTTTTGCACCTTCATTGCACCTTCAGCACTGATAACTTTCACGCAATCCTTTTGGCCAGGACACATACGACTAACCTCTTCTGACTCATAGAATCTTCTAACTATATCTTTGTGTTCTTCAGATATCACTTTTCCTTTGCTCATTAGTGGAATCTTCGGAAGGATTCCATGTTCTGATTTAAGTGAACGGCTTCTTTTCACCATGTATGTTGTAGTTTGAAAGAAACTAGCTGTTTTTTCAATTGTGTATGGTGAGAGTGTCAATATTTGTAGTTTGTGATGGTGACATTTGCTCTCCAGGAATGACTGTTTCAATTCATTCATTAATTTGTCTAGATGTTTTTCAGATTTAGTTTCAGGTTTTGAAGTATCACTTACCTCCTCGGTAATTTGAACACCATAACTGAGTTCTAGCCTCTCCTTCAGGTGTTTCTGAGCAGATGATAGCTTACCACGAGCCTTGCGCTTTTTCTGGCTTAATGACAGCCCTTCTGAAAAGAACAGAAAAAAAGGTTTCACACACCTGAATATTAGTAATTAAATATTAATTATAGTACCTTAAATGCTATATAATTGGCTATATAGTAGATCAAACAGACCTTGTAGTAAAGTATAGTGGGGTTTTTCATTATCAGTGTCCAGCAGTTCACACACAACAATGAGTCTTTTTTCACTCTTCCAGCACATTTTTCAACAAGTACATCAGTCACTTTTCTAAGATTGATTGTTATGCGTTTCTTGTGTTTTTGAATAGGGTCCTGGCAGTATTTCAAGTGCCGAACCATTGTATTTTGATCTGTAAAGATATAGGATTTACAATTAGGTAATATATTTTTTTAGAAAATATATAGCTATACACACTTAATATTTTAGGCCTTGATAGTCTCTGAGGCTCATTAAAACACCATACCCACCAGCCACCCACAGTGCTGGCTGGAACTGTACTAACCTGTAGACAAGGAATTTTGCAACTATCTGTGTTGATTCTGCACTTAGACAAGTAGCAACATGTTTCAACAGGTTTGTTTAGGCTACATGTGAGCTTAGTCTTCCCCTTTCACTATTATAACTATTATTGCCAGTGTAGATTAGCAGTGAAATACAATTTTTATTAAATTCTTGGAGCTTGAGGTCAAATTGATAGCTAAGATATAAAAATTCCTTGAAATGACAAGCAATTTATAAATATGGTGTTCACTTATAAGTTAGTTACATGAAAAGTACCAACATAAACAAACTTTTTATGATTGTTTCTATTAGTCAAGAACTCTGACTTTGTTTTTATATCTATAAAAAATGTAATTTTAATTTCTATAGGTCAAATTATGAGCTTAAGTGTGAAAAAATAGGTAGAATTGACGCACAACTTATGAATATGGTGTTCACTTATATGTTAGTTACATGAAAAATACTAACATAAACAAACTTTTTTTTGCTGATTCTAATAGCCAATGCCTATGCCTTCATTTTTTACATTTAAAAAAAAATTCTCATTTGATACCCCAGAGGTCAAATCGTGACCTCAAATTTTGGTTACAGTGTAACTTTTTTATTTTTCAACCTAGAGTTCTAAAACTTGCATATTTGGATTCCTTGTCGTTTTCTGATTCTAAATATATATACTTTTATATAATTATGACAATTATTACCCAAGTTATGGCTCGCCAAATGTTAGTAACCTCGCGAGTGACCTCAAATTGCCCGAGGTCATATCTCTTGAACCGTTGGTCGGATTGACCTTATAATTTCAGAAATGGATTCAGGGCTCACAAACTCCCTATAAACCAAATTTCAGCAAAATATGAGAGATGAGGGTGTTAATTTCAATTTTTTTTGGTTGATCTGACAGAGAATGACCCACAAGACAACAGTGCAGCAGGCATTTGTTAGCAGCTTGTGGTAATATTACAGCCATTTGATTTTCAAAATAAGCTTATAGCGCAGACTTTTGACGGAGCCAGTGTTATGTCATCTGAATTGAATGGGCTTCAAGCAAAAATTCGCAGCTATGCTCCTCAAGCTCTTTTTACCCATTGTTTGGCGCATCATTTAAATCTAGTATTGCAGCACAGCTGCCGTAACATATCAGTTGTTAATATTTTCTTTGGCACTTTACAAGGAATTCCTGCTTTCTTTCACAAATCAACAAAAAGGACAGTCATCCTTGACCGAATCGTGGGAAAACGAATACCAACCAACACTGAAGTAAGATGGAATTCGAATGCAAAAATTGTCACAGCAATTTCCACTGAAAGGGTTAAGTTGATTGAGGTTTTTCAGGAACTCATGAATACCGATGATATTATAGGTAAAACAATACATCAAGCAGAAGCCTACAAAAATAAGCTGTCTGAATTTAACTTTGTGTTTTATCTTCTGGTCTTCCAAGACATCTTTTTGAAAACTGAAGTGGTTTATAATATTCTCCAAAAAAAATCACCTGATATTCAAATGTGCATGGATCACATATCTATTTGCCAAACAGCCACATAAGATATACAAAATGACAAAACATTTCAAAAGTATATTGAGAAAACACAAACAGGAACTGGACATTCTCCTTGTGCTTTGAGAAATAGACTTGAAACCAACAATTCAACATCTTGCCATTTTCAAAAGAATTTTTATAAGATCATTGATATTACTACTCAAATACTGTAAGGACAAGATTCTCAAATATGGCATCCATCCTTAAAGTTTCTGCAACTATCCAACTCAACCCAATTTGCAAATTTCCCCCCAAAATTCCCGGAAAATGCCTTAAATTCCTTGATAGCTACCTATGGAAACTTCTTTGACAAACAGTTTCTACGAAATGAGTTAATGGCTGTTTATGCAGAAAACAAACATCTTTTTCATAACACTGATATTGAAGCTATATTGAATAACATTGTGGAAAATGACTTGTGTGATACACTACCCCAAGCTTATAGACTTTTCAGTCTCATTGCAACCATCCCAGCCACTACTGCTTCTGTTGAAAGAAGTTTTCCTTGTCTAAACCGCATTAAGACATGCTTAAGAAATACTATGGGGCAGGAGTGACTTTCAAGCTTGGCACTAATTTCCATAGAAAAGGAATTACTAGTGAAGCTATCGAATCAACCTCTGGTATGAAAATATCACAAATAGGTTTGCTGCTGGAAAAGAAAGGAGAATTGATCTTCTTTTCAAGTAGAAGACTTAAGTAAAACCAATTGATGATTTTTCATTTTATTTTCTGATATTTTAATAACTTTACTCCATGTTGTTTAGTTAATTTATAATAATGGTTAGTAACTTGGCGGTAGTATCTAAGTATATTATGAATAATTTTGTATAGATTAAGCCATCTGAATTTAAGTAATTTATTTATGGGCATATGCCATATATAATTATCCTCGCACTATGTAATAAAACATAGCAATAATTACAGGTGGGCCTCCCCACCCTCTCAGACCACGAGCTGCAACTGGTAACCACGTGGGGAGCCACATGGTCATGCACCTCCAGCGACACACTGGAGAGAAACTGGTCTTGCCCAGGAGCCTTAAACACACTCAGTTTGTCTATTCTATCAGCAACGACTGTCGCGGTACATCAAACACTATCCAGGCCAGCACCTTTGTGCCTGACGCCTAGCTCAAGCATGACGCGGGTGTCCTCCCTGGTGAACACTCCCACAAAGTACTCATTAAGCACATTAGCGATGTCTGTGTCAGAGGTCCACAGAATGCTGCTGGGGTGCTTTAATGGACCTATCATGCTTCTAATGGGCTTTCTATTATTAACATAACTGAAGACCTCCTTACGGTTCCCCTTGCAGAGGTTTGCCACCCATAGTTCTTCGTTATGTTCCGCTAGCCTAACCTTCGCCTTCACTTCCCTACACAGGCGGACATACACCTCAGAGTTCTCATGGGAACAATTAGCCTTCGCCATCCTATCCACAACTTTCCTATTTCGGATAGCCAAAGCGATGTCACAACTAAACTACTTAGGCTGCGTTGAAGCAGGGGTGACCAGTTTTGAGGGTATGGCAGCAGACTGCAGCACCATAAACTGGTCCCGGAATGCAGTCCACACTCCCTCAACATTGCCACCGACCTCTAACCCCATCTCACCTACACTATCCCGGAGGCTAACAAAGTCCACCCACCATAGATCGAGCTTACTGCCTCTCGAGTTACTACCCTTCATCCAAGGGATGCAGACACAGAACCTAATCAGACTGTGATCACTCCCACCCAACAATTCATCAACAGTGAGGCCAGTGACAAGGTTATCTTTGGTCATGAATACTAAGTCTAGAACGCTTTCACCATGTGTAGGCTCATTGACCTATTGAGTGAGGAAGTTCTCATTAGCAAAGTCAACTAGCCTCCTCTCTTCAGCATCAGCAGTCGGAGGGTTCCAGCACAGGTGAAGCAAAACATTTTCATTTTGACACCCGACCATCTCAGATCTTGCTTATTTTTGGTGTATAAGGTAAGTTTGTGCAAGAAAGCCAGCTGTGAAAGTTTCAGCTTTCTACGACCATTACTTTACGAGTTATGAAGGTCAGAAAAATCAAGGTTAAGGTCAAAATAGCTCAAGGTCGGTATCTTTGGATGCACCTCTCACATTCACTAATTATCATAACCATATGAAACTATATGTTTTTGGACTCAGAATGAGCTGTAGAATCCAAAAACGCAACGAAATCAGCAATAGAACAAATAAAAATGTTCACCCTTTTTCAAGGAACGAATTGACCTTTTGACCTTGAAGTTCACACATTTTGGGGAAACATTTCTTTACACAAAATGAAGTTCCATCATTGCACTTTTATAAACAATAAAATGTATCTTATTCACCAACTATACTGTCTTAAAGAATTTTTCAAATTGGCTATTTTTCAAATTTCTGGCAAAATCGCCATATGTACCGTATATGCATATATGTACTGTTAAAATCTAGAGATATTCATTATTTAAACTACTTAAGCAAAAATAAATATTAGAAACATGATACAAAATCACTTAGACATAAGCTAGGTACCATAGGTATAACTATGATATAGATCTCTATTTTATTGTGGTCTCCTCCACCCCTACAACCACACCTTTCCATCCTTAGAAATATTTTACTTTTTTTATAATTACTTTTATTAATAATACATTAATACAAACATAGATATATAGGAGTATCATATAAAATAGGAGTAAAAAAGTAGTATCATATTATGTAGACCTGTATTCTATAGATACATATTAAACTAGAGCTCTGTACACTTTCGACTCAAGAACAGGAAACTGTGGCAAACAGGTCTGCATGATTACCCTCAGCTGTTAGCATCTCATGATCATCAAAGGCATACTGAATTATTCTTGACCTGCTGTCAATGATGGAGCAGTCATTGTCTGGATAATATCAGATGATAACATCCAACATGAGTCAGGACAAGAGGGAAACTACGTTTAGAACGTCTTCCATGTGGAGACATAAAATTGACCTTATAATCACTAAATTCTTCTGATACTTCAACACTAATCCAAACCAAATTTTATTATCATAGTTACAAGCTACATATACCCCAACTTGTATATCTTCAGTTGAAATGTGCTTTTGCTCATGTAAATTATCTTTAAACGATGGATGCCAACTGTCATAATTTTTGTAGGACCTGAGGAAATCTCACCAACCTCCAACTGGGTATGACTAATAGGCACAAATCTATGAAATCTACGAGTACCTGGGATGGTTACAGAATTTTTATATCTATTTTCCAGGAATTCAGTTGTCTGCTGGACATTTTGTTTCGATAAGAATACAAATTTTGTGCTGGTATCTTTCTCATCCAGAAATTTCATCATGTCAAGTGGTGTCAGAATTTGGTCTTTAAATGTACGTTGAAGACTGGCACGAGCCGTCATTCTTTTTGCTGTGCCTCCGACTCCATCACAAGCACTTTTGCCATGTGAAGTTGCAAAAAAGTGCCATTCAGCATCCAGTCCAAAGTCCTCTTTGTGGTGACACAAATTGGTGAAGTTATATTTATTCTTATACAGCCCTCCGCAACCATCAGTAAAGTAATGAATCTTCCGCAGGCCTGAGCTCTCTTCTTTATCATGGGGATCAGTTGCTTTAAGAACGCAAAGACAAGGTTTGTACTATGTTTCATGTCATCAGAAATGAAACAATAACTTTTAACTTTAATTCAACATCATTTTCATTTACTTTATAGTAGAACACAAATGGATGAACTGTTGCCTGACTATTTTCCCAATGGTAACCTTGTGCAGCATCTTGTACAATAAATGAGTAGTTTTCAGAGAAGTCTCCTAGGAGAATACCTTCAGTGACCATCAGATTAGCTTTCAGTTTTTTTAGGAAACTTGCTTGTGCATCAGCCACATAAGTGTGTCTTGTTAGTGCACAAATTCTAGTTGCCAAAGACTTAATGAAGTTTTCAAGGGATTCACCGATGTTAATAAGGGTTGTCCGATCCGTGGACGTCCACTGCTTGTATGTAATTATGGTGCCGACTGCATCCTGAACAGATTCCAATCCTTCATTCAAGGAATGCAATAACACCTTCTTCTCCTGGACACAATGCACATTTTTGTAGCATACACTCTTCCTTTTCACTGTCACAAACTGCATAGAGAATGAGGTCTTTATATGATAGTTGTTTTTCCCCCAAAGCTGATAGCTGAAGTTTGGGATTTGGTGGTAGGTACAGACACACACAGTGTGTGTTCCTCCAGCTCCTGCCAAGACACACCACTTGGGTCTCAATGCAGCAAATGATGAGAAACCTATTTTTGGATTAGTGTCATTTGCCTTGAAAACAGCGAAAATCTCACGTAAATTACCAAGCACCAATCGTTTCTGCTGTAGTTGCTTCTCTCCTTCATGATTCCTAATTGATAGACAATCCTTCTTGCCTGGACATATTCTGCTTATTTCATCTGATTCATAGAAAGTGCACACTGCTTCCTTCTCTTTCTTTGTTATAACCCGACCTTTGCTAATATGTGGAACTTCTGGTAATATGCCATGTTCTTTCTTTATTTTGCGGCTGGTTGAAACCATTCTTGTAAATGCATTGAAGAAAGATGCTGTTCTGTGAATGGTGTATGGTGAGTGTGTTAGTATTTGAATCTTCCTCTTGTAGTCAGTCGTCTCACTGAAGGCATTCTTGAGTGCTTGCATCACTCATGAATGCCTGCGAAAATGATATACATGTTTGAGTAAATTTATATGCAAACATATGATCTATATATAGGCTTAGTATACTTTAATGAAGGTACTACAGATATATATACAGTACTCACAAATTATTGTCATCCATTTTAGATTGCTTTTCTTCACTTTCTTGTGTAAAACTTGTGTCATATGAAGTTTCTAGCTTTCTCTTCAGGGATGTTGATGCCATTTCAAATTTTGTTTCAGCCTTTGAAGATCTCCCTTTTCGTGACAGACCCTCTGAAAAACAAATAAAATAAATTGTTATAACTTTTTTAATCAACTGTAGGCCTATAGATGTACATGTACATTACATATGAATTTGGTAAATACCGTATATATAATCATAACTGTATTGATCTTCATTATATAAATTGATATGCATACATCTGAATTTGTCAAATATATAAAGGTTGTAATGTTCATACATGGGTCATTCTCTGTCAGATCAACCAAAAAAAATTGAAATTAACACCCTCATCTCTCATATTTTGCTGAAATTTGGTTTATAGGGAGTTTGTGAGCCCTGAATCCATTTCTGAAATTATAAGGTCAATCCGACCAACGGTTCAAGAGATATGACCTCGGGCAATTTGAGGTCACTCGCGAGGTTACTAACATTTGGCGAGCCATAACTTGGGTAATAATTGTCATAATTATATAAAAGTATATATATTTAGAATCAGAAAACGACAAGGAATCCAAATATGCAAGTTTTAGAACTCTAGGTTGAAAAATAAAAAAGTTACACTGTAACCAAAATTTGAGGTCATGATTTGACCTCTGGGGTATCAAATGAGAATTTTTTTTTTGTAAAAAATGAAGGCATAGGCATTGGCTATTAGAATCAGCAAAAAAGGTTTGTTTATGTTAGTATTTTTCATGTAACTAACATATAAGTGAACACCATATTCATAAGTTGTGCGTCAATTCTACCTATTTTTTCACACTTAAGCTCATAATTTGACCTATAGAAATTAAAATTACATTTTTTATAGATATAAAAAACAAAGTCAGAGTTCTTGACTAATAAAAACAATCATAAAAAGTTTGTTTATGTTGGTACTTTTCATGTAACTAACTTATAAGTGAACACCATATTTATAAATTGCTTGTCATTTCAAGGAATTTTTATATCTTAGCTATCAATTTGACCTCAAGCTCCAAGAATTTAATAAAAATTGTATTTCACTGCTAATCTACACTGGCAATAATAGTTATAATAGTGAAAGGGGAAGACTAAGCTCACATGTAGCCTAAACAAACCTGTTGAAACATGTTGCTACTTGTCTAAGTGCAGAATCAACACAGATAGTTGCAAAATTCCTTGTCTACAGGTTAGTACAGTTCCAGCCAGCACTGTGGGTGGCTGGTGGGTATGGTGTTTTAATGAGCCTCAGAGACTATCAAGGCCTAAAATATTAAGTGTGTATAGCTATATATTTTCTAAAAAAAATATATATTACCTAATTGTAAATCCTATATCTTTACAGATCAAAATACAATGGTTCGGCACTTGAAATACTGCCAGGACCCTATTCAAAAACACAAGAAACGCATAACAATCAATCTTAGAAAAGTGACTGATGTGCTTGTTGAAAAATGTGCTGGAAGAGTGAAAAAAGACTCATTGTTGTGTGTGAACTGCTGGACACTGATAATGAAAAACCCCACTATACTTAGTACCACTGAAAACAACGAGTCTGAGCAGGATTCAAATGAATCATCTACTATCAGTGGCTTGAGTAACATCTCTTCAATTCAAGATCTGGACAATGACAGTGATTGCTTGATAAAGGAAAATCCTTCAACTTCAGTTGAACCAGTTCTAGCATTTCTGGACCAAACACCAGTTAAAAAAAGTAAGTAATAAATTAATATAATAACTTATACTTTACTACAAGGTCTGTTTGATCTACTATATAGCCAATTATATAGCATTTAAGGTACTATAATTAATATTTAATTACTAATATTCAGGTGTGTGAAACCTTTTTTTCTGTTCTTTTCAGAAGGGCTGTCATTAAGCCAGAAAAAGCGGAAGGCTCGTGAAGCTATCATCTGCTCAGAAACACCTGAAGGAGAGGCTAGAACTCAGTTATGGTGTTCAAATTACCGAGGAGGTAAGTGATACTTCAAAACCTGAAACTAAATCTGAAAAACATCTAGACAAATTAATGAATGAATTGAAACAGTCATTCCTGGAGAGCAAATGTCACCATCACAAACTACAAATATTGACACTCTCACCATACACAATTGAAAAAACAGCTAGTTTCTTTCAAACTACAACATACATGGTGAAAAGAAGCCATTCACTTAAATCAGAACATGGAATCCTTCCGAAGATTCCACTAATGAGCAAAGGAAAAGTGATATCTGAAGAACACAAAGATATAGTTAGAAGATTCTATGAGTCAGAAGAGGTTAGTCGTATGTGTCCTGGCCAAAAGGATTGCGTGAAAGTTATCAGTGCTGAAGGTGCAATGAAGGTGCAAAAACGATTGGTCCTCGGGAATTTAAGAGAGATGTTTGAACTATATAAAAATGATGAAAAGAATCCCAAAATAGGATTTTCCACATTTGCAAAATTACGGCCATCATATTATGTGCTTGCCGGTAGTGGTGGGACTCATTCTGTCTGTGTCTGCACATACCATCAAAATCCAAAATTGCAGCTGGCTGCATTGGGAGAAAGAGGTCTTTCATACAAGGATCTTATGGATTACAGTGTCTGCAGTACAGAAAGAGAGACTTACATGATGCAACTTTGCAATGATTGCCCAAGAGAAGAGGGTGTCCTGGATTTTCTTGAGTTACTCGACAGTGTGAAATCAGCTCCAAATGAAATATCTTACAAGCAATGGGTGACTGTTGACCGTTGTACAATGGTTGATAAGGTGGAGCCACTTCATGAATACTTATCATCCCTAAGCATGAAAATATCCTGCATGGTTCGTCATCACTTTGTTGCTCAGCAACAATCACAGTACTTCAAGCAGTTGAAAGAAACACTACCACCTCAGAGCGAGGTAGTTATAGTAGGTGATTTCTCTGAGAATTATTCTTTCATTGTCCAGGATGCTGCCCAAGGGTTTCACTGGGACAATTCACAGTGTACAGTTCACCCTTTTGTCATCTATTATAGATCATCTGCAGACCAGGAACTTAGCCATTTTAGTGTCTGTTTCTTATCTGCATCACTAAAACACAACACTATAATGGTTTACTCATTCATATTGAAGCTTATGACATATGTTAAATTCAGATGCCCACAATTGAAGAAGGTGCACTATTTCTCAGATGGATGTGCTGGCCAATATAAGAACAGATACAACTTCACAAATCTCTGTTACCATGAAGAGGATTTTGGTCTGTCTTGTGAATGGCACTTCTTTGCTACATCCCATGGCAAAAATGCATGTGATGGGATTGGAGGAACAGTGAAAAGAGCTACTGCTCATGCCAGTTTGCAGAGAACTACAGAGAGGCAAATTCTTACACCAGAACACATGTTTCAGTTTTGTGAAGAAAACTTGAGCAAGAAGATAAATTTTTTCTTTGTAACTACAGCTGATTTGAAAGATGCAGAAGAACGGTTGGAACATCGATTCAACGATAGTAGGGCTATTCCTGGAACTCAGAAATATCATAGATTTGTTCCCCTAAACAAGGAAGAACTGATGGTGTATCCCATTTCAAGTGGCATTGGAGAAAAGAAAAGAATAAGGAAAAGTCATTTTACTAATGAACCTGCAATGCTTGGTAACCTAAAATGTGTCAAACCAGGAGAGTATGTTGGCTGCATTTATGACATGCAAGTTTGGTATGGAATTGTGGAGGAATATTGTGAAGAGTTTGATGATTTCACTGTGAACTTTCTACATCCCTCTGGGTCATCAGGATCAAGTGCATATTATTATCCATCAAACAAGGATTCATGTGCAGTGCCAGGACATCATATATTAACTGTAATGAGTTGTCCTACCCTAAGAGGAGGCAGCAGAATTCAATACATTTTTCCACAAAAAGAAATTGATGAGAGCATCGAGCATGCAAAAATTGTATTAGGCTAGCACATGAATCCTCTAAGTAGGTCTTCCCCTTTCACTATTATAACTATTATTGCCAGTGTAGATTAGCAGTGAAATACAATTTTACATTTTTTGCCTTTGTTTTTATATCTATAAAAAAATGCAATTTTAATTTCAATAGGTCAAATTATGAGCTTAAGTGTGAAAAAATAGGTAGAATTGACGCACAACTTATGAATATGGTTTTCACTTATATGTTAGTTACATGAAAAATACTAACATAAACAAACTTTTTTTTGCTGATTCTAATAGCCAATGCCTATGCCTTCATTTTTTACATTAAAAAAAAAAATTCTCATTTGATACCCCAGAGGTCAAATCATGACCTCAAATTTTGGTTACAGTGTAACTTTTTTATTTTTCAACCTAGAGTTCTAAAACTTGCATATTTGGATTCCTTGTCATTTTCAGATTCTAAATATATATACTTTTATATAATTGTGACCATTATTACCCAAGTTATGGGTCGCCAAATGTTAGTGACCTCGCAAGTGACCTCAAATTTCCCGAGGTCATATCTCTTGAACCGTTGGTCGGATTGACCTTATAATTTCAGAAATGGATTCAGGGCCCACAAACTCCCTATAAACCAAATTTCAGCAAAATCTGAGAGATGAGGGTGTTAGGCACTGGTTGATCTGACAGAGAATGACCCACATGTAGTTATATATATTGATGTTTTGTTGCTATAATATCTACATAAATTAACACTTTAAAAATACTTAAACTTACCTGTCTTCACTGGTGTTACATTCAGCATTGGAAGAATTGTGTCTAAATCTCCTTGGAAATCTTTAAACATTATTTCAGTAGTACACCCATAGGCAGAGGAACATTTTTCTGTGGCAGTGGCATCAGTGTCTGAGTTCGAATCTGAGACAATATCAGAGACTTTTTTGTCTTCAGCTTTGATTTTATTGATATCATTAACACAATTTTTACAAATGTAATCTCCATATATTAATCCGTGAATTCCTTGCAGTGTATTACAGACTGGCACAAGTGCTTTTTCGATCTTCTTCTTATGTTTTCTAAGAGGATCAGCACAAACTTTTCTACCCATCTTGTTTATCTGTAAGAAAGGCATAAAATAAGTAATTAATTTATGTTCACAAAATATATTATTTAACAGAACAGTACATATATGCATATACATATGGCGATTTTGCCAGAAATTTGAAAAATAGCCAATTTGAAAAATTCTTTAAGACAGTATAGATGGTGAATAAGATACATTTTTATTGTTTATATTAAAAGTGCAATGGTGGAACTTCATTTTGTGTAAAGAAATGTTTCCCCAAAATGTGTGAACTTCAAGGTCAAATGGTCAATTCGTTCCTTGAAAAAGGGTGAACATTTTTATTTGTTCTCCTATTGCTGTTTTCGTTGCATTTTTGGATTCTACAGCTCATTCTGAGTCCAAAAACATATAGTTTCATATGGTTACGATAATTAGTGAATGTGTGAGGTGCATCCAAAGATGCCGACCTTGAGCTATTTTGACCTTAACCTTGATTTTTCTGACCTTCATAACTCGTGAAGTAATGGTCGTAGAAATCTGAAACTTTCACAGCTGGCTTTCTTGCACAAACTTACCTTATACACCAAAAATAAGCAAGATCTGAGATGGTCGAGTGTTAAGCACTGATTCACCTGTGCTGGAACCCCTCAGTCCTGTCTTCCCACTTTATGCCACAACATTTGAAGTCTCCTAAAACTACACACACCCTATCCCCTAGCACGCTACGAAGTTCAGTGTACAGGGCTGTATCCTCCTCAAGTAGATGCAGAGGTCTGTACACCAAGATTAACCTATAGTTCGTCCATCCCACATTCAGATAGACACCAAGCACCTCCCATTCCGATCAGAACTGGCAGTCAACTGGACTCAATGTGTCCCTCGTGTATATGAGTACCCCTCCCACCTCCCCACGGGTGCAGTCTTTGCGAAACATTCTATATCCAGGAATTTTGAACTCCCCAATGTAGTCCCTACAATCAGTATGAAACCAGGACTCGGTGATAGCAACAATATCCTGGTATTCTGATGCTAAGAGCGCTCTTAGCTCACAAAATTTATTCCTAATTGACCTAGCATTAAAAAGCATTGCACGGAGGGAGCCTTCCTTATTCTGACCACCCCCTAACATGACCCATTTCCCGAACAGCCTTGCACCCCATACCGAGGAGGTACCAATGACAACGGATGCCATGGAAAATTTTCTACACTCTCAAATAGTGTGCAAGATTCGGTCTAACCTTTTCTTGAAATGATCCACAGAGGAACTATTCACAACTTCTGAAGGTAACCTGTTCCATGTGTCACAGATCTTATAAAGTAATTCCCACACACACTAGTCCTAAACGTTTCAAATCCAACTTCCAACCATTATTGCGAGTTGAGTTATCATTTAATCTAAACATGCTTCTAAAACCGACATTGTTGAACCCGCATAAGAGCTTGAAAACCTTGATCAGTTGACTGCACAGACTCCGAGTTTCTAGCGAAAACAAGTTCAGGGCGCGCAAGCGTCCATTGTAGCCCATATGCCTAACGGAAGGGATTAACTTTGTGGCCCTCGCCTGCACTCACTCCAGCCTCTCAATATCTTTCCTGAGGGTGGGTGACCAGAACTGCACAGCATACTCCAGGTACGGCTGAACCAGAGAATTGTATAGAGGGCGCACAATCTCCTTGTTCCAAAACTGAAATTGCCTCCTGATATAACCCAACAGCTTCTGGGCTTTCTTTTCCACCTCTAGGCACTGTTTCATAAACTTAAGGTCGCTGCTACTTAGCACATCAGTCCTTTTCCAAATCAGTTGCCTCGATATTACTCCCCAACATCAAGTAGTCCAACTTGGGATTGGCATAGCCAATGTGCATCGCTTTGCATTTACCCAAGTTAAATGGCATTTGCCATTTTTTGGACCTCTCTCCTATCGTACCTAGGTCCACGCAGTTGCTCGATCGCTTCAAGCGTCCCAATATTGGCCCCCAAGCTTGGTGTCATCAGCAAATTTGGCGATCTGACTGACAATGCCACCGTCAATATCATTTATGTAAATGATAAACAACAGTGGCCCCAAAACGGAACACTGAGGAACCCCACTAGTGACTGAGGCCCAACCCAAACTAACCCCTTTAATTACAACCCTTTGCCACCTATTCTGCAGCCAGTTTTCAATCCACCTACCTACTTCCTCACTGATACCCAGCACATGGACTTTCACCATTAGCCAGCAGTGAGCTACCTTATCAAAGGCTTTCTCAAAGTCGAGATAAAGTATATCAATCACCCTACTCTTATCATACTCACTCAACATGACATGGAAAAACTTGAGCAAGTTGGTGAGACACAACCTATGCCATCTAAACCTATGTTGGGAGTCCCCAAGCAGCTTGTAGGAATCCAAATGGTCAACGATCCTATCCGCTATTATCCCATCTAATTTTACCTACAAATGAAGTGAGACTAATGGGATGATAGTTCCCTGGACTTTCATGATCCCCTTTCTTAAAGATAGGGGTTACGTTGGCTTCACTCCAGTCATCAGGCACCTGGCCCGTCTCCAACGATGTGTTGAAGAGTGTAGCCAGGTAGGGAGCCACCTGGTCAGGCACCTCCCACAACACTCTGGGGAGAAACTGGTCTGGCCCAGGAGCCTTAAATGCTCTCAGTTTGTCTATTCTATCAGCAACGACTATCGCGGTACATCGAACAGTATCCAGGCCAGCACCTTTGAGCCTGATGCCTGGCTCAGGGATGACGCGGGTGTCCTCCCTGGTGAACACTCTGGCAGTACTCATTAAGCACATTAGCGATGTCCGTGTCAGAGGTCCACAGAACGCCGCTTCGGTCCTTTAATGGACCTATCATGCTTCTAATGGGCTTTCTACTATTAACATAACTGAAAAACTCCTTAGGGTTCCCCTTGCAGAGGCTTGCCACCCGTAGTTCTTCATTATGTTTCGCTAGCCTAACCTTCGCCTTCACTTCCCTACACAGGCGGACATACGCTTCAGTGTTCTCATGGGAATGATTGGCCTTCGCCCTCCTATATGCTACTTCCCTATTTCGGATAGCCGAAGCGATGTCACGACTGAATCACTTAGGCTGTGTGTTGAAGCATGCTTGACTGGTTTTGAGGGTATGGCAGCAGACTGCACCACCATAAACTGGTCCCGGAAAGCAGTCCACACTCCCTCAACATTGCCGCTGACCTCTAACCCCATCTCACCTACGCTATACCAGAGGCTAACAAAGTCCATCCACCGTAGATCGAGCTTACTGCCTCTCGAGTTACTATGCTTCACCTGAGGTATGCACCAGTGGCGTGCGGTGATTTTTCGTCAAGGGGAAGCAATTCAAGCAAAAACAACAAAGATTATATAAAATAAAAATAAAATTTTAAAATACTCGTATATAATAAAAACAAAATACATATAATCATCTACTTACTTTACTTATAGGTTAATTCTATTCTTCTTTCTTTTTTATTAAATATATCTATTATTTCTTCGTAAAAAGCATCGGTTTTCATATCCTTAAGAAGCTTTTTCTCAATTGGAAGCTAAACTTGCAAGCCTTTCACAGCACGTATAAGTTGCCAGATATTTCAAGAAAATTAACTATAAGATCTGGACAGCGAAATCTAAATTGCTTCCTTTTTGACATAGGGAAGAATAAAATAACGATAAATATACTGTATATTCTTTTTCGCTTAACATGGCCATGGAATTTTTTAGTAGAAAAACTATATATGAAACTTGTTGTATTCAATAAATACTACATTATTAAACATTAAATGAGTTTTTAGAATGGAAAGAAACAATTTGTAACAGTAAAAAAAAGCGAAAGTCATTGGGAAAAAGGATGCATTTCGTCAATTGTTGTCCAACTCAAGATTTTTTGTGTCGGCTTTCTTAAAGGTTCTTGCACAAACGGCAACCAATGTATATACTGTACTATGTATCCACCTGATTACCAATCAAATGCTATAAATAGTATAATAAAATGATTTTGTACAAAGTATTAACACATATTGAAATGTTTAAACTTTAAAGTATAATACAGCATTTTCTTCTTTCTTTGAATAGGGAAGCATTGCTTCCCTTGCTTCCATGGCCCGCACGCCACTGGTATGCACACACTGAACCTAATCAGACTGTAATCACCTCCACCCAACGATTCATCAATGGTGAGGCCAGTGACGAGGTTGTCTTCGGTCGTAAATACTAAGTCTAGAACGCTTTCGCCTCGTGTAGGCTCATTGACCCACTGAGTGAGGAAGTTCTCATTAGCAAAGTCAACTAGCCTCCTCCCTTCAGCATCAGCAGTCCTGTCTTCCCGCTTTATGCTGCAACAGTTGAAGTCTCCTAAAACTACACACACCCTATCCCCTAGCAGGCTACGGAGTACAGTGTACAGGGCTGTATCCTCCTCGAGGAGGAGATGCAGAGGTCTGTACACCAAGATTACCCTATAGTTCGTCCCTCCCATGTTCAGATTGACACCACGCACCTCCCATTCCAATCGGAACTGGCAGTCAACCTGACTCAACGTGTCACTCACGTATATTAGTACCCCTCCCCCCTCCCCATGGGTGCGGTCTTTGTGAAACATTCTATACCCAGGAATTTTAAACTCCCCAATGTAGTCCCTACAATCAGTATGAAACCAGGACTCGGTGATAGCAACAATATCCTGGTATTCTGATGCTAAGAGTGCTCGTAGCTCGCAAAACTTATTCCTAATTGACCTAGCAGTAAAAAGCATTGCACAGAGGGAGCCTTCCCTATTCTGACCGCCCCTAACACGACCCATTTCCTGAACAGCCAGGGCTGTCAGGAGTTGAAAAGCCCCTCATCAGCGAGGGGGCAATTTCCGCAGGAGCCTGAGCCCCCTCCAATGAGGAAGGAGGGTCACCCACCTGTACCTGGATGCACCCTTCAGTTGAAGGTATGTCCACCATCAGCTCATCATCATCTCTCCCCGGGCTTGACCTCACCATTCTGTATAGGTGCCAATCGAGCAGCGCGCCGAGCACACCTATACCCTTGTCATTGAGGTGGACACCATCCCTCTGGTAAAGGTCCCACCTACCCGAAAATGCATCGAACGGGTCAATAAACCTCACGCCCAGCGGAATGCACAAGTCTTGCACCCTCTCATTGATGCCAATGACCTTACTGAGCGCATGGTCAATGGCATTCATCCGCCGTAAAATACCCATCAACATTCCCCTGTCTGTCTTCAGTTTTAGATCATCCACAAGAGACATGATCTCGGTAATGATCCCTTCTGTAAAACCTACCACTTTTGAGGAACAGGTCGTTGCCACCACCGTGGACAACGATCACAGTCCTCCAACTAGCCATGCGCAGCTTCTCTAGCTCCTTCCTTAAGTGCCATGTTCCCCCCAGGTAAGCACCTTACCTTCCTCCTGTTCCAGTTTGCAGAAGCAAAGTAGTAGTACTGGTGCCTGATCTGCGAGTCCCCAATCAAAACGGTGTCTTTCTCCTTCGAGCACAGGAGACTAAAGCAGTTGGAGGTCCGGACAGGGGCAACCGGGGCATCAAGCTTCAGCTTTGCTGCCTTCTTGCCCAATACCTTTCGATACCCATCACCACCCATAGACACACTTACACCACCCAACCCACCCCAACCAGCAGCTACATCCTTCCCACCCTTTTTCTTTATTGGCCCCTTCTTTGTGCCCTCCCTGCCATCCACCTTGCACCACAGTGCCGTGCATTCCACGTGGGTCGCTGGTGATCCCTGACACTGATTTTGTACCGTGGCCCCCAGTTGCACCTCTACCCTTTCTCCAGTCCTGAGCTCTATCCAGTCCATCGCTGGACCACCTTTCCAGGGCAGCTATCCTATCAATGAGCTCCGGGGTGGAGGGCGCAGCCACGTCAGTGACCGCAGCACCTCCAACAGCCAATCTGGATGACTCAAGCCACCGGACCCTCTCCTCTAGCTTCTCGTAAAACTGCATAAGTTCGCAAACGCGGCACATGCTGGAGTGGTTGATCTTCTCAACCCAAGCTTCTTTGAAGTTCGTCACCCACTGGTTTACTCCACACCTCGCACATTCAGCCTTCAGTTTCTGCTGTTGTCATTGTAACTTTTTTTTTCCTTCAAACTCAGAATACGCTGAATAAGATAACGCGTTCTAGCAATGAAAACTATCAAAAAAGTTCTGACCAGTATATAAAAAGGGGGGGGGGGGGGGGGGGGGTAATTCTTCCCACGCGTAGATGCATCCACCTATTTGCAAGTGACGTTCATCCCATCCAGCAGACTACACCTCTCGCTGCTGCTGCACCAACCAAGGGTCTCCCAAACATGTCGCAGCTACCAACTGACAAACACTCACAACGCAGGCATCACGGATTTCCCGCCAGGAGTGACAGCGAGATGCAGCCCCTTACTAAGTCTTATGAGTCATTCACAAGCAGCCAGACTCTTAGAATCCAGTGTTCAAAGGATATCCCACCAGACCCAGAGGCTACGCCCGAGAGTTTACGCTGACCTGGCAGCCAGCTGGGCAGTAAAGCTCCCTCACCTAAGAGCAGTACAGCCAAGCACCATCAATTGGTCACCAAAGAATGGTTGCAGGGGACTGGTCAGGCCATTACGCTAGGCCTGTTCAAAAATCAACTTTTTCTTATTTTCATAGGTTTCTGTACATTTTCCCATGCTTTTTGACCTGAAAAAGCAGAAAATCACAACTATTTTGACCTAGGATGTTGGGAAGCATTGCCGCATGGAGCTTTAAATTTTCTGCCTTGAAATCGGCCAAAGCGCCAATTCCGGGGTCCCTTGAATTATGTTTTGCACTTTAACTTTTGATCTAAACAAGATAGAGCAACAAATTAGGTATCAAATGAAAGAGCATAAAATTAATAAATAATAATAATAATAATAATATAATAATAATAATAATAAATAAATAATAATTAATAATAATAATAATTATCTATCATTTTTCAGGAAACAACAGAAACTCAATCAGAATCTAGAAAACCATCTACAAGTTACAACTTCACAATGGCATTAAGCAAGGAGCTGAGGGAGCTCCGTGGGCGCACAGTTGATATCTCAGAACTTCCACGTACTGTCCACAGGCAGGTGTCAACTGGGTCATTTACCAGATCTCTCATGGAAACTTTCCTGGTTGGATACCCTTCAGCTTTTATCAGTGGTTCCCAGCTTCCCACCAACAGACAGGCGTTCCAGTATTAATCTTCAGAATTTACCGGAAAATGCAGGGAGGCCCATGGTTCAAGACCTTGCATATGAAACAGTTGAATCTATCATCCCATTCTGGCAGATGGCTAGGATCAAGACAATGACCAAGTACAATGCAATGAAGCTCTTCATGAAACTACATGAGAAACATCGTGCTCTGGTGAAAAGCAAAGGAAGAGCAAGTAACCCTGGAGGAAAAAGAGGAGCATTTGTGCTGGAATTAGACAGCCTGTTTGATATAGGAGCTCCAGATGCAATCCAGGAAATACAGAACAACAGACTGTTATCCAGAGAGAAGAAAGATGAGGATATCAGGTTCTACGAAGACCAAAAGACTGAGAGGAAAGGTCATATGTCTGGTCATGACAAGATTTTTGAGACAAGATCCCTGCAGCAAGCAGCGAGGAATGAAAGACTGCAGCATAGACAAGAACAAGGTAAAACTAATTACTTTGAACGTCGCAAAAAGTTTTAAGTTTTACTCCATTGCGATATTTAGCATGTACTTAACAATTACTGTCTTAACATGTTGTACTATTTTACAGCTGCAGCAGAACAAGAGGCAGTTGTTCATGTGGATGACATTACCTGGGGTGACTCAAGTGACAACGACGCTAACACAGAGGACATGGATTACCATCAGCCTCATCCTGGATGTTCTCACCATCAAGACACTGTGACTAGTGTGACTTTGACATTTCCAAGGAAGGTCATGGAATGTGATGTCATCTGCAATACAGCTGATCGTCTTGGTTTATCAGACAATCAAGTTACTGCCATGGTTTCTGCCACCTTGAAAGCTGGAGGGGCTGATCTGGATAACTTCATCATCTCAACCTCAACAACACGTCGCAACAGAATGCTGTCCAGGTATAATATCAGCCAGAGTCACATGTCCAAGTTTTGTGAAAAAAAACCACAGTACGCTGCCTTACACTGGGATGGAAAGTTGCTCAAAGATGTCTTGGGCAGTGAACCTGGAAGTACCTCAGAGACTTTAGCTGTGCTAGTGTCTGGTCCACCTTCATACACTGAAGGAAAGTTATTGGGAGTACCTGTCATCGACAATTCTTCTGGCACAGCTCAGGCTGAGGCTTCAATGGATTTACTGGAGACATGGGAACTTATGGATAATGTTACTGCCCTTGTTTTTGACACTACATCCAGTAACAGTGGAGTTCACAGAGGAGCTGCCAAACTGCTAGAGAAAATGCTGAACAAAAAGGTGTTTTATCTGGCCTGTCGACATCACATCCTGGAAATCCTAGTAGGAGCAGTTTGGGAGAAGCTGTTTGGGAAGGTGAAGGGGCCAGATAATCCCTGGTTTGAGCATCTGAAGGATGTTTGGACGGACTTGTCCAAGGAAAACCCAAAGATGCTGGCTATCAACAGCAAATGGCTGAAGGAAAAGAAGAAGAACAGTGAAGAAACACTCCAAGACATTCTAACAGCAGAAAGGCTTCCAAGAGCCGACTACAGGGAAATGGCTGAACTGACAGTCATTGTTCTTGGAGGAACGCCTTCTCGAGGTATTCACTGGAGTCGACCAGGCACCATTCATCAGGCCAGATGGATGGCCAGAAACCTGTACTCCATGAAAATGCTGATGTTTGCAGATCAATATGGAAAAACTATACGCGCTCACAACATGGTATCATATGTGGTACATTTATTTCATAATTAAATATAAATTATTAATTAATTGAATTAAATATCTATACAAAATTGCCTCGGGATTGGCGACATAGCCTATTGGGAATGAAATAATTGAATTGCCATACGTACAAAAAACCTGTATGTATGAATCAGCCCCACATAGCAACAAGAAAACCCAATTTATTATTTAGTCTACCAAAAGGTAGTAGACACAACAAAATCTTGCTAGATCGGCAAATAATAATGAAAATACAAGCGAACCAAGGAACGGCTCTCAGGGCTGTTTATGTTACAGTGAAGCTTTAAACTGGGAGGATGTCTTTGTCCCCCCTCTAGTTCTGAGTGAATTCCTTATAATATAACACCTAAAGACTATAAAAGGATAGGCCTATTCCTTCAGGGGTTTATATAGTGACTGCCTATATTAATTACCTTAAGTAAATTCGTCGCGAAACTCGATCGTGGCGGCCCTACACCGAAGATGATCGTAACGCCCTACATCGAAGCAAACAAAGACCCAACAAAAATAAGGTGAGGCAAATTATTTTCATTCTAGTATACTGTACGTCGCGCAAATCCCGACGCTAGAATTACCGTAATCACTTAAATATAAAAAGGTCCTTTAAAGACCTACATATTTATAACTCTCTAACGAAAAAGCATAGGGCTTTTGTCGGTAACCCTCCACTGACGTCTGTTGGAAATTTCCAACGGATGAGGGCACAGGCAATCAACCCATAGCCCTATATAGTTTTTTCAAATGGTGGCCCTGTGAAGGGGAACTAACCCCTCTAAAATTTACACTGACACACGTAGTGGCTAGGCTTAACTCAGTAGGCCTAACCCTAATTTCAACCATAACCCCACTATAGTTTTTTCATATAGTGGCCTAAAACTGGGAACCGATTCCTTTACCTTTACACTAATCGAAAACAAAGGCTTGTTCATTTAACAGGCATAACTTATTTTAGGTCCTAAAAATAATAGGCCCGCAACATTAAGCCTATTTAATAGGTCCTACTCTTCAAATTCAAAACTAAGCCTTGTTAATTTAACAGGCTTAACTCATTTGAGGTCCTATATAAAATAATAGGCCCAAACATAAGCCTACTCGGTAGGCCCAACAAACAGGCCTATTTAGTAGGCCCACCTAACTTTACCTTACATAATAGGCCTACCTTACTCTTTACACTCAAGGCCTATCCTAACTAAAAACACTAAATTTATAATTGAACCTGTGGTGTAGGTTATAAAATTTATTTCAGCAATTTAACTTACTCATTAACATCACAAAATTCGACTCAAACCTGTAACATCACAAAATTCGACTCGAACTGTAACATCACAAAATTCGACTCAGACCTGTAACATCACAAAATTCGACTCGAACTGTAACATCACAAAGACCTAAAGCAATTGCACGAATTCAAACCTACACCCACCTAACACCTATTCGTGACCCTATTCCAACCTATTCCGAAGTCCTATTTGACATATAGGCACACCAAGTCCTATTTGACATATAGGCCCAACCTATTTCGAAGTCCTATTTGACATATAGGCCCAACCTATTCCAAGTCCTATTTGACATATAGGCCCAACCTATTCCAAGTCCTATTTGACATATAGGCCCAACCTATTCTAAGTCCTATTTGACATATAGGCCCAACCTATTACCTATTCGAAGTCCTATTTGACATATAGGCCCAACCTATTCTAAGTCCTATTTGACATATAGGCCCAACCTATTACCTATTCGAAGTCCTATTTGACATATAGGCCCAACCTATTACCTATTCGAAGTCCTATTTGACATATAGGCCCAACCTATTCTAAGTCCTATTTGACATATAGGCCCAACCTATTCCAAGTCCTATTTGACCAATATAGGCCCAACCTATTCCAATTCCTATTTGACCAATATAGGCCCAACCTATTCCAATTTGACATATAGGCATAAAACAGACAAGGCTTGATATAAGGGTCTCAAATGCAACGTTTGAGGATCTTTACTCAGCCAAATTGATTAACCAAACCCAAAACCCAAAAATAAAACCCTATAACAAAATACACATTTACACACATACGTACGGTACAGTATATAAATATATACATACGACTTCAAACATCCAATTCTTCTTTTAAAAGAAGAATCACAACAGATTTCATCACCAAACACACACACACACACATACGTACGGTACAGTATATAAATATATACATACGACTCCAAACATCCAATTCTTCTTTTAAAGGAAGAATCACAACAGATTTCATCAACAGACACATACATTCCTTGCAAACAGATTGGATTCCTTCAAAACCCCAAAACCTTCCAGACCTACCTGTAGGATACACAACATTTACTCATTCATAACTACGGGTATTAACTTCATTGGAGTGGTGAATCCAAGTTTTGAAGACCAACTGGATTCGGAGGAATGATACACACACACACACACATTACTCTTTCATGTGTCTCAAACACAACAACTTGTCTAAACATAACCAAGGATCGGAGAGTAAAAGCTTTTATTGCTGCGCTCTGATTCTGTGCACATAATTTTGTGCCAAAAATTATATGGTTAGACAGTGACACGTACAAACAAACTACTCTACTCCAAAGGGCTGATGGCCTACCTTGGCCATAGCCCAACAAATTCATCAAAGGGCTGATGGCCTACCCTTGGCCATAGCCCAACATATCATCAAAGGGCTGATGGCCTACCCTTGGCCATAGCCCAACAAATCATAAAAGGGCTGATGGCCTACCTTGGCCATAGCCCAACAAATTCATCAAAGGCTGATGGCCTACCCTTGGCCATAGCCCAACAAATTCATCAAAGGGCTGATGGCCTACCCTTGGCCATAGCCCAACAAATTCATCAAAGGGCTTGGCCTACCCTTGGCCATAGCCCAACAAATTCATCAAAGGGCTGATGGCCTACCTTGGCCATAGCCCAACAAATTCATCAAAGGGCTGATGGCCTACCTTGGCCATAGCCCAACAAATTCATCAAAGGGTGATGGCCTACCCTTGGCCATAGCCCAACAAATTCATCAAAGGGCTGATGGCCTACCTTGGCCATAGCCCAACAAATTCATCAAAGGGCTGATGGCCTACCCTTGGCCATAGCCCAACAAATTCATCAAAGGGCTGATGGCCTACCTTGGCCATAGCCCAACAAATTCATCAAAGGGCTTGGCCTACCTTGGCCATAGCCCAACAAATTCATCAAAGGGCTGATGGCCTACCTTGGCCATAGCCCAACAAATTCATCAAAGGGCCTTGGCCTACCTACTTGGCCATAGCCCAACAAATTCATCAAAGGGCTGATGGCCTACCTTGGCCATAGCCCAACATATTCATCAAGGGCTGATGGCTCACTTGGCCATAGCCCAACATTCATCAAGGGTCTTGTGGCCTCCTTGGCCAGAGACCAAACAACATGGGTCTTGTGGCCTCCCTTGGCCAGAGACCAAACAACAAGGGTCTTGTGGCCTCCTTTGGCCAGAGACCAAACAAAAAGGGTCTTGTGGCCTCCTTGGCCATAGGCCAAACAACACAAAAACAGTACAGGATTCAAAGCCCCAAGCCCTCCAGATCTACCTGTGGAGGAGTAAATTTACTCCACTAAAACTACGGGTATTGACTAGTCTGAAGTGGTAGGAGGTTTGAATACAGTACAAACTCTTTCTAATTCTCCTAAATTAAATGAACAAATAACAAAAGACAACAATGGGAACATTGAACCAAACAATTACACGAAAACACTTGGAATGCTTTGGTTTTTAAAACAGAATTCCGAACACGATGACACTCTTTGCACAAAGAGTTATAACTTAAATCCAAATGCCGATACAAAAAGACAAGTGCTTTCAGAATCATCCAAAATTTTCGACCCCATTGGATTATATTTACCAGCAACCATAAGATCCAAAACCCTTTTGCAAGACTTATGGAAAAAGAAAATTGATTGGGATGAACCACTTTCAGTGGAAGACCAACTTCATTGGAAAAAATTAGCCACAGACTTGAACAAAGTTCAAGACATCTACGTACCAAGATGTGCTGGCTACAGATTGAAATCGCAAACACTACACATTTTTACAGATGCCAGCACACAAGCTTATGGGTGTTGTGCCTATTTAACAAGTGAAAATGAAAGTAACTTGGTTTATTCAAAGGCAAAAGTGGCACCCTTAAACCAAAAGAAAACTGTACCACAACTTGAATTATTAGCTGTCTCATTGGGAGTTAAAACAGCAACTTTCTTTCACAAGTGTATAAAGAAGTTGACATAACAAACATTTACTTAAGGACAGACAGTCAAATTTGTCTAACATGGGTGACCAACACAGATACAACTTCTTGCAAAAATATTTGTGAAAAACAGACTAACAGAAATCAAAACTGCAAACACAAACCTTGGTATCAAATTTAGGTACATAAAAACAAAAGAGAATCCTGCAGACTTTTTGACAAGAGGGCTCTCTTACAAGCTGTTGAAAACAAATAAAATCTGGTATGAAGGGCCCGAATGGCTAACATGTGAGGATCTTTGGCCAGCCAAAGTAGTTAACCTCACACTCAACTCTACAACAACTGAAAAGATCACTGAGGACAAACCTATATTTGACTACACCTTTATTCAGACCTCAACAAACTCTTGAGAATTACAGTCTATTGCTGCAAGTTTGTCAATAGCTACCTTCTCAAACACTGTCCTCAGAAAGCCTTTTCTAACTTAACAGAAACTGCAACAAAATACTGGCTCAAACAGATACAAGCTTCAGAATTTGACAAGGAGTTGAAGTATCTTAGGTCCAGTAGCACATTAAACAAAGGTATTCCTTCACTTGTCATGGATCTAAATCTGTACCTGGATACAGAGGGTCTGATAAGGTGTAAAGGAAGGCTTAACAAGTCAACTTTGACTTACAACTCTAAGCACCCAATTCTTCTTCCAAGGAGAAATCACTTCACAAAACTCATCATCAGGGATACCCACAACAAAATACACCACATGGGAGTCCCACAAACCCTGACAGAGCTGAGAAAAACTTACTGGCTACCAAAGGGTAGAACTGAAACAAAGAAAATTTTAAACACATGCATTCCTTGTAAACGTATCCATTCACGACCCTTTAAGACCCCAAGCCCTCCAGACCTACCTGTGGAACGAGTAACATTTACTCGGCCATTTGAAACCACGGGTATTGACTACACTGGAGCGGTAAATGTGAGTTTTGGAGACAAAATGGATTCAAAGGAATACAAAGTGTACATTGTACTCTTCACCTGTGCTGCCACACGTGCCATATGTCTAGACATAGTAGAAGATCTGACAGCAGAAGCTTTTATTGCTGCTTTCAGACGATTTTGTGCACACAATTCTGTACCCAAAACTATATGGTCAGACAATGCCACATACTTCAAATCTGGTGAAAGAATTATTCATCAGATTTGTGACAGTGAAACAGTACAAACTCATTTAACCAAACACAACATAACCTGGAAGTACATTCCTGTTAATACACCATGGTATGGTTCAATTTGGGAAAGAAACATACAAACTGTAAAGAACTGCCTTAAAAAGACTATTGGGACAAAACATCTACAACTTTTTGAACTCATGACTATTCTGTCAGAAATTGAAAATGTTGTCAACAACAGACCATTAACTTATGTGGGAGATGGTATTAATGAGCCAGAACCTCTCACACCAAACCACCTAATTAAGGGAGAAACAGTAAACATGTTACCAGAATCTGAACATAACAGTACAGAGGATCCAGATTGGGAAATAGGACACAAAGAACTCAACACAAAATACCAACATTTGACACAAATCAAGACTCAATTTATAACAAAATGGAGAGAAGAATACTTAACAAGTCTTAGAGAAAGACATAAACAATTAACAAAACAAAGTTGGAATGATTCAGTCAAAATTGGGGACATTGTGTTGATACATGACAAGACACCAAGACAACATTGGTCAATGGGAAAAGTCTTGGAACTCAAAACTGGTGAAGACGAAGTTACCAGGGTTGTAAAACTGAAAACAGCAACTGGTGAGACCACCAGAGATATCACATTACTATATCCTTTGGAGTGTGGGGCTAAATTAGAACCATTACCCCAAAGGATGGATCAGGATACTATTGGGGAGGAATCTCTCAATGTGCCTGATGTAACTCAGACTAAACCAGACAGGCCTCAAAGAAAGACTGCTTTGAAAGCCAGACAACTTTTACAAGAAAAAATTAAGACTGGTGACTTATAAAACTTACACAAACTGAGCAAAGTTAAAATGCTTAATAACTTTACTTTAATCCCATAAATTTCCTATACCTAAAGGGAGTCAAACTGATTGACATAACTTTAACTAAACTTGAGAAGTTGGCCTCTTGAACTTTAATATTTAAATAGGTCTTGAGTAACCTCTCTCTCCCTAAATTTCTACTTCATTCTTTTCAATCCATTTCACATGGTTTAAAACAGTTTATCAAAAAATTTGATCTATAACATACAAATTTTTCTCCGGCCCCCCCCAGTATATGGAAAAACTATACGCGCTCACAACATGGTATCATATGTGGTACATTTATTTCATAATTAAATATAAATTATTAATTAATTGAATTAAATATCTATACAAAATTGCCTCGGGATTGGCGACATAGCCTATTGGGAATGAAATAATTGAATTGCCATACGTACAAAAAACCTGTATGTATGAATCAGCCCCACATAGCAACAAGAAAACCCAATTTATTATTTACTACCAAAAGGTAGTAGACACAACAAAATCTTGCTAGATCGGCAAATAATAATGAAAATACAAGCGAACCAAGGAACGGCTCTCAGGGCTGTTTATGTTACAGCGAAGCTTTAAACTGGGAGGATGTCTTTGTCCCCCCTCTAGTTCTGAGTGAATTCCTTATAATATAACACCTAAAGACTATAAAAGGATAGGCCTATTCCTTCAGGGGTTTATATAGTGACTGCCTATATTAATTACCTTAAGTAAATTCGTCGCGAAACTCGATCGTGGCGGCCCTACACCGAAGATGATCGTAACGCCCTACATCGAAGCAAACAAAGACCCAACAAAAATAAGGTGAGGCAAATTATTTTCATTCTAGTATACTGTACGTCGCGCAAATCCCGACGCTAGAATTACCGTAATCACTTAAATATAAAAAGGTCCTTTAAAGACCTACATATTTATAACTCTCTAACGAAAAAGCATAGGGCTTTTGTCGGTAACCCTCCACTGACATCTGTTGGAAATTTCCAACGGATGAGGGCACAGGCAATCAACCCATAGCCCTATATAGTTTTTTCAAAATCAACTTGAGTACGACGAAGACACTGTATCAAAGCTGGAAAGACTCAACACCTTCCTTGCGCTGTTCTACACTCCTGTATGGATGATGTCAATGTCTGCTGCAGATGCTCCCGTGAATGATCTAAGTCTAATCCAGGACATGTTGAAGTACAAGAAAACTGACCCAGAGCTTGCTGATGCAGTACTTAATAAGATGGAAAACCACAAATGGTACCTGACGCAGGAAGTAGTGCCATTTGCCCTGTTCAGCAGTAAATTGAGTGACACATTGAAGCACGACATTGCTGCCGTTACATGCCACTGAGAAGCCAGACAGCTTCAGAACAGGAAAGCCTCTATTCCAGAGAGTCACAGCTAAGACCACCCTGGTTGATCTCATTGGCCCAGAATCACATTTCCTGCTGGACACACTGAACATTGGATCCGAGTGGCTTCTGGAACCTGTCACGTCTTGGCCACAGAATGAGGACTACAGAAAAGCATTGGACTATGTTAAGAATCTGAAAGCGGTGAATGACATTGCTGAACGTGGTGTCAAGATGATGAGCGACTTTGCAAATGTCATAACAACAGATGCCAAGCAAAGGGACTATCTCCTTCAAGCTGTGGAGTTCAACAGACGCCGCTTTGACAGCTTCAAGAAACAAACTCTCAACAACTGACTGTGTAAATGTCATTATGAAATTAATCATCATGTAATGCTTTCACTTCTTGATCGATTAGACTTGTGACAAAATGTTAATCTCAAATTTGTGTCATGAATAAGGCGCCTTGTCTGCCTTGAGTGTGAGAAAATGAATTTTGTGATATTTCTGAAATCTTTGTATGTACCAATGTGCCATTTCTTGTTCCAAGACTATCATAATTGTATAAGTTAGAAAGAGGATTAAAAACACTTTAATTTGGTGCCTATTTTGTTGCTCTATCTTGTTTAGATAAAAAGTTATAGTGCAAAACATGATTCAAGGGACCCCGGAGCTGGTGCTTTTGGCCGATTTCAAGGCAGAAAACTTAAAGCTCCATGCGGCAATGCTTCCCAACAACCTAGGTCAAAATGGTTGTGATTTTTGGCCTTTTCAGGTCAAAAAGCATGGGAAAAAGTACAGAAACCTATAAAAATCAGTTCAATATATCAATGTTTAGGGGTGAATTAATAACCCTATTTATACCAGGGTGAGGCCATATGATCCAGTTTATCAGTATATATGTCATATGGCCCCACCTCAGCTTTTCTTTTTGTTAAAATACCCTGGAATACATGGGGTTAAGATTTTCTATATGAGGCTCTCTATTAATTGTTGGTTTCTTTTCTTCCATAGGTGGTTTGCAAAGCTGGGCACAAACCGTTAATCCGTTAATCGTTAATTAACGAAGTTAACTTTTTCATTAACGATTTAACTTTTAAGTTAACTTTGAAAATCATTATCGGACTAATTAACTTCCGTTATATTTAACTTCCGTTAACTCAAGTCCGTTAACCCAAAAAATTCAGAAATAAACGTTTAAAAGTTTCTATTATTTTCAGTGCTGAGCAGGTGCGCAATTAGTCCGCCACTGTTAATAGTGATGAACGAATTTTCATTTCCGCAGTGCAAAATCAGGCGATATATTTGTTTCCGTCGCCACAATTTGTCTTACCAAATATGGTAGTTATTTATGACATTGGTTTGAGCAAAACATGATCGACTGTAAAATCAGGCGGAAAGATTTGCCATTTGAGTTGAATGTTTCAACTTCTTTCAAGAAATATCACGAGCATTTTAAGGCACTTTCAATAATATATATGTAACAATTACAACAAATAACTACATTCGTTTCATTTGCAGTCTGTCTCTTGCGCAACATGTTTGTGCTAGTGAATATTTAAAAATAATCATTGTCAAGTAAGTCATGTATATTTATAATATGTCTGTGAGTACCTTATTAGTAGTCTCCTTGATACATTTCAAGAACCATAAAACTGATCAGGTAAGATTTCAATTCTCATGTCACTTTGATGACATAAATTAAGTCAATTGATGTCTTACAATGGGAGCGTTTTCACCTTAACCCTTTATGTCCTGGCGGTACTTCTAGGTACCACATCTTTAAAATCTCCATAATTATTTTTCTACCCGGTTGATCCTGCCGGTACTTTCAAGTCCCAATGTGAATTAGTTTCTTTATGAGATAATAGATGGCGTTGAGAAGTAAATGTGAGCGTGTGGTGCCAGAGGCTGTTTACTCTTTAGTATCTCTGCCATCCCCTCCAGTGCTGCAGTGGAGCGTTTGTTCTCTATGGGCAAGGACATCCTGAGGCCCAAGAGATCATCCCTGTCTGATGAAAACTTTGATATGCTAATTTTCATGAAGGGCAACATGCATCTCATGGACAAAATGGAGAACGAGAAGAAGAGGGAAAATTAAATTATATATATATTGTGTTTTTCATTTTTTTTATAATAAAAGTTAACGTTAATGGTTTATCAGTAACTTCCGTTACATGTTTAACGAATTAACGGATTAACGGTTAACGAAGTTAACTTTTTGGTTAACGGATTAGCGGTTAACGAAGTTAACTTTTTGGTTAACGGTGCCCACCACTGGTGGTTTGCTTAATGAAAATGGCGACGAAAGGTGCTAAGGAAGTGAAGAAGTTAACTGATGAAATCTGGTTATTGAGGAAACCCTGAAGGTTTGGATGTTCAAGTAGTAGTTTGTTAGACTCTTGCAGCTGCAACATCCTCCTTCTTCTCATGGCCCAAACTGCATGGGACTTTTCTGGGAAAAGCTCAGAGATCTCTGCACTTTCGTCGTAAAACATTATCTACGCGTCTGGTTCACAGCCAAGACAGCTTCCACAGCACCAGGAATGGACCTCACACTGCTCAAGGAACTCGCAGAACATGAGGATCCCATCATCAAGGAAGCTGGCATGAAGGCGATGAGTTGGCATCTATGGTACTTGTCTGAAGTTACAGTCAGTCTTGCTCTCTTCAACAATGATGTTGCAGATGCTGACAAACTCAAGATGGTCTCTAACATGAACTCTGTGGAAGAATCCCTCGAGCCCAGCCCTTGTGTGTTGGCCGTCGCAAGAAACATCATTGCAAAAGATCTTCCGGAATTCTTTACCTCCACAACTAAGAGGATCTTCCACCATCTTGAAATTGATACTGCGTTCTTGTCAATGCCCACTGCGACCTGGATAACATCAGACGGGTACAATCTGGGGAAGGAACGGGTCAGGAAGTTCCTCATGACTAATGACACTGCTGAAAGAGGAGTGGCCCTCATCCACGAGTTCACGGAAAAGGGGCATACCAAGCACGAGGATCAGCTCCAATACATGATCCAGGTGGCAGAGGATCATCAGTGAGCGTACCTGAAGACAGCAAACAAGAAGGACCTTCTTCGCTGAAAAATACTTTCTTTTTGAAGGCTTTTAGTTCTTTTCATGCTATTTCCGAGTATTGTTTGTCAATTTCTTTCATTTTGTTGGTGTTCACGTAGTATGGGGAAACCAATCCCAGAATATAATATATAAGTTTAGCTGTTTTGTTTCCAATTATTTTACAGCATTCATTCCAGTTTAAGTTCTTGTCAAAGTAAATGCCTAGAAATTGAAATGATTAACATATGTTGTGGAATTACCATTAATTCTGAGGTCTGGAATGTGGTTGCTATTTATAGGTTTTTGTGGAAATGTAGTTTATAGTATATTTTGTTTTATTAAATTATATGTTTTTCAATAAATCCTTAACAAAGTGTATTAACAAAATGTATTTTTATAAATATAAAACATGAATTATGTCTTCATATGCTGTAATGTTTTAAATATTAAGTGTGTTAAACAAGACATAGTTTTCATAGAGTTACTTCCCCTGAAAATAATCAGTACGGGGAAACCAATCCCAGAATATATATAGTATGTAGTGTACAAACTTTGTAGTGGATGCGTGACCCCTAAATAAATGGCTACTCAAATGAAAATGTGTCTGTGGTGTTTTCTCCTTCAGTGGCTTAATTGAGAAAGCGAGCAAAAGAAATGGACCACCTTCAGGTTTTCTGCCTTATGCAGTGATGCATCCTAATATATTGTGTATATATATATATGTGCGACTCTCTCAGTGTGTATGTTCTGAAGTGGCTCCCTTAAAAAACTTAGTGAAAAACACTGGTAAAAAAAAAAATAAATAAATAAAAAAAAATAAATAAATAAATTCAAGTTTCAGATTGATCAGACTTACCGTACCATTCAAAAATTATGGCCCTTCCAACTTTGGAGGGTTCTCAGGGACTCCCAAATTACCATATCTTAGTCCCTAATTGAGATAGAACAATGATTCCAATTGCATTTGAAAGGTAATTTGTCAAATATTAAATGAGTATAGACATGGATAGCAGCTTAGTTGAGGAGTAAAAAAGTTGTGACACTTTGTATTATTAAAAGTTGGTTTTACCCCCACCTCAATGGTTTTTTTTTTTAAATTTTCACATCAGATTAAGCCCAAACTCTATCTGTATAAGTGGCATTTAAGAAATTGCTGTGTATTTAAGGTGTAAACTGTGTTTTGAGATTTGAATAGTGATAACTTCACTGAAAATATCAAATGTTTTGCAAATTGTCAAATATAAAATTATTTTACTCTTTTCTTATTCAACTATGCAGCAATGTATTTTCTACATATTTCTATTAAGTATAATAAAGGATACAAAATATATAATATATATATATATATATATATTTTTTTTTTTTTTTTTTTTTTTTTTTTTAGGAAGAACCGATTCGCCTCTATTTAAAGGGCATATCTCAGCGGAAAAACAAAGAAAAAGTGAGAGGAAAGACAGAGGAAAAAGAAAGGGTGGAGGGGACAGTCGAAGTGGAAAAAGACCAAGGATGACAAGGACTGCAGGGTCGAGCCCCATCATCCTTGGGTGCTAGGGCCGGGAGGGCGCACGTGAAACCTCCAGGAACAAGCACGTACAAACGAGCACAAAGAGCACTCAAGAGCACGAGCTTAGAACCCCCTTGCGGGGACAAAATATATAAATAAGTAGAGGTAGTCTATTCAAAAACTATTTAAAAATACCTAGATTAATTAATAAAGATAGCCTGAATCAAAAGCTAACACAACTAGTCTTAAATGCTATTGAATAATCAAAGGATGTGCGCTTAGGAAGCAGTGTTCTGCTCTCTTGTTTATTGTGTACATGTATCCAGAGTAAAGGCTTTCTATGAAGATGATGAAATAAGTCGGATATGTGCAGGGAAATCTGTGTGTGTCAGTATAAAAAATAAAGATGGTGAAAAGGAGTACAAACAAAAATGTCTCTTACTAGGTAATTTGAAAGAACTGTATGCAAAATACAGGGTGTACATAGTCAGGATCTATTTTTGTGAAATAATTATTTTTTTCTATTTTTCTTTTCAGAAGCCCTTAGAATGAATACAGAAGAGCGTGTGGCAATAGTAATTTGGTGAATCGAGGGAAAGAAATACAATGACATCAGAGAGAAGTTTAGGAGGAGATTTCATAAGCCGGGGCCAATAGACAAGACAATACGAAAATTGGTGAACAAATTTAAATGAACAGGATCTGTAAATGATGAAGCAAGATCAGGACGACCATGTATGTCAGATCTTACCGTGAATGCAGTACACGGAATTATCACTGAGGAGCCACGTACGTCCATTCGTGCTGCATCACACAGACTCGGCCTCCCGACATCATCTGTGCACAAAATTCTGAAAGTTAATTTGCAGAAGAAAAGCTATCATTTGCAGGTTTTACATGATTTACATGAGGAAGATTTCCCTTGACAAAGTGGTGTGTGTGCTGATCTCATAGAACAAATCTGGAGTGATAATTTAATGGACAACATTCTCTTTAGTGATGAAGCCACTTTCCATGTGTGGAAAAGTAAATCGCCATAACTGTCGAATTTGGGCAGATGAAAGACCGAATGATTCCGTCCAAAACTGGGAAAGAGACTCACCTAAAGTTAATGTCTGAATGGGTTTAACAAAATCTAAGGTTTATGGTCCTTTTTTCTTTGCTGAAGCTACAGTTACGGGGCTTATTTATCTGGACATGTTGCAGCAATTCCTTGAACCTCAGCTGATTGGGGATAGGATTGTTAGTACCATCGTCTATCAACATGATGGTGCTCCTTGTCACTATGCCAAAATTGTTCAGGATTATCTAAATGGACATTTTCCAAATCGCTGGATCGGACGTGGAAGCAACAGACTTTGGCCAGCAAGATCACCAGATTTAACCCCTTTAGATTTCTTTGCATGGGGCTTTATCAAATCGCATGTCTATCAGACGAAGATTACGAGTCTTGAAAACTTACGTACACGTATACGAACTGCTGCAGATAACATAACCTCGCAAATGCTCCAGAATGTGTTTAGAAATGCTGCAGAACGATTTGAGCTGTGCAGGGATACTGATGGGCATCACGTCGAATCCTACTCTTAATTATTTAATAAATGTTACCACTTTATCATTTTATGATTGAATTCCATATAATTTCCAAGTGCTTCACAAAAATAGATCCTGACTTTATGTACACCCTGTATAAGGAAACTGATGATAGTGTTGGCTTTTCATCATTTGCAAATTTAAGACCTAAACAGTGTGTTATTGCTGGGGGGAAAGGAACACACACAGTTTGTGTTTGTACCTATCACCAAAATCCTAAACTCATAGTTACATACCATAACCTTATGGAAAAAAGTGTTTTGTGATATCAATAATTCTAACTGTATGTTACAAAGATGTCTAAAATGCTTAAAATGTCCTGGTAGTATTGGTGTAACAAACTTTTTGAATACCTTGTCAATATTGATAGAGATACAGTACAATATGTTTAATGGACTACTACAGACGCAGTGATGTAGGTCTCGAGATCGGTCTCGGTCTCGAGACCGATCTCGAGACCCAATTTGCAGATCTCGGTCTCAGTCTCGACAGGCGCGGTCTCGGTTTTTCTCCCCGAGACCTTTCGAGACCTCTCGAGACCGTAATGAAAAATACATGTTATTGGCATACTCATGATGGTGGCTTGGTTGAACAGACACAATTCAGAATGTTTATGAAAGTTTGTGAAAGTAAGGGACTCTAGGTATTCACTAATCAGTCACCCTGTTTTGAATGGATGTTGAATTAATGTCATATATATATATTATTTAGACCTTATGCTAATTGCCATGCCTGTTTATAATACCGATATGTCAATTTATTTTTCATAGAAATGGTGTTGGAAATATGCTATACAGGAAACTCAAGCATGGAGAATGAGCAGATACAGAGAGACAGCGCTCATTCTCACAGCAGCGATGACGAAATAAAACAGTCAAACCAAAGTTCCCTAATGGCAAAATATCAAAGCTATCAATCCAAGCAGAAGAACGTTGAAACTGGGAAGATTTTGAACCATAGGGAACAATTGCAATGGTACCTCTTAGAGATCGATGAATCTTATATTTTAGACAACTGCTCTTAAATAAAGTTTTGGCACCAGAAAAGGGATAAATTCCCATCACTGGCCAATATTGGCATGACTGTTTTAACAGTGCTTGCCTCTAGTGCTCCAATTAAGCGTGTATTTAGCCATGGAGGCATAATAATGAGGCCCCACAGAAGTCAAACTTCAGCAGATCTTCTAAACATGCTGATGTTCCTTAAGTGTAATGAGCACCTATTATGTTTTAAATAAATGCACAAGTCAAATTGGGTAGTGGGTACATTCATTAAACCTTCTGTAACAGATATAAAAGAAGTAAATAAATAAAAAGTATGCATATATTCATTTGTTAATTTATAGGCTACACTTTTTGCATTCAACACACATCTGAGAAAGTAGTTATTAGTTTATTAATATACTTAACATTGTCTAATTTCCATTCAGTCTCGAATTTTAAGGGTCTCAATCTCAGAAGGTAGATGGGTCATTCTCTGTCAGATCAACCAAAAAAAATTGAAATTAACACCCTCATCTCTCATATTTTGCTGAAATTTGGTTTATAGGGAGTTTGTGAGCCCTGAATCCATTTCTGAAATTATAAGGTCAATCCAACCAACGGTTCAAGAGATATGACCTCGGGCAATTTGAGGTCACTCGCGAGGTTACTAACATTTGGCGAGCCATAACTTGGGTAATAATTGTCATAATTATATAAAAGTATATATATTTAGAATCAGAAAATGACAAGGAATCCAAATATGCAAGTTTTAGAACTCTAGGTTGAAAAATAAAAGTTACACTGTAACCAAAATTTGAGGTCACGATTTGACCTCTGGGGTATCAAATGAGAATTTTTTTTTAAATGTAAAAAATGAAGGCATAGGCATTGGCTATTAGAATCAGCAAAAAAAAGTTTGTTTATGTTAGTATTTTTCATGTAACTAACATATAAGTGAACATATTCATAAGTTGTGCGTCAATTCTACCTATTTTTTCACACTTGAGCTCATAATTTGACCTATAGAAATTAAAATTACATTTTTTATAGATATAAAAAACAAAGTCAGAGTTCTTGACTAATAGAAACAATCATAAAAAATTTGTTTATGTTGGTACTTTTCATGTAACTAACTTATAAGTGAACACCATATTTATAAATTGCTTGTCATTTCAAGGAATTTTTATATCTTAGCTATCAATTTGACCTCAAGCTCCAAGAATTTAATAAAAATTGTATTTCACTGCTAATCTACACTGGCAATAATAGTTATAATAGTGAAAGGGGAAGACTAAGCTCACATGTAGCCTAAACAAACCTGTTGAAACATGTTGCTACTTGTCTAAGTGCAGAATCAACACAGATAGTTGCAAAATTCCTTGTCTACAGGTTAGTACAGTTCCAGCCAGCACTGTGGGTGGCTGGTGGGTATGGTGTTTTAATGAGCCTCAGAGACTATCAAGGCCTAAAATATTAAGTGTGTATAGCTATATATTTTCTAAAAAATATATATTACCTAATTGTAAATCCTATATCTTTACAGATCAAAATACAATGGTTCGGCACTTGAAATACTGCCAGGACCCTATTCAAAAACACAAGAAACGCATAACAATCAATCTTAGAAAAGTGACTGATGTGCTTGTTGAAAAATGTGCTGGAAGAGTGAAAAAAGACTCATTGTTGTGTGTGAACTGCTGGACACTGATAATGAAAAACCCCACTATACTTAGTACCACTGAAAACAACGAGTCTGAGCAGGATTTAAATGAATCATCTACTATCAGTGGCTTGAGTAACATCTCTTCAATTCAAGATCTGGACAATGACAGAGATTGCTTGATAAAGGAAAATCCTTCAACTTCAGTTGAACCAGTTCTAGCATTTCTGGACCAAACACCAGTTAAAAAAAGTAAGTAATAAATTAATATAATAACTTATACTTTACTACAAGGTCTGTTTGATCTACTATATAGCCAATTATATAGCATTTAAGGTACTATAATTAATATTTAATTACTAATATTCAGGTGTGTGAAACCTTTTTTTCTGTTCTTTTCAGAAGGGCTGTCATTAAGCCAGAAAAAGTGCAAGGCTCGTGGTAAGCTATCATCTGCTCAGAAACACCTGAAGGAGAGGCTAGAACTCAGTTATGGTGTTCAAATTACCGAGGAGGTAAGTGATACTTCAAAACATGAAACTAAATCTGAAAAACATCTAGACAAATTAATGAATGAATTGAAACAGTCATTCCTGGAGAGCAAATGTCACCATCACAAACTACAAATATTGACACTCTCACCATACACAATTGAAAAAACAGCTAGTTTCTTTCAAACTACAACATACATGGTGAAAAGAAGCCGTTCACTTAAATCAGAACATGGAATCCTTCCGAAGATTCCACTAATGAGCAAAGGAAAAGTGATATCTGAAGAACACAAAGATATAGTTAGAAGATTCTATGAGTCAGAAGAGGTTAGTCGTATGTGTCCTGGCCAAAAGGATTGCGTGAAAGTTATCAGTGCTGAAGGTGCAATGAAGGTGCAAAAACGATTGGTCCTCGGGAATTTAAGAGAGATGTTTGAACTATATAAAAATGATGAAAAGAATCCCAAAATAGGATTTTCCACATTTGCAAAATTACGGCCATCATATTGTGTGCTTGCCGGTAGTGGTGGGACTCATTCTGTCTGTGTCTGCACATACCATCAAAATCCAAAATTGCAGCTGGCTGCATTGGGAGAAAGAGGTCTTTCATACAAGGATCTTATGGATTACAGTGTCTGCAGTACAGAAAGAGAGACTTGCATGATGCAACTTTGCAATGATTGCCCAAGAGAAGAGGGTGTCCTGGATTTTCTTGAGTTACTTGACAGTGTGAAATCAGCTCCAAATGAAATATCTTACAAGCAATGGGTGACTGTTGACCGTTGTACAATGGTTGATAAGGTGGAGCCACTTCATGAATACTTATCATCCCTAAGCATGAAAATATCCTGCATGGTTCGTCATCACTTTGTTGCTCAGCAACAATCACAGTACTTCAAGCAGTTGAAAGAAACACTACCACCTCAGAGCGAGGTAGTTATAGTAGGTGATTTCTCTGAGAATTATTCTTTCATTGTCCAGGATGCTGCCCAAGGGTTTCACTGGGACAATTCACAGTGTACAGTTCACCCTTTTGTCATCTATTATAGATCATCTGCAGACCAGGAACTTAGCAATTTTAGTGTCTGTTTCTTATCTGCATCACTAAAACACAACACTATAATGGTTTACTCATTCATATTGAAGCTTATGACATATGTTAAATTCAGATGCCCACAATTGAAGAAGGTGCACTATTTCTCAGATGGATGTGCTGGCTAATATAAGAACAGATACAACTTCACAAATCTCTGTTACCATGAAGAGGATTTTGGTCTGTCTTGTGAATGGCACTTCTTTGCTACATCCCATGGCAAAAATGCATGTGATAGGATTGGAGGAACAGTGAAAAGAGCTACTGCTCGTGCCAGTTTGCAGAGAACTACAGAGAGGCAAATTCTTACACCAGAACACATGTTTCAGTTTTGTGAAGAAAACTTGAGCAAGATGATAAATTTTTTCTTTGTAACTACAGCTGATTTGAAAGATGCAGAAGAACGGTTGGAACATCGATTCAAGGATAGTAGGGCTATTCCTGGAACTCAGAAATATCATAGATTTGTTCCCCATAACAAGGAAGAACTGATGGTGTTATCCCATTTCAAGTGGCATTGGAGAAAAGAAAAGAATAAGGAAAAGTCATTTTACTAATGAACCTGCAATGCTTGGTAACCTAAAATGTGTCAAACCAGGAGAGTATGTTGGCTGCATTTATGACATGCAAGTTTGGTATGGAATTGTGGAGGAATATTGTGAAGAGTTTGATGATTTCACTGTGAACTTTCTACATCCCTCTGGGTCATCAGGATCAAGTGCATATTATTATCCATCAAACAAGGATTCATGTGCAGTGCCAGGACATCATATATTAACTGTAATGAGTTGTCCTACCCTAAGAGGAGGCAGCAGAATTCAATACATTTTTCCACAAAAAGAAATTGATGAGAGCATCGAGCATGCAAAAATTGTATTAGGCTAGCACATGAATCCTCTAAGTAGGTCTTCCCCTTTCACTATTATAACTATTATTGCCAGTGTAGATTAGCAGTGAAATACAATTTTACATTTTTTGCCTTTGTTTTTATATCTATAAAAAAATGTAATTTTAATTTCTATAGGTCAAATTATGAGCTTAAGTGTGAAAAAATAGGTAGAATTGACGCACAACTTATGAATATGGTGTTCACTTATATGTTAGTTACATGAAAAATACTAACATAAACAAACTTTTTTTTTGCTGATTCTAATAGCCAATGCCTATGCCTTCATTTTTTACATTTAAAAAAAAAAATTCTCATTTGATACCCCAGAGGTCAAATCGTGACCTCAAATTTTGGTTACAGTGTAACTTTTTTATTTTTCAACCTAGAGTTCTAAAACTTGCATATTTGGATTCCTTGTCATTTTCTGATTCTAAATATATATACTTTTATATAATTGTGACCATTATTACCCAAGTTATGGGTCGCCAAATGTTAGTGACCTCGCAAGTGACCTCAAATTTCCCGAGGTCATATCTCTTGAACCGTTGGTCGGATTGACCTTATAATTTCAGAAATGGATTCAGGGCCCACAAACTCCCTATAAACCAAATTTCAGCAAAATCTGAGAGATGAGGGTGTTAGGCACTGGTTGATCTGACAGAGAATGACCCAGATCTCGATCTCGAGCCTTTGATCTCGGTCTCGATCTTGGTCTCACAGGATCAGGTCTCAGTCTCGGACTTGGTGGTCTTGACTACATCACTGTACAGATGAGTCACTTTTGCAAAGCAATACAGCTACAGTAGAGGAATTTATTGAAATTGTTTCAGAAGCCATTTTCTCTCTCACTCATCATCAATACATTACAAAATTTCAAATTGTTTCAGAAGCCATTTTCTCTCTCACTCATCATCAATACATTACAAAATTCCAGAGTCAACACATGAAGAATATAAAACAATCTTCAAAGTAATGATGTACTTGTACTAGGGGATTTTGCTGAAAACTGTTCATTTATTACTCAGGATGCCCCTCAGAGTTTTCACTGGACAAATGATCAGGCAATACTCCACCCATTTGTACTCTCTCATAAGAAGGATGGGGAATTAAGCCACACTAGTTATTGCATTGTCAGTGACTGTCTTCAGCACTCAAATTCAGCAGTTCATATTTCTTCAGCAATATTTGATAAAAGATATAGCTAAAAGCTAGATTCCCAAATGTACAAAAAGTTATTTACTTTTCTGATGGATGCGGTGGACAATATAAGAATAGATTCAATTTCATCAATCTCTGCTATCATGAACAGGATTTCAGTGTCAAAGCCAAGTGGAATTTCTTTGCTACAACTGCAGGGATGGGGAGTCGGCCAAAAACAACCGACTCCCGATTCGGTATTTTTAAAAACCGACTCCGACTCCTGACTCTTTCAAATATATAAGTATAAATAAATGTAATAAAGTAGGTACGATAATAATACAGTTTAGTAATTTAATACAATTTTAATGTTGTATTACACAAAAATAAAAATTAACAGAAAAAGAAATTGATCTCGTATAAAATATTTATAACCTCATTAGGTTAACAATTTTAAAATTTTAATGTTGCGTACAGTACCGTAGCTAAATAAAAAAAAGTTGGTAAAGAATATTTTGTTTCCATTATATATTATGATATGCTAATATTGAAGCTAAATATTAAAAAAAGGCTAAATAAACATACTTAATAATTTAACTCTCTAAGGAGAATTTGTTCTTAAGAAAAGTATAGCATCAATTATGTCCTCCTTCAACTTAGCCCGTACGTGGGATTTAATTAACCGAAGAGCTGAAAATAATCTTTCAACGCTGACTTGTGTTGGTGGCAATGCAGTAACAGTTCTGGCTACATCTTGCACTAATTCAGGATACTTTGGTATGGCATTCATCACATCAAGTTTTAATGAACGATCAAATTTCTCTATTTTTGTTAAAGCTGCATTAAAGTCTTCTCTGAATTTGGTCAATGGGGTTATTTTTATAGGTTTATCATCTTGACTCAAACAGCATCGCTTAACTTTTTTTGATTTTTCTTCATTATCGAGATATTTTTCAAAATCCATTTCTTCTTCAGAGTTTGAGCAGGAGCTTTGCATAATGGCAGGACTAGAGCAGCTTTCAAATTCTGAATTACTTGCGGCATCTGTTTCATTTAACATTTTCATTCGCACAGCTACATCACACAGAGCTGACTTTCCTCTAGCAATCTGTTCTTCAGTTAAAAGTACCCTGTGCATAGGATCTACATAAACTGCAGCCAATAGCACGTCATTATTCAGTAAATTTTCTTCTCTACGCTGCATAGACAGTGGCGGTTTCTCATATGGGCAATATGGGCAGCCGCACAGGGCGGCATTTGTGGAGGGGCGGCATGAGCGCCTGCAAAAAAAATAAAAATAAAAATAAGAATAAATAAATAAAGAAATAAATAAAAATAAAAAATAAAATAAAATAAATAATAAAAGATCAATAAATATATTTTTATTAATAAAAAACCATCTATTGCATTTTTCATAAACCTTCCCATAAAAGACCTAAACAATGCAAAATGCTTCCAGATTAATATTATTGGGAATAAAGGCCCATACTTTAACATATGTAATGTTATTTTTCTGGGTTTGGTTAAATAGTGAAATGTATATTATTTATTACAGAACGAATCTTCACACTAAGCCACTAAGGTCTGTCAAATAACCGCAAATGGATAAGAAGAGGTCAAAGCTATCAGGTGCTCAGTTTAGAAAAAAGAGGAAAGAAGAGGAGAAACGAGCAAAAGATAAAGGTATAGAGCTATGTCATCTACTCTTCACTGCTATATTGCACTGCTATTTTGTGATATAGCTTTCTGAGTCATTTGAAGTGTACTATTATGTATATAATTAGCCATTAACCAAGGAGGTTGTATTATTCATTTGTTTCCTATTCTAAAAGTTTAATAAATTGTGCTTAATAACATGTTAAATTAATTGTACTAGCCTATTCATGCATTGGTCTGTTATGTTCTATTTTACTATTTGCAGGGGCACTTTTGAAATATTTTGGAACACCCTCTGCCACTAGCCAGGATGAGAAGCCGTCTACTTCTGCCATTATTGAGGCTGAGGAGCCATCTACCTCCTCAGCCTCACATATGTCTCCACAAATGCAGTCTGATCCTGAGGATGAAGACCCATTTGCTTCTACTTCTCCCCAGCAGGACTCTTCAGGTGAGTTTGTGTGCACATATGTCTGTGAGTGTGTGCGTGTGTGTGTATGTGTGTGCATCCCTGCAAAGCATTTTGCAAACAGTTATAAATTATAATGTTATTATCACTGGGTCTGGGTTACTGGGTATGTGTGGTGTTTCACCACCATAATTCCATAACACCACCACCATAACAAAGTGCTGTGAATAATGTGTTATCTAACTTAGGTGTGTATACTAATGAGTAATGCTCTTGTTCTTTCTATTAGAAATGCCTGGAGCAGAATCGCCTCCTGAGGATGAGTCTCTGTCCACCAATCCTGCTAACTGGCCTTCAGTTCTGACTGAGAGAATTCAGACACAACTGGTTTCCAGGGGACCAAGTCAAGTACCATCTGACTTTGTATTCCCTAGAAACGACAGTGACGGAAGAAGTTTCCACCATCAATACTTCAGGAAGTCATTGGTTAGTGGGAAAAATATAACCAGAAGTTGGTTGGTCTATTCCTTAAAAAACAACAGCCTTTTCTGTTTCTGTTGTACATTATTTTCCAAGAGGAAAATAAATTTAACAAGTTTGGGACTCTCGGACTGGAAGCATGCAAGCTCATTGCTCACATCACATGACAACAGTTCAGAACACCTAAATTCTATGAAAATCTGGAAAGAACTGGCAGTGAGGATGAGAAAGGGGGAGACCATTGACAAGCAGGAGATGGCACTTCTGGAGGCTGAGAAGTTGAGATGGAGAGCGGTGCTGACACGTCTCACTGCTATTGTGCATTCTCTGGCAGTTAGGAATTTGGCACTAAGGGGACATACAGAAAAATTGTTCTCACCATCAAATGGCAATTTTCTGAAAGAAGTTGAACTGATGGCACAATTTGATCCTATAATGCAAGAGCACATTAACCGTGTCCAAAAAGGGACCTCCAGTCACACCAGCTACCTCGGCCACCACATACAAAACGAACTCATTGATTTGTCGAGCAGCAAGACCATTTCAGCAATGGTGAGCGACATCAAACAATCAAAGTTTTTTTCAATAATTCTAGATTGCACTCCAGATATCAGCCACACTGAACAGTTGTCAGTTGTGATTCGGGTTGTGTCACTGGAGGGGAAGCCCCATATAAAGGAACATTTCATGGGGTTTTTGGAGGCAGAGGAGTCCACTGGTCAACATTTGGCATCTCTGATTCTGAAGAGACTGGAGGAGCTAAAAGTTCCTTTCATGGACTGTAGAGGACAATCATACGACAACGGGGCCAACATGAGGGGAAAAAACAAGGGTGTTCAATCCAGGCTCCTAGAAATTAATCCCAGAGCTCTGTTTGTTCCATGTGGGGCTCATTCTCTGAATTTGCTTGTGGCCGATGCTGCTAAGGGATCTATTGATGCCACAAGTTACTTTGGCATCTTGCAGAAGCTTTACAACTTGTTTTCAGCCTCCACACAACGATGGGCCATTTTGAAAAAACATGTGAACATCACATTGAAGATGTGGTCTGATACAAGGTGGGAAAGCAAGATCAAGAGTGTGGAGCCCCTGAGATATCAGGCAGCTGCAGTGAGAGATGCACTGATCGAGGTGAGGGACCACACCAAAGACTCTGTAATAAAGGTTGAGGCTCAATCTCTGTCAGAGGAGGTTGGGTCATACCGCTTCGCCATTTGTTCAGTGGTGTGGCATGACCTGTTGTGCCAAATTCAGCATGTGAGCAAGCAGATGCAGTCTCCTAGCATGCACGTTGATGTTGCAGTAAATCTCCTAAAAAAAACAGAGAGAGGTCTCCGCAATTACAGGGCAACAGGTTTTGTGGCTGCACAAATGGCAGCCACAGATATCTGTGAACAAATGAATGTGGAGGCTGTGTTAAAACAAAAACGGCTGAGGTCCACAAAGCGGCACTTCTCCTATGAAGCATCTGATGAGCCCTTGATTGATGCTTTGAAGAAGCTGGAGGTGACATTTTTCAATGCAGTGGTTAATGCTGCAACATCAGCCATTCAGGAAAGATTTTCCACGTTGGAAATTGTGGGAGAAGTTTGGAGTGCTGACACATTTCCAAAATCTCACATTTGAGGAGCTGACAGAACAATGTGTGAACCTTAGTACTACACTACACTTTAAGGGACAATCTGACTTGGATGGCAGAGAGCTTGCACAGGAGCTGAAGAACTTGCCTGACTTGCCATCAAAGACCATATCCTTGCTTGAACTGCTGACATTTATCCATGAAAGGGAGCTCTCTGAAATATATCCAAATTTGTGGACTGCTCTCAGAATTGGTCTTACTCTTCCAGTCACTGTTGCTGAAGCAGAGAGGAGCTTTTCAAAGCTGAAGCTCATCAAATCCTACCTGAGGTCAACTATGTCACAGGAACGCCTTACCGGTCTGGCCATCATCAGTATAAATCATACAATTGCTGAGCAGATTTCATATGATGATTTAATTCATGACTTTGCATCAAGGAAGGTAAGAAGAGTCAGGCTTTAGATGGCAGTTGTGCTGTGGTGCAATTTATTTTGTTTCTTGTTCAAAGTGTAGCATAATAATTACCCTCTCTTAAGTGTCTTATTCTATTTATGTGATAGAGCATTTGTACAATTTAGAAATTTGATTCTCTAGTTTATTTATGGCAGTTGTGCAATTTAATTTGTATTTTTCCTGTTCATAGTATCATAATTACATTCTCTTAAGTGAGTTATTCTATTTACGTGATGAAGGATTTGTAAAATTCAGAAATTTGAGTCTTTGTTTTGGTTCTGAAGTTCCAACAATTAGTCCAATAAAAAGTTATTTTGTGAGAGTTATGTCTGTCCTTTATTTTGGGGGGATTCGAATGTGTGTGTGTTGGCGAACAGGGGAGGGGGGCGCTGAAGGTGAGGTTCGCCCAGGGCGTCATGTAAGCTAGGACCGCCACTGTGCATAGACATTCTTATACCATCTGCAACAATGCCGCCAATTTGAGATAGTTTATAATTAATATTTTTCCATTCCTTGTAAAATGTGCCAGGTGTCAATTCAGCTGCTTGAAACTTCTTTGCAACCACATATGGGTACTTAAGTAATGCCTCAAGTTGACTTGCCTGCTGCCACTGGATATCAGTCATTGTTACATCTGGGTTTGCCATATCGATAAGGTATGGCTTCAATTCAAGAAGGCGCTTAATCATTTCATAGGTACTCCCCCAACGTGTAGCTTGATCTATAACTGCACCTTTTCCGGATCGACGTTTTAATATTGCATCAAGTTTAGGCATTCTTGCAGCCACTACTATGTTGCGTAACCTACCTACTACATTAGCAGCATTCCTTTCTTTTAACCCATCACGAATTGCCAGTTGCAATGTGTGGACTGCACATCGCATATGGGGGATATTTGAGAATCCAGCAAAATCATTGTCTACAGTGTCAACACTGTCAAGTTTGTCAGCAGTTTCATCCGTATCTTCTTCACTACTGTCCTCAAACAGATCATCTTTTACTTCACCATCATTAAGTTTCTGTACTGTACTTGTCATATTTGAAGCATTAATTATCAGTAACAATTGATAATATTTGCTCTTTAGTGATTTCATATTCTGTCAAGATGGTTTCAATTAGCTTGGTCAGGTATTCGCTTCAATGTTGAGTTTCAGTGTCCTTCACTGCCAGAGTACGTATAACTAGTTTTCCTTCATCATCAATGAACTGAACATTTATTGCCATATAATTAATTCTTTGTCTCGTGCAGGCATCCATCTTAAGAAAGAAGAATTTTCCTTGCAGCATTGTTTTCAATAAAGTTTTCTGGCTTTCTGCTTCCTTTAAAATCATGTTTCGAATATCATGTCTCTCTAATGACACTCCTAGTTTTGCCGCCATTTCTCCATTTAATCCACGGAAAGCTGGGGAGGAAAATAATGTAAGTGCAACCCCACTCTTTACAACTAAATCTATAAGGTATTTTTTTAAATTTTCCTTTGTCATTGATATTGTAATTCTCTCACTGTGGAAAAATTTTGTAACAGAGACTTGTTTGCTTTTTGAAATAGAGGTACTGGCCTGACTAGAAGTAGGTTTCTGGATTTCCTTATCATGCTGATCTACAACCTTATAAATATTGGGATGTTTGTTTCGTAGATGGCATTTCAAGTTTGAGGCTCTAGTTGGAGCATTAGCATGTTTCCCAGTGTAAGCACTAATTTTTGCATTACACTCTTTACCATCCTTTTCTACTTGACAAATAAAAATACTTTCATCCTCATTTAGCTTAAAATATTGAAAGACTGCTGATTTTCTACTAGGCCCACGACTCATTACTAATAGGGGCTAATTAAATTAATAATTAATATATTGCTAATTTTTATATGGTACCTAGTATCCTGAAATAGAAAATAGAAATATGAAATTCATTTGCTAAGATTTACCAGAACAATAAATCAAATGTGGAAATGTGAATCTAGAATTAGTTCAGGAAGATATTTATTTAGGGCAGAGTAGTATTCTGGTAAATTGTTGGCATATAGAAATTGAATCAAAGAGTCAGGAGTCGGTTGTTTTTACTGACTCCCGACTCTTCAAAAAAGCTCTGACTCCCGACTCCCCATCCCTGGCTACAAGTCATGGTAAAAATGCGTGCAATGGTATTGGAGGAATAGTAAAAAGAGGTGTAGCAAAGGCTAGTCTACAATGAACTGATGCTGGTCACATTCTGACACCAAGAGCTTCAAATGACTAACTTTTTCTTTGTTACTGAGCAGGAGGTTGAATCAAATTACATCTGTCTAATAGGTTTAACGAAGCTATATCAATCAAGGGCACAAAAGGCTTCCACAGAATTGTACTGTACCTAAGTCAAGGAACCAGATACAGGCTTATCAAACATTTGATTCAGAAAATCCTACTTTGTTTAGAATAAGTCAAGTTGAACAGGGTGAGAGCAGTCTGCTAGTAAACAAAGATACTGAGTATCATATTGTCCAATATGTTGCTTGTAAGTATGATAGTAAAATCTGGCTTGGAATAATCAAAGACAGTTCAGAAGAATTTGCTGACTACCAAATTAGCTTTTTAACATCTTTAGGAGGCCCTAATAAATACCATTTTCCAGAGAAGGAAGATATTTGCTGGGTAAGACAAAGCGAAATGATTCAACCTATGTCCAATCCAAATATCCTGTGTGGTATTAAAATTGCCTGCTCTTTCCATCCAAAAGAGATCAAATTAGTGGAGCCATAAAAGTTTTTAGTCCAGTATATTATACTCACCCAGTTGATGCTTGTACTTTAAGTTACTGTCATACAAGTTTAAGTGTGTATATATTCTTTCTAGTACTTAGTCACAGTTTGCAGGCTTCAGTTGAGAAATTTGTTAATTATTATGTTATATTATATTATGTTTAATGAGTTTGTTGAACCTGTGTTCCTTTATTTTAGAATAAAAATAAAATGCAGTTGCTAATAATTCAATTGTTTCATTCTTGAAACAAATTTACAATTAAATAAGTAATGGTAGTTACATATAAGGCAGCATACTTTTCAGAAAAAAAAAAAGAATTAAATGCACATGACAAATCATTATGAAAATGAAAATATAAATTTTTTCCAGTGAAGTTACCACTATTCAAATCTCAAAACACATAGTTTACACCTAAATACACAACAATTTCTTAAATGCCACTTGTACAGATAGAGTTTGGGCTTAATCTGATATGAAAATTTTTTAAAAATCCATTGAGGTAGGGAGTTAAAACCCCCCTTTAATAATACAAATTGTCAACTTTTTTACTCCTCAACTAAGCTGCTATCCATGTCTATACTCATTTAATAGTTGACAAATTACCTTTCAAATGCAATTTGAATCATTCTTCTAGCTCAATTACAGGCTAAGATATGGTAATTGGTAATTTGGGAGTCCCTGAGAACAAAGTTGGAAGGGCCATAACTTTTGAACTGTAAGTCCAATCAATCTGAAACTTGAAATTTTGGGTTTCTTGGTATAGGCAATGCTGTACAACAAATTATAGGAAAATTGGAAGGAGTGTGGTATAAAATTTTTATTTTTTTTTGCATGATCTGTCCTGGAATTATCCTACTGAAAGGGACAAGGAAAATAAAACTAATCATCTTCTTCACAAACCTGGCTGAATAATATGAAATGCATCATCACTGGACCTTCTAGCCTCAATAAGGCATTCATGTTCATGGCCCCAAATCACAAGCTCAAGGAAGCTGTCAAGAAACTCTTCTGGAATATAGTTAGATATACTGTGTTTTGTGTGATTCTGATGCAGGACTAGAATATTGAACCATTGCTTCATTTCTTCCCGAGGGCGCAACATTGTCACCTGTGAGTAAATACTCTGCATATTAAGTGAATAAATTACTTCTACCAAGATTCTTTAACCCTGGATTCAAAGAAATTTCTTTAAAACCTAATAAATTAATTTAGACTCGTTTTAGAAAATGCTTTTCCACATATACAGGGTGTTTATAAAGTTCCTATCTATTTCAGTGAAATTGTAGCAAAAAGGGTAAAATTCAATAACAATATAATAGAAGGCATACATTTAATTAAGCATATGATTCTACATGAGCACAATCAGTATCTCTACAGAGTTTGAATCTGTCAGCAGTAGGCTGGGTTGAAATTTTTTATTTCCTACGTAGGTACTTAGTATGAGGTGGTTCAATCAATCATAGTAACACCCTGGTAAAATATTTTTGAATTCTGAGGAACCCCCCCCTACCAGTTTCAGTTTTTTCAGAAAATTTGTAAAATTAGAGATAATTTGTGATTTACTTCAAAAAAAATTTTTATTACAAAAGTTTGCTTATAAAATAGTTATATTTATTTTTTAATGAACAAAAATTTAAAAAATAGAAAAATGCATGAAAAAAAAAATTTAATACAGAAATTTTTAGCTAATTATCGGTAGAAATTTAGAAATTAAGAGAGAAATTCAATAAAATTTTTTTACCTAAAACTAATGTTTTTTTTTTATTCCTTCCATTGACCTTTCCACTCAAAAGTAGGCAGTTCTTTTCTAGACTCAAGTTTTTTAAATAAATTTATGCTGATTAATATAACCAATTCTTTCCTGGCTAGATTTAGTTACTAAGTTCACACCCCATTCAACACTTTGGCTGACATGGAAAATCTAGTATTTCTAGAGGTTTAGTTCTAATCTGAAGCAATTGCTCATTGGTAAAATTACTTAGCAAAGGTGGAGGAGTGATTATCTGCTCATTCCAATTAATCAAATCAATATAATCATTTGCTAGAAAATTTATAGATCTTGGTAGCTCAGAATTTCTGGCTCCTGAAAACCAAGTTCTAGAAATAATTATCTTTTGAATTGCTAGCTCTCTAATATGTAATCATTCGTCAGAAACCATTGACAGGAGTATATTTTCAGGATTAGCGAAGTAATTGTTGTTTTTCATGACTGGCTCAATAATTTTCTTGAATTTTACATCTAAATTTCGAAGAAGAATTGTCATAAGCAAAAAATTTCACGCACCCTCAGTGGCTTTTGGGTGTGATTTTATTTGAAACCACGCAGGGGCGAGACCCTCAGAAACATTTCCTGCTTGTATTGCATGACACATTTCATATAAGTATTTTCGGTCACTACTCAAATCTTTTACAATATTAGGAGGTATTTCTTGAACTTTACCTTCTATCGGTTCAAAATTTATTACTTTCAGTTTTGTTAAATCAGCTTTTAATGTCTTGCCAAGTGGCCCTTCAAAGGTGTTTGGGCCAGTGGTTCTGCCCTCAATGCTTTTGTAAAAGTGCATCAAGGGCAATTTGTTTAAATGTAATTCACAAATGAGCCACTGAAGGGACCTGCCAAGATGAAGTTCTATTAATTTAATGACCCCTCCAACTCTGCCTGTGTTCACTGGGGTTCCATCACAAAGTAGACCTTTAATTGAATTAGCACTATTTGAATCTTCAATAACAGTAATTATTTCATCAGCAATCGCCCTTGCAGTGCCATTATCTGGTACTACTTGATCAATGTAAACGCTTTGTGGCTCTTTAATTATAACATAGTGGTGTTCTTTTAATTTGCCTGATTCTGTCAGTGTATCATCTTTTCTTCCATCAAATCCAATACATTCCACATTTTGGTTTTCTTCTTTATACTTATCATTGTTTATTTTACCAACTCTGTTTTTATCTCTCTCAACTTTTTTTTGATCAAGCATATTTTCTAAACTTAAAATCTTCATATCTTTTAAGGCAGCGTTTATAAGGGCTGCTGTAGCCCTATTGCTTACCCTATATCTCTGAAGTTTTGGCTAAATTTTCATAGGTATATCTATTTTAAGAATTTTCTATTAATTCTAAGTCTTCTTCATAATCTAAGTCCTCTCTGTCTTGAAAATCAACATCTTCATTTTCATTATCATCTTCTATCACTTCTGATGATACAAATTCCCTTGCTTCTCTTAATTTTTCTTTTGATTTCTTTTCCCTTTCTTGTGCTTTTTGGATTTTGCCGAACTTTCTCAAATTACTTGTAGTAGTTTTTTATCAATTTTTCCTAACTGGTTTTTTCTTTCTTTTTGACCAATAAAAGCTTCCCGTTCTATAATAGGTATTTTATGTTCACACCTACAAAGTTTTCTATCCCTTATGCCTTTATCATAACAGTGGCATGGCGATATGTCAAACATCTCGTCATATTTATTTAATTTTTCATAATATTTTTCATTTCTTTTTATCATCGGGCATTTAGTTAACTTATCACCATCTTCTATAAGTCTCGTAACTCTAACATAAATTCCCTTTGTATCAATTGTTGGGAAAGAAAATTTTTGCCAAATTTCTTTTATATCTTGAACAACTACGTTATAGCAATCATTTTTACTTATTTTACCCTGTGCTTTAGATTCTTCCTCTCTAACAATAAAATGGAAGTGCCTTACATCAGCTTTTGATGGCATCATGGCAGATGAAAATTTTGCTGGATATCCGAAGGCTGCATTGTGGCTTCTTTTTCTAGTAGCTATAATTTAATTTAATAAGATTTTAACTATATTTTATTTATTACTGATATTTTAAAATTAAATAACATATTTTAATACAAACTTTTAACATTCTAGGTACCTAAATAGGAATCTGGAAAGAAAAAAAACAAAAATAATGTAATATTAGGTCTTATATCTAGTGCTATGAGTCAGCACCGGATTTAAGACCCGACCCCCTACCCCCCGATCTCAAAAAAAGTTGGTGAATGGTGTGTTCTGATGTAATTCGTGCTAGGGAACCCAATTTTGGCCATCCAAAAGCAAAAAAAAATTAATATTTAGGGTCGATTTTTACGATTTTTGGCCTATTTCCCATACAAATTCATATGGAAAAAAGTGAGTATCGGTAGGGGGGGGGGGGGGGGGGGGGGGGTAGCGAAGGTCCCACAGCCTTGATTTTTGGTGTGGATACTACTATTACAAAATGATCAACCTCACAATATGTACCTAAGCAAAATCTTGACCTTGACCCCTTTTCAACCCAGCCTAGTCAGCAGCATTGCGGAACACATTTTGGAGCATGACAGGGGTTATTTTTGTAACTGCTGTTATGATACAAGCACATAAATCTTGCAGACCTGTAACCCTCGTTTGATAGACATTTGATTTGATAAAGCCCTATGCAAAGAAATCCAAGGGCATTAGGTCAGGAGATCGAGCTGCCCAGGGCCTGTTACCTCCACATCCAATCCACCAATTTGGAAATAGTTCATTTAGGTACTCCCAAACAATGTTTGCGTAATGACAAGGTACCCCATCTTGTTCAAAGACAATGGTGTTTAAAATGCCATCTGAATGAAGCTGGGACATTTACATGCTCATATCATAAAAGTAGTTACAAAAATAACCCCTGTCATGCTACAAAATGTGTTCCGCAATGCTGCTGACAGATTCGAACTCTGTAGAGATACTGATGGTGCTCATGTAGAATCATATGCTAAAGTATTCATTAAATGTATGTCTTCAATTATATTGTTATTGAATTTTACCCTTTTTGCTACATTTTCACTGAAATAGATAGGGACTTTATAAACACCCTGTAGAAGAAAATTAAAAGTTATATACCCTTTCAGGATTTTTAAGACAACCAAAAAATGTCATCTTGACTTACTGAAGTTTTTAAGAGGCCTTTCCTGCTTTTAGCAAAGCTACAGGGAGGCATTACACCAAAATTTGCTACTAATGTATTGCTCATACTCTCAATTACTGTCCTTTATATTTCTGATGTGGTACGTATACCAGTAAGCAGTTAGACAATGTCAAATAAAAGTCACTCACTCTTACCTTGTTTTCTCTGAACAGTCTAAATAGCCTTTCATCCTTTATTGCAGAAAGACCATAAAGAGCCAACTTGGTCTGACCTTTGGTCATAAGAAGTGGTGAGATTTTAACTTCATTTAAATTATCAATTCTTCCAAAGTAGTTGATCAAACCAGCTGTTGAAAACATCTCTAGGGGAGAATGTTGGCCTAGACCTTCAAGAAAGGAGATAAATTCAAGTGTTAAAATCAGGTTCAGGAAACTAATAATACACAAGTTAGCATTCATAAAGAAAATAAAAGATAAAGAAATTAATAAAATAAATGTTTACTTCACCCATGTGACCAAACTTTGATAAACCCAATGACCTACATTTAATTCTTCCTCCTATTCCTTCCTCCTTCCCTTCAAAACCCCATCCATTTCACATTCTCCAATTTTCATCTTTTGTATACAAGTAATGCATGAAATAAAAGCAGGAAAATGTTAAAAGAAAAAAAGCTTTGAAAAGGAGTGATGGGTGTGAGAACCAATGTACACTGATAGCATGTTTCTGTGGGAGAATTTGAGGATGTAAACACTGGTTTGTTTTGTTGATACATGTGAAAGAAAACTGCTGACAATAAATGAAATCAAAAGTAAAACTTTGTTGTCAGAAAAGGAGGGAAATGGACTAGCCTATTCAAATTTGAAAAAATAAAATATAATGAGGCTGTTTAACCTTCTTTGCAATATCTAAGGTCATATGACAGAGTGAACCTACAGCTTTATGTGGAATCCAAAACATGGGTTGCTATATAGTCAGGATGCAGAGGATGGTCTCCCATCCAAATACAACTACTATCCAAGTGAATGTTGCTTAACTTCGCTGATCAACAGGAAATGGTGTTACAATATTGGCTATGATGGGCTATGACATAACCCATTCAAATTTGAATGGCTAGTAATAGTATATTCACCGGTGAGAGTGTCCAAGAAATCAATGAAAATTGAGGAGTGGGACAAGAGTGCAACAAAGGGTCAAATAGAAAAGCATTTGAAAACTTCACTAGCATACACACACTAAGAAATTAGCATATACAGTATAATAAAACAAATGTATAATACTGGAACATACAAAGCTAATGCTCAACCACTGACATCCTAGTCATGGTGTAAGGTAAATTCAAAAGCTAACATTAGGCTTACACAAATTCCCCCCTTAATCCCTTTAGTGTTTACTTTGCACCTAACCTAACTGTAGCCACCACTATACAAGTATGTACAAAACAGTGAAGGGGTTAAAAGATGTTAAGTGTAAATTGTAACAAAGTGCTAATTCTACAGGGTGTCCCATAAGTCCGGCATCATAGAAAAAATAATTTAAAAAAGTCAAAACAAAAGCTTTTACTTACAGAACATGCTCAATATGTCCACCATTGTTTTCAATACACAAATTCAGATGTGATACCCAGTTAGCAAGCACACGGTGAATGATGTCAGAAGTAATGGTGTTACATGCCCCAATAATGCACTGCCGCAAATGTTCAACACTCCTAATTTTCTCTGCGTATACCAGCGCTTTCAAGTGGCCCCAGAGATAAAAATCTAGTGGCGTGAGATCCGGGCTTCTAGCTGGCCATTCCACAGGCCCTCGATGTCCTATCCAATGACCAGGGAATTGTTGGTACAGGTATTCCCTTACTTGGGTGCTGTAATGTGCAGGAGCACCATCTTGCTGGAATCATGTTGGGAAATTTCCTTCTTTGTTCAAGACACTGGGAAATACTTCTTCCTTGAGCATACATAGGTAGGTGCCTCCAGTGACATGTTCATCGAAAAAGAGGGGGCCTATGATGCGATCCTTCCAAATTCCACACCATACCATCACCCGAGATGCACCTTGTTCCTTTGAAGAGGTATACCAGTGAGGGTTGTTTTGAGACCAGTAGCGGGTGTTCTGTCAATTTACCTCACCATTTCCATAAAAAAACAGCCTCGTCACTGAATAGAATGGTCGACGGGAAATTGGCATCATGAGCATAAGAAAAATATGAATTATGGTTTGTAGAAATAGAAAAATGTGAATTTCTCCTATGATGCCGGACTTATGGGACACCCTGTATACAATAAGTGAAGTGATTAGCTTAGCCTATGGCCAGGTGAAATAATAGGCTTAGGCTATATCAATGTCAAACACATTCAAGATCATGTGAAGAGGTAAAATAATGGACTTTGTTAAGTTTGAAAATGATAGGTAAACTTGGCCCACACTTGTGCAGGACAAATACAGTTAGACTGAACTAAGTCTTGAATTACTGAACAAAAGCAAACAAAGCATAGCCCCATGTTAAGTATAGGCCTACAATTTTGGCCAGGCCTTATGAAAAATTTGGCCTAGGGAACTTTTATCACAGGTCCTAAGCCTAACCAGCCCAAAATGTAAGCTTTATAGTTAAAACCTGAAAACAGGTTGATAAATTATCTTTTGTATTTTTGCATATTTAAAGATTGTAACTAAAGATACTTTAACTCTAGTATAAATCCAATGAATTTACACTTAGAGAGGCATGAGCAAAAATGGTAGCGCAATCCAAAGAGAAATAGTTTTATATTGAAGACATTTTTTTTAAATTTTTATAATCATTTGTATAATAACTTTAGTATTAAATGTACAATATGTAAAAATTAGTGTTTATTTTTCTTATATTTGTGTATTATTACAGTAACTTAAAAATATAATTAAATAGTATTATTACTGCAAATCACCACCAGATTATTGGAACTTGAATTATAAGTAAACAATAATGCAGTCAGTGATCAGTGATAGACTCAGACTGTGTTGAAGCTTCATCTGGTTAACACTTGTCTTGTTTTTGAAGGATTGTGATTGCAAAATTTTGTAAATATGTTTTCTTTACTTTTTTTATGCAGGAAGGAGAGGACAAGGGTGAATACCTGCAAAAGCACCCTCCCATAGAAGAAGAAGAAGAGAACCAAAAACCAAAATAAAGGTCTAGGGGTATCGAGATGCCTAGACACACTGCATTGAAAGATTGGAAGTCATAGACAGGGGGAAAGATGGAATGAGAAAGATTGTTCTAGAGTTGACTGGTTGAGTAGATAAAAGATTGAAAATACCAATTAACCCTTGCATGAGAGAATTGGAGAGAAAAAGAATGAGAATGTGTTCAAAGTCTGATGCTGCATGCTCTCCTTAAAGGAGGAGGCATGCAATTAGAGAGCTCAGAAGAGCAATGTCTGTTATAATAGCAATAGTAAAGAGTGTGAGGTAAAATTGCAGCAAAGGAAGAGGGATTGAAGACAGTCAGTCAGAGGCAGGGAAATGAGTTGAAAAGTCTTTGATTCCACCCAATCAAATAGAACTGTGTGGGTTGAGCCACCCCACACACGAGAAGCATACTCCATACACGGGTGGATAAGACCCCTGTACAGAGACAGCAACTGAGTGGGGGTGAAGAAACAATAAACTGTTTTGGAAAGAGAGTATATGTGGTCTTCCCAGGAAAGATCACAAGAAAAAGAAATGCAAGAATATTAAGAGAAGAGGAAGGATTGAGTTGTGTATTGTTGAGGGTAAGGGGATGGGATAGTCATGTGGAAGATTGTGACAAGTAGACAGATGGAGAAACTGAGTATGAGGCACTGAAAGCCACAAGGTTTTCTCTGCCCTAATCTGAGATAGCAAAAAGATCATATGTCAGGTGTAAAAAGAGAGTGAAAGGAGAGAACCCCCTGAGAAACACCATTGTTAATAGCTTTAGATGATTAACACTGGCCATCTACAATCACAGCTATAGATCAGCCAGAAAGGAAATCAAGATGAAGGCACAGATACAAGGATAGAAAAGATATTTTGTTTTGTCTAGTACAATAGCAAAGGTTTCACTGAAATCCCAAAAGGAGGATAATCAAGAGTAAGAGATATATACTATGCAAGATCGCCAGTAGAGCATCCTTTGCAGAACCCATATTGAGAATCCTATTAAGGATAGATTAAAAAACTTTAGAAAGGCAAGAAATCAAAGCAATTGGATGATAGTTGGAGGGTTGAGAGCAGTCACCCTTCTTTGTGATAGGCTGAATGAAAGCAGACTTCCAGCAGGAAGGAAAAGTACCAGATGAAAGACAAATACAATAGAGTTTTCCTTGGCAGGATGTCAGCACAGAAGCACAATTCTTGAGAACAGGAGGGACACCATCAGAACCATACACCTTCATAGAGTTGAGCCAGAGAGGACAGAAAGAACATCTTTGGAAGAGATTCTAATTTCAGATCTAATTAAGTCAGAAAGAGGAAGAGATGCAGCACCAGAATTGTTTAGGATTGAGTTCAAGGCAAAAGTTTTAGTGAAGAGTTCAGCTTTAGGAGAAGAGGAGAGAATGGAGAAGAGGAGAGAATGGAGAAGAGGAGAGAATGGAGAAGAGGAGAGAATGGAGAAGAGGAGAGAATGGAGAAGAGGAGAGAATGGAGAAGAGGAGAGAATGGAGAAGAGGAGAGAATGAGAGAAGAGGAGAGAATGGAGAAGAGGAGAGAATGGAGAAGAGGAGAGAATGGAGAAGAGGAGAGAATGGAGAAGAGGAGAGAATGGAGAAGAGGAGAGAATGGAGAGAGGAGAGAATGGAGAAGAGGAGAGAATGGAGAAGAGGAGAGAATGGAGAAGAGGAGAGAAGGAGAAGGAGGAGAGAATGGAGAAGAGGAGAGAATGGAGAAGAGGAGAGAATGGAGAAGAGGAGAGAATGGAGAAGAGGAGAGAATGGAGAAGAGGAGAGAATGGAGAAGAGGAGAGAATGGAGAAGAGGAGAGAATGGAGAAGAGGAGAGAATGGAGAAGAGGAGAGAATGGAGAAGAGAGAGAATGGAGAAGAGGAGAGAATGGAGAAGAGGAGAGAATGGAGAAGAGGAAGAGAATGGAGAAGAGGAGAGAATGGAGAAGAGGAGAGAATGGAGAAGAGGAGAGAATGGAGAAGAGGAGAGAATGGAGAAGAGGAGAGAATGGAGAAGAGGAGGAATGGAGAAGAGGAGAGAATGGAGAAGAGGAGAGAATGGAGAAGAGGAGAGAATGGAGAAGAGGAGAGAATGGAGAAGAGGAGAGAATGGAGAAGAGGAGAGAATGGAGAAGAGGAGAGAATGGAGAAGAGGAGAGAATGGAGAAGAGGAGAGAATGGAGAAGAGGAGAGAATGGAGAAGAGGAGAGAATGGAGAAGAGGAGAGAAAGTATTAGGTCATCCCATAAGTAATGCGGCATTTTTTTAATTTTTATTTTTTTCCCATTTTTATCATTATTTTACGGATAGAAATCAAACAACTCTTTGAAGTTATTTATATTTAAATAAATATTTATTTATTAATTTAATAAGTAATATAATTTCCACCAGTTTCTACCACTAGTCTCCATCTTTCTACTAACTTTTCAATACCATGTTTGTAAAAATCGTTTGACTTTGATTTAAAAAAGTTCTTTAAGGTTGTTTCGACTTCTTCTGTTGTTGACATCTTCATTCCCTTCAGGTGATTCGCTAAACTCCTAAAAAGATAGTAGTCTGATGGGGCTAAGTCGGGTGAGTATGGAGGATGGCTCATTGTTTCCCAATTGAAATTATTAAGCTTTTGTATGGTATCTCTTGCGATATGAGGTCGTGCGTTGTCTTGATGAAAGAGCACTCTTCTTCTATTGATTAATGCTGGCCTTTTTTCTTCAAGTGCTGCATTTAAATGGTCCAACTGAGCACAGTAAACCTCTTTGGTGATAATCTGATTTGGGTTAAGAAGTTCAAAATGGATTATGCCATTCATATCCCACCAAACGCACAAGAGAATCTTCCGTGGATGAGGCCCCTGTTTCGGCTGTGGTATTGGTTTTTCCCCAGGACTAATCCATTGTCTAGAACGTTTAATATTGTTGTACAGAACCCACTTTTCATCTCCTGTAACAATCTTACTCAAAAATGGTTCACTTTTTAGCCGAGAAAGGAGAGATGAACAAATGTTGATTCTTTGTTGCAAGTGTACCTCTGACAGGTCGTGAGGAACCCATTGCCCCAATCGTGAAACCTTGCCTATCTCCTTTAAATGACGATGCACAGTGGAATGAGTTGAATGCAGTTTTTCAGCCAATTCTTCAACAGTTACAATCAGATTTTCTTCCACTGTTATTTTTAAAAGATCTTGATCAAATTCCACTGGTCGTCCTGAATGGGGTTCATCTTTGAGACTAACGTTTCCCGAGCGAAAATTCTGAAACCATCTTTGGCACTGGCTCACACTAATTGTTCCTTCACCGTATACTTGACACAAACTTTCTGCTGTTAACTTAGCATTGTTGCCTTTTCTAAACTCCCAAAGCATAATGTTGCGAATGTGCTCTTTTGACACTTCCATAATATTCATCATTTAATGATAAGGGCACATTAAATTAACAATAATACAAAATTAATAGCTCAGAAAATGACGACTAAGGTATGTCAAAATGTAAGCCTTGGGTTAGGCTAAGCCATACAGGTACCTAGGCTTCGAGTTTAGTAGACTAGGCTAGTATAAAAATAAACCTGCTTTCAATTATTTCTATCCGTAAAATAATGATAAACATGGAAAAAAAAAAAATTTAAAAATGCTGCATTACTTATGGGATGACCTAATAGTAGTAAAGTTGTTGGAGAGGTTCTTAGCTAGATGCCAGAAAGAGCAAGGGGAATTAGAATTGGATAGGTTTTCACATTTTTGTCTGATGAAGGAATTTTAGCATTAGAACAAGTCAAGTTAAACCAAGGTTTTTTTGCATTAGTTGTTGGAATAGAATATGAAATGTATGCCGGTATGCCTGAGAGAATCGCCTCTATGATGCATTCAGCACACTCAGAAGGGCCCCAGCCATGGAAGCAGTAATCATTCCATGGGAAATCACAGAAGTACTGCCTAAGGGCCTCCCAATCAGCAACACCAAAATGCCAAAGGCATCTCCTCTTTGGAGGATCCAAAAGTTAAATTTGAACAATAGGAGAGGAAACAGATACAAGATTGTGATCAGAGGAGCCCAATGGAGAAAAAAGTTTCACAGAGTAAGAATGAGTGGTGAGAAATAAATCCAGAATGTTGGGACTATCTCCAAAGTGATCAGGGTAGGAAAGTTCTAAGCTAGTTCACCAGGGATGTTAGTGAAATGGAAGGAAAGCCAAAAGGTGGTGGTGAGCATCGAAATCTCCTAAAATGGGGATTTCAGCAAAAGGAGAGTGGGATAGAATGTATTCCACTTTGGAAGCAAGGTATTTAGTTTGAGGTTGGCATGTAAGCCATAGCCAGAGGGTATAGAATTCAGAAGATTTGAGTTTGGGAATACGAGAACAAGTTAGGTCATTGTGTACATTAGGGTGGTCCAAACATATGAAAATGAAAAATATATTTCCCCCGACATTTGCCCATATTCCACAACCACTAACGATATTGGAAATAAAATTACTAGATTGATTCATACATATTTAGAGGTGGCACAACTCAAAGCCTTACTATCATTATACAGTTTGGGGTGGCAAATTTCTTCAAACTTGCAGAACCCTTAAATATTAATGGATTTAGCTCAAAATCTGGTCTGAGGTATTTTCCATAGCTATAAGGAATGAGAAAATGCATCAGGAGCTCTTATTTTTGCATTTTAATTTTTTAGCATTAAAATGTACAAATAAGAGCTCCCAATGCATTTTCTCACTCCTTATATGGAAAGACCTCAGACTGGATTTTGAGCTAAATCCATTAATATTTAAGGGTTCTGCAAGTTTGAAGAAATTTGCCACCCCAAACTGTATAATGATACTAACACTTTGAGTTGTGCCACCTCTAAATATGCACAAATCAATCCAGTTTTTTTATTTCCAACATCGTTAGTGTTTTTGGAATATGGGCAAATGTCAGGAAAAAATTTCAGGGTTGGCAAAAACCCAGCAAAAAACCAACTGGTTTTTTGCTGGGTTTTTGCCAACCCTAGGAAAAATATATTTTTCCATTTTCATTTTTTTTTGGATCACCCTAGTATACATAAGGGGTGGTAAACAATGATTGCCACCCCTGCACAGATGAAACTAATAGAGGTACAAAAAACTGATTGTTGCATCTTTTAGACAATTTAATTCTACGTTTAAACAAGACCACTCAATATAGTCTGGTTGCACAAGGTGGGAACCCTGCATTGTTTGTTATAAAGCAAATCTTGACATATTTTGAAAGCTTATACCACCCCACTCAAGAATCCATCGGGTGTACACCTGACCCCCACTTGGCTTTTTCAATATGGCCACCATTTTCCAAGATGGCGGCAAACTGAAAAATCCCATATCCTGGTCAATACTTGATGGATTTTGATGATCTTGGTGTCATTTCTAGGGTTTAGGATGATGAGTCGATCTGGAGGGGTTGCAGATACTTTGGGAGTCGTTTTGACATTCGTCAATACTCAAGGTCATTGGAGGTCAAACCCCCGAAATAAGGAATATCCCATATCCCGGGCAGTCGTGGAGATATTTTGGTGATCTTACTGTCGTTTTTATGGTTTTGGGCGAGACTGAGTAGTTCTATAGGCACATGATAACAGTAGGATATCATTTTGCAACTCCATGGGTCAAGTCAAGGTCATTTGAGGTTAAAGTTTGGCCTTGAAATATGATAATGCCACAGTTGACATCACTGTATTTGCTTTATTTCAGTGACAATTTCTACAATCTAGCTAACTGCTGAGCACTTAACATCTTTTCTGCAGATAAAACCAGATCATAATGCTTAAATGACATAACCCACATTATATGGATATGGATATTCGGATATAAACCACAATTTATGCTGAAGTGCAGGGCACATGCATTCTATGGAAGGTTGCAAAGCTACAAGATATGACCTCGTAAGCAAAACAAAGCTCACACCTAGCTGGGGGATTGGCATTGACAACTTTGATGCAGTTATTCACATTAGGTAACCATTTATTGGGGCAAATATCAAAAGACATGGTTGTGTCAGGATCGTCAGGATCATCAGTCTGCTCTTCGTTTGCGTTTTGGGTCAATGGATTGTTGCAATCCAAGCCGCTGCCACATGCACAGAACATTGTGCAAGGGATTCCGCGTCCCATGCAGCCGCAGCGACTCCCCCTGCATGCTGATTGTGATTCACACCCACATCTGATTAGCTTCAGAACTTCATCTGGTGCTAAGCACACTCCTTCACCAACTGTTTTTGGGATGAGAACTCTGTTTGTTTCGTCTCTCTCCCACCCATAATGCACAGGATCAAGTGGTGGTGGGTCACACTTTAGTGCATCGAGCCAGTTCGCCACAGTGTAGTGGGCTCTGAGCACATTTTGATGGAAAGCTTCAGTTGTTGGTGGTAGAGAACATAGTTTGGGTGCAGCAGTTCCCGACTTCCCTGTCTTCTGAGCCCATACTCGCTGACGACACTCAGTAAGAGATGAGGATTTCTTATCCCCATAGCATGCAACAATGAACGCTGTTGCCTCTTTCTCGATATGGTCAAAGCATGCATCAAGGGACCCCAGCTTGTCTAGCTTCCGACCCTTCTTGGCTGTGGCAATGGCAGTGGCTTTGCCGATGCCATGTATTGCTGCAACTGTGTCACAACCACTCAAAGCGTGTAGTTTGAGGATTTGTGGGATGATGTCTTTGTGCTGGGTTACAGTTGCTCGGATGTCCACTGATTTTCTGCCACGCACTGGAGACTCCATAATCATGGGACAGCCTAGTTTCTTAAATTCATAGAAGTGAGTCAGCATGGCAAACACGTCTGTGTCATCACAAATGATGGAGATGCGGGCATCAGAATCTTTCTCAGCTTGTGCGATAGCGTGTTGTGTTATTATCACGTCAGCCTCTTCATGAGATGATGAGAGCTCCAATGCTGCTCGACTCCTGCCTCGCACAATGGAAGTCGGTATGGTCTGCCATCCTGCAAGCACTAGCTCATGGTCTTGGGTTACAGTTGCGAGATACTCACTGTCAGCAAGGATTTGCTCACAGAGCAGCCTGTTTAGTTGCTCCTTGTTCGCGGTGCACGTGAGAACAGCGTCTCTTGTAGGCAATGGGGTGTTGAGGTCCAGCTTGTGAACTCTGCTGCTCTTGCTTCTCATTGCCCGAGTGCTTGATTTTGGAGAGAAATCATAGTAGCGATCAAAAGCTAGTACTACAGATGCATAGGAAAGATGTTTCAGTAGCCATACTTTGAAGGTTTGGATAAATGTAGCAACTGTGCCACTAGCAGGCCAGTCGACTGTCCACAAAACAGCTGACACATCCATGATAACTATTGGTCAACCCCATGTTCGAGAGGATGTTTCCACTCCCAAGTTCTGCTTCAATGCAGACTTAGCTGCAGTTCTCATTAAGCCATCTGGTTGGAACAGTGCGGGCAGGTATGGCGCAAGCTCTGTTGAGAATACATGGGTCAAGTTAAGTTTGCGTTCGCTCATCAGCAAACTGATGACATGTGTATAAATCGCTTCTTGGTCCATAACCAAGTGGGCACCCACCTTGATATGTTTCATTTTACTTGCAAAGGTGATAACATGTTTGGAAAAGGTGCCATAAAAGCCTTGTGGCCATAATGACTCGTACTGTGCCAGTTGCGTCTTTCCAATACTAACAGCTCTATCAGCATTGACATCTGGAGATGCAAGCTGCCCTGTCTGAATATTGTATAAATTGCCTCCTGGATGTGACTCTGGATTCATTGGGTCCATGCACTTAGAAAGGGAATCATGAAGTGATTGGCGATCTTCTCCATCATGTTTGATGCAACCTTCTGCCTCCTCTCTGTGGTACAGATGGAATGTTTCTAGGTGCTCACTCATATCTAGGAGGTCAGCAGTCAGACTCACATGAGCATTGAGGCTGTATACCCACATGGCCATCACTTGTGGATTTTGGGTGTTACCAATGACACCACTAGGGCCCTTCCCACAACGCATCCAGGTAGTCTCCAGGAACTGGTTGGTTGGTACCCCATGCCAGTCCATCCATATGATGCATAGAACCTTTTCCTCTCATAAATGCATCTAAGACTTCTTCAGGTAACCACGTCATAGATCAAACGAAGAAGAGGCCATATCTACTGTAGTTGTGATGCCCAGCAGTGAAGAAATATGGCAACATATTTTCAGCTGTTTGAATGGCCAGAGCATAATCACCTTCATGTGTACTGTGCGTGTATTTCATAATGAGAAAAGTTGGCTTGATGATGTCAACCCACATATGAGTTGTTCTGCTAGCAGAGGCCAGTTCTTCAAGGACTTGCATCAAGTCAGCCATGGTATTGATACGCTCACCATACTTCAAGAATACAGGTCTGAGAGCTTCTTCAGTCAGCATGCGAAGTGCACAGGCATTTTGAGGGTACTTTTTTCCTTATAGCATTTTATCCACTGATCTGAATGTGCCACAGAGAACTTCTTTCAGGCCATTTCCTGCTGCTAGACTGCCAATCGTGCCTATGAAGTCCATCACCAAGTACATTCCACCAAGGATGGCAACCACATCAGTCAGAAAACTTCATGTATGAAACAGGATGTCCAGTGTCCACTATAACCTTGTAGATCTGTTGATCTGCTGTGATGACCAAAATACTTTGGTTGGACTCCCTCATCACTTTAATGCCATTGTTGATTACAGTGTTGACAGTGTTGTGGTCCGCTGGCTTCATATTAATGAGTGGCATATACTTGATGGCCGACTTCTTAGCTGGCATCATTCCCGCCTCTCTACAATAGAGGGTGTTGAAGCCGTTGTACTCAGGGGTGCCAACAACAAACAGTATCCATCTGAAGAACTCCAGATCTAGCTCTTCTGCACGGTGAAGTGACACTTCGGCTGCTCTTGTAAGCTTCTCAGAAGGCTCAAATGAGCAGGTTGCCTCCATGGACATAGGTTTTTTCAGACCGGTGTATGGCACAACTTCCAGCTCACAATTTATGGGAACTGACATTTCTTGTTTTGATAGCCTAGGAATGACCTTCGCACTGTCGTTTTCAAGTGATCTGGGCTGTGTTACAATAGCTGCAAGGTTGTGACAGTTTAATCTACAATTTTGGGAGTGAATAACTGCATCAAAGTTGTCAATTATAACTTACATAAGACCAGCAAGTGCAGCATCATTCAAACCCAACCACACAGCATCTCTTGCTGCAACAACAGCAGCTGAGTGCATAAAATGCCGCACTTCATCATAAGAACAAGTTACATTGTACAACTCTTTAATGATTTGCTTATGGTCACCTATGAGAACACCCAGTGCTATTTGGAGTGGAGTAGGCTGATTTGTAACAACATTTGCTACAATGTTTCCAACCATTATGGATTGCAGGGAGTCAGAGAATTTCGAACTTACACGAGTAAGCAATTGCATAAGAACATCACTCATACATTCAGAAGCAATATATTTGTCTATGTGAGTACGATAAGAAGTGAATTCTTCCTTGTTCTTTTTGCACTCACTCGCGATTTGCTTGCCCAGCTTCTTCACACACTCATCAATATCAACAGATTCCTCACAATCTTTTGCAATATTCAGGTATGAGGCAGCATAGTTTTTGAAAACTAACATAGCAATACCATCCCCATGTAAGTCTACAATTTCGTCTTTGAAGTAATCTTTAACTTTTACAATGAGCGACCTACGTGACAACTTCTCACCACCTAACTCTTTGTAAAGCTTCTCTACTTCAACTGAATTCCATGGTTTCATTTTGTCCTTCGACAATTCTACACACAAAGCAATGAAGGGGTGGTCTTCAGGTTCAACCCTTGACTTATTCTGGCAAGCTCTCTCAACCTCAACATGTAAGGTAGACATACAATCTTTATGGTATCAGGCTTCTTCAGCCAGTAAATCTCCTATCATGCCCAACAACCTACTTGTCCCTGCTCATCATTTTTCAGTTTACACTTTTCTATCAACACATCTTTGTAATTTGTTTTTGTATCACCAAGCTTATTCGTCATAAACCTAGATGCTGGAATGCAGTATTGCACCAGAACTTTGATGTCATATTTCTCGGGTAATATACACTCACTGACTTTCAAACAAAAGTGTGTGTTTTTTAGGGTCATATACTGGGCCTTCACTGAGAACAGCACTACATAGTCTATTTGGCTCCACTGTAGAGGTATCACATTCTCTCTTTTTCACGAATGCTGATAAATTCCGCTTGGAGACACAAGTGGAAACGCAGTTCTTGTGACAACAAAGGATTTTTGCTCCATCTTCCAAGAGAGGCTCTAGTCTCGCTCAAACATCTGGCTGCCCTCTGATGTCGCTGCTCTCTATGATTTTCTGAATCCTCCCACTATTTGAAAGACCTTTCTGACCTACGCAGGAAATCCTTGAAGAAACATTCATCTGCAGCTTTTATAGAACCTGAGAAATAAGAATTTTGTTTACCCATTCTTCAGAGTACAAATCGCATTGAAATAATTTATCCTCAGCAAATGAAAACTAAACAATGCTCACCTGGTATATTCTCCATATTCAGCAGTCAAAAAACAATTTTGGAATCAGCACAACCAAGACATCATCAAACCACCAGGTGGGCAGCACCATCAGCAATAATCTCAACAACCTGAAAAAAATAAGAGGAATAATTAGACATATTGGAATTCACCTTACCATGAGGAAAATAATCCCTGATTTCATTTTAAACCCTATAGAACTACCCAGTCTTGCCCAAAACCATAAAAACGACAGTAAGATCACCAAAATATCTCCACAACTGCCACCGGACCATGGAGCAGCATATTGAAACAATCCTCCAAAATCTGAGTATGACACTGACCTTTTCGAGTCTCTCCTCACCTCCTACCCTTGCCAACTTGAAGCCATCCGCCAAGCACAAGGAGGCAATACCAACTATTGAGTGGTTTTGTTTAGACATAGAATTGTCTAAAAGATGCAACAATCAGTTTTTTTGTACCTCTATTAGTTTCATCTGTGCAGGAGGGAGGGGCAATCATTGCTTACCACCCCATATATACAACATCCACCTTTGGAGTGAAACTGAGTACCATATAGAGAAAGTAAGAGGGTACAGAAAAGGAGTTGCTGTCAGCCATCCCAGATACTTGAGTCTCAAGTGAGGAAAAGATGATGAGGAACACCATCTCTCCTCCTCTGAACAACAGATTAAAAACTTGAGGGAAGGTCACAAATGTTGCAAAAATTTATGAAAAGTGAATCAGGCAGAGGCCCAGAACATCTTGAATGAGCAGCAGCAGATCCAGCTTTGCTGCTGGGTCTGAGTATCAGCAGCAGGGGAGCCAGAAGTGGGAACATTTATGGTCCCCTCCACAGGGAACTCCAAGGCTCTTGAAGTTGTTGCCATTTTTTAATTTTGAAGATTGTGTAGTGTGTAAGATGCATGTATGTGTAGTGAAGAAAAGGGATAGAAGTGTGTGTTTGAGAGCATGCTGGACTGCTCACAGGATAGATGATATATATAAAAAAAAAATCAGCTAAGGAGGACAGTGACAGGAGAAACTGGAATTCTAGCACTCCCTGTCTTCTGTTTAACAACCCCCTTGGAGTACTTCCCTGGTCAATTCGTGTCTACAATCTCCACCTTGAGAACAAGTTGAATTTTTGAGTCACTTCAGTAATAGACATTTATTTCTTAGTTAGTAATAACTAGGGTGACCCAATTTTAACCTAAGAAATTGAAATTATAAACTTTATTCTTACCAATTATTAACTTTATTTAACCTAAAAATGTTCTTTATTTGCAACTTATTTGTGGACAAATATTAACATTTAATAATAAAATAAAACACATCACATTCATTTGTTTATTAAAATATTAATGAACTTATTTAGTGACTGAATTATAATGAAGCATAATGTACTTCTCATATTTTCCAGCAGGAAGTTTGTCTTTTGCCAAATGTTTTTCAGCATGGAGAAGCTGTCCTCCACCACAGCTGAGGTAGCTTGTGCTGCTTGTAATTTGGTATATAGTTTGGGTGAAATTTCTTCCCATTGGAAGGATATGATTTCTTTGATTTCATTTCACTGCAGTCATTTGGTAAGGTACTCTTTTAAATTGCAAGGGTCATCTGGGTCATTCTCTGTCAGATCAACCAAAAAAAATTGAAATTAACACCCTCATCTCTCATATTTTGCTGAAATTTGGTTTATAGGGAGTTTGTGAGCCCTGAATCCATTTCTGAAATTATAAGGTCAATCCGACCAATGGTTCAAGAGATATGACCTCGGGCAATTTGAGGTCACTCGCGAGGTTACTAACATTTGGCGAGCCATAACTTGGGTAATAATTGTCATAATTATATAAAAGTATATATATTTAGAATCAGAAAACGACAAGGAATCCAAATATGCAAGTTTTAGAACTCTAGGTTGAAAAATAAAAAAGTTACACTGTAACCAAAATTTGAGGTCACGATTTGACCTCTGGGGTATCAAATGAGAATTTTTTTTTTAAATGTAAAAAATGAAGGCATAGGCATTGGCTATTAGAATCAGCAAAAAAAAGTTTGTTTATGTTAGTATTTTTCATGTAACTAACATATAAGTGAACACCATATTCATAAGTTGTGCGTCAATTCTACCTATTTTTTCACACTTAAGCTCATAATTTGACCTATAGAAATTAAAATTACATTTTTTATAGATATAAAAAACAAAGTCAGAGTTCTTGACTAATAGAAACAATCATAAAAAGTTTGTTTATGTTGGTACTTTTCATGTAACTAACTTATAAGTGAACACCATATTTATAAATTGCTTGTCATTTCAAGGAATTTTTATATCTTAGCTATCAATTTGACCTCAAGCTCCAAGAATTTAATAAAAATTGTATTTCACTGCTAATCTACACTGGCAATAATAGTTATAATAGTGAAAGGGGAAGACTAAGCTCACATGTAGCCTAAACAAACCTGTTGAAACATGTTGCTACTTGTCTAAGTGCAGAATCAACACAGATAGTTGCAAAATTCCTTGTCTACAGGTTAGTACAGTTCCAGCCAGCACTGTGGGTGGCTGGTGGGTATGGTGTTTTAATGAGCCTCAGAGACTATCAAGGCCTAAAATATTAAGTGTGTATAGCTATATATTTTCTAAAAAATATATATTACCTAATTGTAAATCCTATATCTTTACAGATCAAAATACAATGGTTCGGCACTTGAAATACTGCCAGGACCCTATTCAAAAACACAAGAAACGCATAACAATCAATCTTAGAAAAGTGACTGATGTACTTGTTGAAAAATGTGCTGGAAGAGTGAAAAAAGACTCATTGTTGTGTGTGAACTGCTGGACACTGATAATGAAAAACCCCACTATACTTAGTACCACTGAAAACAACGAGTCTGAGCAGGATTAAATGAATCATCTACTATCAGTGGCTTGAGTAACATCTCTTCAATTCAAGATCTGGACAATGACAGTGATTGCTTGATAAAGGAAAATCCTTCAACTTCAGTTGAACCAGTTCTAGCATTTCTGGACCAAACACCAGTTAAAAAAAGTAAGTAATAAATTAATATAATAACTTATACTTTACTACAAGGTCTGTTTGATCTACTATATAGCCAATTATATAGCATTTAAGGTACTATAATTAATATTTAATTACTAATATTCAGGTGTGTGAAACCTTTTTTTCTGTTCTTTTCAGAAGGGCTGTCATTAAGCCAGAAAAAGCGCAAGGCTCGTGGTAAGCTATCATCTGCTCAGAAACACCTGAAGGAGAAGCTAGAACTCAGTTATGGTGTTCAAATTACCGAGGAGGTAAGTGATACTTCAAACCCTGAAACTAAATCTGAAAAACATCTAGACAAATTAATGAATGAATTGAAACAGTCATTCCTGGAGAGCAAATGTCACCATCACAAACTACAAATATTGACACTCTCACCATACACAATTGAAAAAACAGCTAGTTTCTTTCAAACTACAACATACATGGTGAAAAGAAGCCGTTCACTTAAATCAGAACATGGAATCCTTCCGAAGATTCCACTAATGAGCAAAGGAAAAGTGATATCTGAAGAACACAAAGATATAGTTAGAAGATTCTATGAGTCAGAAGAGGTTAGTCGTATGTGTCCTGGCCAAAAGGATTGCGTGAAAGTTATCAGTGCTGAAGGTGCAATGAAGGTGCAAAAACGATTGGTCCTCAGGAATTTAAGAGAGATGTTTGAACTATATAAAAATGATGAAAAGAATCCCAAAATAGGATTTTCCACATTTGCAAAATTACGGCCATCATATTGTGTGCTTGCCGGTAGTGGTGGGACTCATTCTGTCTGTGTCTGCACATACCATCAAAATCCAAAATTGCAGCTGGCTGCATTGGGAGAAAGAGGTCTTTCATACAAGGATCTTATGGATTACAGTGTCTGCAGTACAGAAAGAGAGACTTGCATGATGCAACTTTGCAATGATTGCCCAAGAGAAGAGGGTGTCTTGGATTTTCTTGAGTTACTTGACAGTGTGAAATCAGCTCCAAATGAAATATCTTACAAGCAATGGGTGACTGTTGACCGTTGTACAATGGTTGATAAGGTGGAGCCACTTCATGAATACTTATCATCCCTAAGCATGAAAATATCCTGCATGGTTCGTCATCACTTTGTTGCTCAGCAACAATCACAGTACTTCAAGCAGTTGAAAGAAACACTACCACCTCAGAGCGAGGTAGTTATAGTAGGTGATTTCTCTGAGAATTATTCTTTCATTGTCCAGGATGCTGCCCAAGGGTTTCACTGGGACAATTCACAGTGTACAGTTCACCCTTTTGTCATCTATTATAGATCATCTGCAGACCAGGAACTTAGCCATTTTAGTGTCTGTTTCTTATCTGCATCACTAAAACACAACACTATAATGGTTTACTCATTCATATTGAAGCTTATGACATATGTTAAATTCAGATGCCCACAATTGAAGAAGGTGCACTATTTCTCAGATGGATGTGCTGGCCAATATAAGAACAGATACAACTTCACAAATCTCTGTTACCATGAAGAGGATTTTGGTCTGTCTTGTGAATGGCACTTCTTTGCTACATCCCCTGGCAAAAATGCATGTGATGGGATTGGAGGAACAGTGAAAAGAGCTACTACTCGTGCCAGTTTGCAGAGAACTACAGAGAGGCAAATTCTTACACCAGAACACATGTTTCAGTTTTGTGAAGAAAACTTGAGCAAGAAGATAAATTTTTTCTTTGTAACTACAGCTGATTTGAAAGATGCAGAAGAACGGTTGGAACATCGATTCAAGGATAGTAGGGCTATTCCTGGAACTCAGAAATATCATAGATTTGTTCCCCTAAACAAGGAAGAACTGATGGTGTATCCCATTTCAAGTGACATTGGAGAAAAGAAAAGAATAAGGAAAAGTCATTTTACTAATGAACCTGCAATGCTTGGTAACCTAAAATGTGTCAAACCAGGAGAGTATGTTGGCTGCATTTATGACATGCAAGTTTGGTATGGAATTGTGGAGGAATATTGTGAAGAGTTTGATGATTTCACTGTGAACTACCTACATCCCTCTGGGTCATCAGGATCAAGTGCATATTATTATCCATCAAACAAGGATTCATGTGCAGTGCCAGGACATCATATATTAACTGTAATGAGTTGTCCTACCCTAAGAGGAGGCAGCAGAATTCAATACATTTTTCCACAAAAAGAAATTGATGAGAGCATCGAGCATGCAAAAATTGTATTAGGCTAGCACATGAATCCTCTAAGTAGGTCTTCCCCTTTCACTATTATAACTATTATTGCCAGTGTAGATTAGCAGTGAAATACAATTTTACATTTTTTGCCTTTGTTTTTATATCTATAAAAAAATGTAATTTTAATTTCTATAGGTCAAATTATGAGCTTAAGTGTGAAAAAATAGGTAGAATTGACACACAACTTATGAATATGGTGTTCACTTATATGTTAGTTACATGAAAAATACTAACAAACAAACTTTTTTTTGTTGATTCTAATAGCCAATGCCTATGCCTTCATTTTTTACATTTAAAAAAAAATTCTCATTTGATACCCCAGAGGTCAAATCGTGACCTCAAATTTTGGTTACAGTGTAACGTTTTTATTTTTCAACCTAGAGTTCTGAAACTTGCATATTTGGATTCCTTGTCGTTTTCTGATTCTAAATATATATACTTTTATATAATTGTGACCATTATTACCCAAGTTATGGGTTGCCAAATGTTAGTGACCTCGCAAGTGACCTCAAATTTCCCGAGGTCATATCTCTTGAACTGTTGGTCGGATTGACCTTATAATTTCAGAAATGGATTCAGGGCCCACAAACTCCCTATAAACCAAATTTCAGCAAAATCTGAGAGATGAGGGTGTTAGGCACCAGTTGGTTGATCTGACAGAGAATGACCCATCTGCAAAGTTAATCAAAGAAGTTCTCATGGGCTTCGGCAATTTTGTAGCAACTTTCTTCAACCTTTTGATCAGGCCCAATAAAGGCGTGTAGCACCTTTGCAGTGTTGCCAAATTTTTGACCAGGATAGGTTGTTTAACAGCAGCTTCGGTGTTTCTTACAATCACTCCTTCACCTTGAAACTGGCTTGCAATTTTCTTCACTTCAGCAAGTGTTCACAGTAATACAATGCATCTTGAAGTCAGCTTCCCCAATGAATCACAATAAAAAAACAATAACAGCCTTCCACAGGAACTTGCAAAAATTACTACATCCAAGATATTTTTCATAGAGAGATAGAAAGAATAAAGCACCCCTACCCCCTTTTTACCTTCATATTTGCATATATTTAAATGGAAAAAAAAATTATTTCTTAAAAAGTACACTATGTGAGTGTTTTTTTTTTATCAAACAAAATATTAAAAAATGAAGCATGTGCTACCCTTCTACCACTATCACATGCCCCTCCTCCCTTTTTCAACCTTCATATTTGCATATGCTTAATTAATGTTTTTATATGTTACATGATAAGTTGTTTGTTTAATGCTTGATATTTTTATGTTTCAGATAAATAGAAATAATTTGTATTTGCTTTAATTATAAATTACATATAATTTGATTTTACTTCTGAATATAAACTATGACTACGAGAAGCAAGTCCTCAAATGCAGCCTTTGGATATCCTACGGAATTCCCGGCAGCCACGACTCCTTCAAAAGCAGATGTTGTGAGACACTATTTTTTGTGCGCTGTCATGAAGAAGCTAAATCAAAAGGATCAGCAACTGCTAATGATTGTTACAGGGTTGTTGTAAAAGATATTGAAGACATTTGGATGAAATTTTCTTTTCCTACGATTAACACCAAAGGTCTATCTTAAAGTCAGTGGACTAATAGAAGAAGCCTCAAAATTGAACAAGGTGCCATTACATCGAAGAAATGAAAGTTTTGCCTTAAAAGTAACTCAGTATGATGAAATGTTTGATATATCTTCTTGTGAATGCTATAATAAGGGAATTGATAGGAAATCTTGCAGGTGTAAGGATAAAATACCAATGGCAGAATGGGACTTTTGTGGGTCAAAAACAAAGATAAAATCAGTTAGGACCAATTGATTGCATAGCTAGTTCAACAAAGAAGAGATCTTTAGCAAGAGCCCAAGAAGCACAAAACCATCAACTAAAAGCACAAGAAGAAATGAGTGAAGCCACCAATGTTTTACCATCGGAATTTATAGAAAATACTGAAGACAACATGGATGTAGATTATGAGGCTGATTTAGAATTAACTGAGAATATTCAGAACAGGCACTCCTATAAAAACCTAGCATTAACAGCAGATCATTATCATGTAAGCTGCAGCTGTAATAGTCAATGCAGCTTTAAAAGATATGGGGATCGTTAACCACACCAACATGCTTGACAGAAAGAAATTAGAAAGAGAAAGAAATCGCATGGGTGAAACAAATATTTTTAGGTCTAAATCCAAAAATCTGAAGATGGAGTGCCTTGGATTTGATGGAAGGAAAGATAATACATTAACTAAAAGTGGAAAGATAAAAGAAGAACACTATATTATTGTGAAAGAACCTGGAAGCATCTCTGTAGACCACCAGATAATGGAACTGCTCGCTGCATAGTGGAAGAGTTGATAACTATTATTACAGACTCGAACAGCACAGATACTATCAAAGCTTTACTGTGTGATGGTACTCCTGTAAATATAGGAAAACCTGGTGGAGCCATAAAACTGGTTGTAATTCACCTTAACAGACCAGTGCAGTGATTGGTGTTCCTCTTGCATTTGAATGAGCTACCTTTTATGCACATCTACAAGGCCATTGATGGTAAAACAACAGGTCCGAATACTTTTGTGGGTTTAACTGGGAATAAACTGAAAACAGATTTAACAAAATTGGAGGTAGTCAAATATTCTCATGTAAAGGGAAACATTAAAGAAATTCCAGCAAATGTTGTGAAGGAGCTAAGCAGCGATCAAAGATATCTCTATGATATGTATCTGGCAGTGCAGTTTGCACTTCTCAAGAATTATCCACTCGATCCCCAGGTACCCTTCACCATGCTCACTGGCTAATCTAGCCAACAGGGTCCTTCGATTATATATCTCAATGCCAAATCCTGATAAAAACCTTCAAGATATAGTCAAGATTATTATGCAGTTCTATGCTCCAGGGTGGTTTTGGATAAAATCTCATCCTAATGCAACTGATGGTACATATAACTTTTGGCATTTAATGTGCTTGCTTCAAAATTTAGATGAACAACATAGATCAATCATAGAACCAGTATTAAAGAATAATGCCTACTTTGCCCACCCAGAAAATATACTCACATCAATGGTAACTGACAAGAGACTAGAAATTAGGGAGCAAGCTATTCAGAAAATCATCCTTTCAAGAACAGGATTTTCAGGTACCAGAAACTTTGAGTTGCCTCAAACCCTCAATTTCCAATCTACTGACTACACCGAGATGATCAATTGGCAAAAAGAGATCATTACTCCACCACTGCTAAACAATTTTAGCAACGATGAGCTACTACAGGCTCGATGTAAGCCACTGGAGATACCTTCTTTTCCATGCCACAGTCAAAGTGTGGAAAGGGCAGAGAACCTAGTAACAAAGGCATGTCAGGAAAGAATAGGATATGACAACCGCCAAAAGTTTATCTTAAACTCATTAGAATTAGGGGTGCACCGGATATGATATCTGGCCTGATATTCGGCCAGATATTGCGAAATATCCAGTATCCGGTAGGATATGTGTCATATCCAGCCGGATATGCTAGATATAGGCCAAGACATTAGAAAATTAACACCTGTATGAAAATCTGCCATATATGATATGACAACACATTACAAATAACATTTTATACACAAAAAAAATGGAAAGCCCTCCAGGGCCCACCCCTAAACCAGTCCAGCAACACTTTTTATATTAAATCAACACAAAATCAACACAATACTGATGACAAGAATAAATAAAACATCTGTCCATCCTTAATGATTACAGTTCTATTAATATAATCAGAGCTTTAATAAAAACGTCTAGACATTAAATTTTTTAAAGAGAGTAAAATATTGCTAGACCCCTGCACTTGCTTTCCATTCTTTTTTCTCCTTTTTTTCCTCTATTTTCAAAACAATACAAAACATTACAAGTTTGACAAATGTAAAACAATACATTGAATACAATATAAAATGCCTGGAATGAAATCAATGAATAGAGGGCAGTATTGTGTAGGTCAGACGCCACCATTCAGCCTGGAGGTCTTCAGAATAAAAAAACTCAACAACAGAGATTTAGCACTTTTTTCCGTTGTGGTGCAGAAACAAGAGCATTTCTCCTCTTTTAGGCAATATTTGGGATCACCTTGCTTCATAGATGTTTCCATATTCAGAAAACATTCTCTCTGAAAATACAGAGGATGCGGGTGTGCAGAGAAGCTTTGAAACAATAGTTTTAAGGAGGAAATCGGTCCTCCTGCTTCCAAATTTGAAGTGGACAGCATTTCCTATCTACAAGAGGTTCAGATGCATATCGGTCTAACTCCCCTGCAATCAGTATAGTAGTAGTAGTCTTTTTTTCAACCTTTCTTCTCTTGTAGCTTACTTCCCCGGATTGCTTTCCTTTTGTGATCTCCATAAAACACGCTTCAAGAATGTCCTCTTCGTCTTTCCTCTTTCGTATAGGAGAACTGGAATTTGAGCTTCTTTCGCTTCCACTTTCATTACCTTCACTTTCATTAGAATCGTTACCACCTTCGTCATTTTCAATACCTATGACTTCTTCAGTCGGCCAGGATTTAGCCTGCTCTTTTTGATCTTGTTGAAAGAAAGATAACTTATACCACAGATCTATTGCAGTCGCAGTCACATAAGCCCTGCTTTTCATTATGTTCAAAGACTTCCCATCATTACTCTCTGACAAGAAATGCGCTCGAAGAGAAGTCAGGAGTTCTCTCTTTGTCATTTGAACACCTTGGTCATCATGGCCAATCTTTGAAAGAAATCTTTGTAAAATACAAATGCTTGGGATTACAGAAGACAAAGTTGATTTTTCCAAACTCACTTCCTGAGTTAGTTGGAAGAATGGTTTTAATATTTTAAGGAGATTTTGTATCAGTGTCCACTCGAAGGATGTGATGGTAGGTAATTCACTACAATCAGCCAAATACAGTTGCACTGGAATTTTTAATTTATATAATCTTTCTAGCATCAAATATGCACTATTCCAACATGGTGGGACATCTTGAACCAATAGGAGAGGCTCAAGATTTTGCTGCACTTGAATGTGTTTGAAATTGTTACAGGCCAAAGGAGAATGATTAAAGCGAGTTGCAAGGTGGCGACTTTTTGCAAGGATATCAATTACACTCCTCTGAACCATAATTGAGTCACTAATAACCAGTTGGAGTAAATGAATGCTGCAGTGTATTGAAGGTATTTCAGCCAGGTCACTACCAAGAGCCATATTACTAGCTCCATCCCTCACCAATAAATTCCTCTTATTTGCATCAAGATCCCAGCTATCCCACATAGAGCGAAACTTTTGAGATATATTCTTGCCAGTATGCGACCCTGAGAAATGAGAGGCATGTAGCACAGCATCATCTTTCAAGATCTTTACCTATCCTGTGACCCAATAATAATATAAAACTTTCTTGAGAGGTTGTGCATGCCCATATATCTGAAGAAAAGCTGACATGCTTTACTTCTTCCAGCTTCTAAGCAATTTTACTTGAACTCATTATAAAGATGGAGGAATTGTAGTATGAGAGAAGTACCTTCTGCTCAGTAAGAGATATCTGAGCTGGAGTAGGCCATTAGGTCAATAATACCATCATCTTCAACTAAAGTAAATGGCTGGTTGTCCAAAGCCATCATCATGCCAATTTTACAGTGAATCATCACAGAACTGGAGTCATTGATGTCCTATATTTTTTTAGATGAAAAGCTTTCCTCTATTGAGAGCTGCTTACTCATTTGGTCCATTTTCTTTTCTTTCAGAGTACTACCAGTAGAAGTTGATGATCTAGCCCATATTCTATATATGCCTATTTCCTTTGATTCAGTCGCAGTTATTCTTTTTTTGTCATTTTCGTTTTTGGCTTCAGCATACTCTTTTGGGTGATTAATCTTCAAATGATTACACCAGTACACATTTGAAAACTTGTCGATTGATTTTTACAAACTAGTTGGTGATTCTATATAAATTGAGTGCACTGATCTCAAAAAGATAGTTAGTTTTTCCCTATCACGTATGGTTTTCTTACTACAGGGTGTGTCATAAATCCCCTATTTATCCCCAAATGTGAACCATCTTATCGAGACCAACATTGGATTGCACATGCTAAACCATAAATTTTGTTGTTATAGACTACAGTAATGCTTACATAATAATGTAGGGTAAATATATATAACAACCAGTCCCATTCCCAGCAAAATACTCTCTCCCCTCCCATCAATGGGTGGTTAACATTTGGGGACAGATGAAGTATTACAACACCCCTTGTAGCACGAAATCTTTAGGTGATAGAGTAAAACCTAATTAAAGCAGAATTAAATAGCTCCTAGCTCTTGGACAAGCATATTGCTTGTTTATGAAAGAATAAAAAAATAAAGAAACAAAATATATTTACCTTCTTTACTTGCAAACATTTCAGGACTTATTCCAAAGACTTAAGACTACGAAGGTAGATCTGACTAATGACAACTAAACCGGTGATTCTTTGATGTTTTCTTATGCTGTGCGTTAGGCTGATCTCGTTGCAGACACCAGCAGTAATCCACCATCATATTTGTATGCCATCTTCCTTCATATCTTCTTTCCATGGTTTTGATGTCCTGGTGAAATCATTCCCCTTGCTCCTCACTGACATCTCTGAGATTTTCGGGAAAATGGTCAAGATGCGAAAATAAGAAGTGAACTTTCAGGCTCATGTTGCAGCCTAAGACGCAAAACTTTTTAAGCATATTTTCACCAGTCTTCCATAATTTTGGCTTTTGTAGTTTCCCCAAGAAGTTTTCAACAACATCTTTGAAACCAAGCCATGCTTCTTTTTCTTTATTGGTCATTGTGTTCAGGAAATGATCGTCTGTCAATAACTTTCTAATCTGAGGACCTATAAAAACACCTTCCTTTATTTTCTCGTAGCTAATCTTTGGATATTTTGAACAAATGTACTTCAAACACTCACCTTCTCTATTCAATGCTTTGACATACTGCTTCATCAAGCCTAACTTAATGTGCAAGGGTGGTAGGAGGATTTTATTTGGTTCAACTAGATGTTCATGTAAAATGTTCTTTGATCCTGGGGTAAGATTCTCTCTAGGAGGCCAAGTTTTCCTCTTCCAGTGCTGGTCACATGCTCGACTACCCCATTCGCAGATGAAACATGGCATCTTAGTGTATCCTGATTGCTGTCCAAGTAACATGCAAAAGGACTTTGAGATCCCCACACAATATCCATCTGTGATTTTGATACTGAATTTTTTCCAGAAGCAGTTTCATGTTATCATAGGTCTCTTTTAAATGAGTAGAATGGGCCACTGGGATTGATGCATATTTGTTACCGTTGTGCAGTAACACTCCTTTTAGACTGGTTTTAGAGTAATCTATAAACAACTTCCAGTCACTGGTTTGGTATTCGATGCCTAGCTTCCACACTAATCCTGTGATGTCCTTGCAAAATACCAAGGGACCATCTTCTTCGAAAAAAGGCACGGTCTTTCTCACGATTTCTGTACCAAGCAAAGTATGTGTCGGATGCCAATAAATTGTTCTCCTGCAATCTAGACCCCAAAAGTTCTGCAGAGTCCTTAGGCAGATTCAAATCCCTGACTGAGTCATTTAGTTCGGCTTGGGTTAATGGTTTAGGATCTCAGTCAGCTGTTGGCTGTTCATAAACATCATCATTGTCTGGATTTGGAGCTGAATCAGAATCTGAATTGTACTGATCCAGACTCTCGGGTGGGTGGGGAATAGGAACTTCTGGACCATGGGGTACCAGCCTTATTGCAGATGGAAGACTTGGGTATTGAAGGCTCTCTTTATTCTTTGCATTATAACCTTTAACATTGCAAGAACAGAAGTAGCTGTCGTCGGTATGGTTTCTAGGCTCACGCCATACCATAGGGATCCCAAATGGCAAACTTTTCTTTTTACCTTTGCTCCAATTCCTTAGTGCCGCAACTCACGTAAGACAAACCTTGTGTGGAGCCCAACTTTTGTCTTGATCTCCTAATTTAATTCCAAAATAAGCATGATAAGCTCTCTTAATGAAGGTCGTTACATTTGTCCTTTGTTTTACAACATACCGACCACAAATATAACAAAATATGTCTGGACTATGGGTACATCCTCTAGAAGTCATTATTAAAATTTTAAAGACGTAATGTTAGAATTATCTATCTGAAAAATATGAAAAAACGAAATTAATTAAAGATAAAAAAGGTAAAAAATTACAAAATGCCCCAAAATTGTTTTGCTAATAACTTTAAAACTGTGGGTGATAGAAAAAAACTGGTAGCATTTTTTAATTCAGCGAACTGCTTCAGAATCACAACTCAAAATAAAGAAATCGATTTTCATGCAGACCGGTGTTATGAAGAGGTGTTGTGCTAAAAGACTTTTGGACACCTTTCTCCGTCCCATGTTTGATAATCTTTTGGCAAATATTACACTTTGCAGTGATATCGCTAGGATCATTTATTGTATACAGTGACCACACAAAACTTGTCATGATTAATACTTAATAGTTAATAGTTTAATACAACACAAGAACCTGAAAGAGAACAAAACAATTAAACATCTGAATATACTTAAATTATTATTTATCTTATATTTCGGGGGGCGCTTGCCCCCAATGCAAAACAAAACATAGCAACATGAGTGTAAAAATAATACAGTAACTAATAATATATATATCTGGCCTGATAGATATGGCCATATCCAGTATCCAGCCAGATATGAAAAATTCATATCCGGTGCACCCCTAATTAGAATCAAGGCAAAAACTCCCCAAGTTTGAATGGAAGGCCCAATGGAATGAGTAAGAAACATATGAAATAAAATTTCCTAATGATATTGAAAATTTCTTCCCTTTTGATGTGATAAGGAACAATGAAAAAGTGAATTGAATTTTAGCACATTTATTATGCCTCCAATTTTTTCTTCTGAATATATTGTTGTACTTAATTAATTTTCCTAATACTATATATCATTAAATAAAATAGTATATGTTAATAAAGATTTATGTCATCATAAAACCTAAATGTAGAGCAAGTCTCGTATAAATGGAATATTCTTCAATATAGGTCAAAAAGTGAAAAACTGTGCCAGGTGTAGGAGGCTTTAAAAAGCGAAAATAATTTATGAGGGGGTTCCTGTGTTCCATTCAAACCCTTCACAATATGTACCTTTTCAATATAAAATTTTGACCCAGCCTAGAGAGCATACAGTACCAGACTTTCAACACACACTCATTCATTTTCTGTCCAATTCCCTAACTCAACAGTTAATCAGTATTTTCAATTTTGTATCTACTGTCAACCAGTCAACTTTGGAGCAATCTTCCTCAATCCATCTTTCCTTCTGTCTATGACCACCAATCTTTCAAATGTAGTGTCCAAGGCCCCCTCCAAGCCTCTCAAAAACTTTGGACTTTGATTTGGGGGTGGTGGCATTTTTGTGAGCATTCACCCTTATCCCATCCTTTCTGCATAAAAAAATATATACATATGGGTTAGGGTGGTCCACAACAGCGTTTTTTGGAATTTTAAATTCGGTCACATCTGCCATTATTCTATTCCCCCACAAGAATAAACGTGCCAACTATCTTTGCTCTAGGACCTTTTTATGCACTCGCTCAAAATGAAACAATTTGAATAGGCTTAACAATTTATGACGAACATTTATTGAACAAGGATAATAATGACTTGACAATTTATGACTATTATATATATATATATATATATATATATATATATATATATATATATATGAGTCCCCCGCAAGGGGGTTCTAAGCTCGTGCTCTTGAGTGCTCTTTGTGCTCGTTTGTACGTGCTTGTTCCTGGAGGTTTCACGTGCGCCCTCCCAGCCCTAGCACCCAAGGATGATGGGGCTCGACCCTGCAGTCCTTGTCATCCTTGGTCTTTTTCCACTTCGACTGTCCCCTCCACCCTTTCTTTTTCCTCTGTCTGTCCTCTCACTTTTTCTTTGTTTTTCCGCTGAGATATGCCCTTTAAATAGAGGCGAATCGGTTCTTCCTGAACTAAAAAAAATAAAAATATATATGAGTTCATTCCCATATATATATATATATATTATATTAATATATTATGAAATTATAACAGCGGAACAAATAATGCACACAGTTGAAGATCTTTAGGTCTTCTTGAGACCAGTTTTAGTCGGCTCTTTGAATTCCTTGCGGTGCTGAGCGACTGCGCGGAGAAGGTACTGCTTTTGCACTTCATCCTTCATGATTGTGCTGTTGAAAGCCTTAATGAGCGCAACTCCTCTTTCTGCGCAATCATTAACCACTGCCATCTTCTCTACATGTTCCTTCATTCCTTGGTAAGCTGGATCTGTGTTCCAATCATTTGGTGTCTTGGACAGGAATGATTGGCGCCTGTTCACTTCCGTGGTGCATGACGAGGTTGAAGAAGATTGCTGAACATTTGGCAGCATAGAAATCCAAGGGATTGCTCGAGGAGAATGTTTTTCCGTCCACGCGCTTGAATCCTTTTCTTTTTTCAGGAACAGCTACGATGTTGTGAGCAATCCTCTCCTTCGTGGACATGTGAACTCAAGGATCAAAGAGTGCCAAGGGGATTAAGTGCTCAGAAATGAACCACAAATGGCGCTTCATCGCGGCAAATGCCGCGTTGTTCGTCTTTCCTGGGTGAGCTTTCAGCTGGCGCAAGAAAGTGAGGTCATTCAATGGAGCCATGTATGCAACACTGGCCTCGTTCCAGTAGCGGCCGTAAAGGAGTGTGATAAACAGGCTTAGTTCCTCGATGTTCCATTTCTCAGTCTGAAGCAAGGTGAATTGATCTCTGAATAGGAACACCTTGAGCATGTAAATGGCCTTGGCCATCCATCGTGCATGCTGCATGGCTCCAGGGCTTCGAATTCTCACAGGACCATCAAGCTTCCCTCCCAAGAAAAGGAGGCAGAGAAGCATCAGTTCATCATAGTCATCCCACTGGCTCTTCTTCTTGACAGCCTCCTTGTAGTAGGAGACCATTTCCTTCCTCTGCTCTGCTGTTTCAATGAACAGGCTGTCGGGTGCACTCTCGAACTTGCTGCGATCAATGAAAACCCAGTGCTGCTTGAAGCGCTTGAATAGGCCAATTTCAGGTCCACTGGATGTTCCAAAACAAGCACCGAAGGCCGCAGCAAGGACGACTTCTACCACGTGGTGTCGGCAAGCGATCCACACCAGATCAATACCCAACTCCTTTTCAATGAGGGTACAAGCTCCAGCATGAAGTCCCGTGTTGGATGCAGTTGTATCAAAAACAAGACCTCGAACATTGCCCTTCAAAGACCAGTCGTCCATAAGCTTCAGGCACACCTGAGCCTGAGATGCTCCAGTTGCAGCAGCTACCATTGGAACTCCAAGGAGTTTCTCTTCCCTGTTACCGGTTACAAGCACAGCCACACGGTCGACCACCCTAACCCATGGGAGATATCTGTAAGCAGCTTACTATCCCAGTGCAAAAGAAGGGGCTCATGGGTCTTGAAAGTGGCCTGATCTTCGTGGCACACCGCTTCACGTGTACATTGTCTCACGCGACGAATGGTGCTGCATGAAATTGACACTTCATCCAAGTTGTGCCCCAGCGATTTAATAGTTGCTGCGACCACTGCCATTCCTTTCCTGTCACTGATGTTGTGGCGATCCAAGGCTAAGGAAATGTCAGGCATGATCACAGACTTCAATCGCTTACGAGTGGAACATTTTCGTGCTGACTCCTTAAAAACTACAGTATCTGAATCTGATGATTCAGATGTGCTTGAACTAGAAGCCTCCAGTTCTCCCTGGGACCATCTCACATCCGCCTCGCGCTTGGCCTCCTCCTCTCGGTTCATCTCCGCCTCACACCAAATCCTCTTCCTCGTTTGTTGGCCAGCCATTTTCTTGTCAATCGGGCCAAAGCTGGAGGAGGTGGGATTATCGAGCTGAGCGACAAGGAAGTTCTTGTCCTCCTCATTCATCATGGTCTCGAGGGCATCATGACGTGAAAGATCGAACACATCGTCAAGGTCTCCGCGAAATATGTCCTCCTTCATTCTGTAGGATGGGAAATTCTTTGTGCAGTTCTTCTTCAGCCCCTTGTATTGCTCGTACAGTTTCAGGAGCTTCTTCTCAGCGTATCTGGTATCCGTCATTGGAACATTTGCTTTTGTCCAAAACGGGATCAAAGCCTCAATGGTCATCACCGCACTGTTATATTCTGTCTTCCTCTCCTCCAGATGGTGGAACATGAATTTCCGGAGGACTTGAAGCTTGGTAGGGAGTCCTGCCCTAGTTAACTTCTCCTCCGACACCGTAGACCAACCATACTTCACACAGTTATTCACACTAAGTGTAGGAACAAAAGCAACAATGACCCAAAAGTGAAATCTCAGATGCTAAATTTTTCCTATGTTTGTGAACCACCCTAATATGGGTACTACAAACTAGAATTGATAAGCCTCATCTACACACACTGGATTACACTCAGTGATGGACATTCTTAAATATTACTTATTGAAATGTTAAAATATTTCAGTAAGAATGTGTAGCAAATATAAATAAAATAGCATATACTTTTATACGATATTGTATTATAAAATTAATGTTCATATTTAGTTCCTTAAAGATGTACGGTAACTTGTACATTTATTACATGTACAGTAGGGTGGATCACTTTTCACTTTTTTTTAAAAATTATAGCTGGTCAAAGTTTTTCCCATGATTTGGTTCAGTGGAAGTACACAGACACCATTTTTACCAAAATCGATCAATATTTAGGGGTCGCGCATCGACCTTGAAAATTTCAATTTTGGAAATTTGGCCAAAGTGACAATCTTTTACTGAATAAAGATAAATCATCAAATGACCATATTTTCTGAATTCTCTCAGTGAAAGAAATCCTCTCAGATACTTACCAAGTTGATCGGACAAGTGGTTTACAAGTTACACTCACCTAGAAATAACATTAAAATTTAAAATACCGTATTTGTCCCCCGTTATGGACGTAATCATAACATCAGTAGCTGGCGCATCCTAAAATCCCAATTACACACACATGCTATGTCTATGACCAATATTTTTACTAATTACAGTTTGCTTTTTACAGATCAACTGTGTCAATTGATTCTTGTTTGATAAGTCTAGACTTTAGTACAATGGATAAACTGTTAACAACCAGGAGTGGGAAGACTCTGAAAGTTACTTATTCTGGAAAAGAGAAAGCAGCAACAACAGCACCACCTTCTCTAAGGTCAGCCACGGACGTCTTCTTAATTGGTCAGCCATCTTCCTCGATCGGTGGTGCCAAATTGCCAACCACCCATCAAGTTCTCCAGTACTTCTTCTATGCCAAGCAGGAAACTACTGACAGGAAGGCCGCCGTAAAAGACACGGTGGCCAATGTTCTGGCATTTTGGAACATGGCACGTATAAAGACGATCACGAGGCGTAACTGCGAAAGAAAACTGGAGTTACTGTGGGAAGAGTGGCGCTCGCTGCAGAAGAGCAAGATGAGAGACAGTGACGCGGGAAAAGGCAGGGAGAAGTTTTCAGAAAATCTGAACAAGCTCTGGGACATCGGAGCTCCCAATGCTATTGAAGAGATACAGAAAAGTCGACTGCTCTCAGACAACAACAGAAGAAGATATTAAATTTTATGAGGATCAACAGGGCCTGCGCCAGGCAACAATGAGTGGGAATGATAAAGTGTTCATTGTCAAGAGAAAATGGCAACTCTCAAGACAACAATCTCGTGATGAGCCAGGCACCTCAAAAACGAAATTAGGAACTGAAGCTGAGAGCAACGATGAATCTATAGAAAGCAGATCATCGAGCAACTCTAAATCACAGCTAGAACCACCATACCAACAGCCGAGAGAATCAACTGTATCAATCAGCCTTCCTCACCGCATCCTCAATGCACCGGCTGTTATTGAAGTGGCTGATCGCTTCCGGATGTCCAATAATCAGGTGTGTGTATATCAGTAATGATCTTTCCTTGACAAAGATATTTAGACATAAAGACGGAAAATTTAGTGATTATTTTGTCACATAAAAACCATACACATCCTTGTCAATTTCCTTTCAATTTCGCACATAGGTGGCAAGGGTCGTGGCGGCAGTCCTACGTTCGGCAGATCCGCCCGCAGACCTGGACAAATTCAGTATCTCGAAGGACACGTCTCGCCGTGGAAGAGTGGCACATCGTTGTGAAGTGTCGACAGCTGCGCAGAAATCCTTCGTATCTCCGAGGCATGCTGTTGTCCACAGGGACGGTAAAGTAATCAAGGTCAGTTTTGCCCTCACCATGGATGACAGTGAATTAACATGTTCCAGTGATGACAGTGAATTAACATGTTCCAGTGACGATAGTGGATTGACATATTCCAGTGGACGATAATGGATTGGCATGTATGACATATGTTTCAGGACTCTCTTGGGTCATTGGAGCACCGCCAGGTGATTCTCATCTCCAGAGCTCCCCAATGCACAGAAGGAAAGTTGCTGGCCATTCCAACTGTTGCTGACAGCACCTGTCTGTCCCAGGCCCAGGTGACCTTTCGTACTCTCAAAGATGGGATGCGAGAACAACGTGATTGGACTGTGCTTCGACACAACTTCCTCCAATACAGGGAGGGTGGAGGGTGCAGGGTGCGGTGGTCCGGCTGGAGAACATGCTTGGTAAACCGCTCTTCCAGCTGGGCTGTTGCCATCATGTTATGGAGCTCATCGTGGGGGCAGTGGTCATCACCACATTTGGAAGAACCACAGCACCAACTGAACCTTTGTTCCAATATCTGAGGAGAAGGTGAATTTCAAGTCTAAGGTGCATTTGTTTTCTCCAATGATTTTTTGCCTTCAGAGCAATTGAGATATCAGCGTCCTTCTACTAATGATGTTAATAGCAGTCGAAAAGGGAAACTTCAGTCGTTTTCATGCAATATTTTCATAACTCCCCTTTCAGGTGGGACAAGCTCGACCTCTCGACTTATCGCGAGCTGGAGAGCGAGCATTTGGCGGAGGTGACGTGGCTGATGGAGCTCCGAGATGAGGCAGTCAAGTTCCTCGGCACCGCTTCTGGTCTTGTCAGAGAAGACTACCGAGAAGTGGCGGAGATTACACTCCTGGTACTCGGGGCCCAGCCACGTCATGGCACACACTTCATGCACCCAGGAGCCTACCATCATGCGAGGTGGATGGCCAAGGTTGGTATTTTGAATTAGAAGTTAAATATTGTATTGCCTTCTGCAAACAGCCATTTGAAGTCCCTACCAGAAAAAAATAAGATTAATAATTTACTATTAAACAAACTTATATGGAGTGGTATCGGTATTTATACATCACAGTGCGTATTCGTTTCAGATCATCTACTACACGAAGCTCCTGATGTTCAGCGGTCAGCTGGAGTTCGACAACGAGCTGGTACAGAAACTTCAGAGTGGTACTATTTACTGCACTCCTCTACGCACCTGCCTGGCTGGCGGCTCCTGTCGCAGCTGATGCCCACTGAATGACCTTGTGTTGTACCAGCGTCTTCTGCAGTACAGGGCTGTGGATCACGAGATTGCAGAGGCTTCACCGGAAGTGATCAGGCAGCACTTGTGGTATCTGAGGCCTCAGACCGTCGTTTTCGCCCTCTGCAGTGGCAAAGTGGAAGACACTGTGAAGCATGAGATGGCAAAGAAGCTGTGCCGCCTCACTGAGCCCGAGGACTTCACATATGACAACGTCTCAGTTGATGACACGACGCTCCTTCCAGACCTGATCGATGAGTCATCGTGGTTCGTGTTCACAGGCCTGCAGGTGTGCGTGTCTACATGGCTCACTCTGCCGGTGAATAAGTGGGATCAAGATAAGAACTACTATGATCTGAAGAATGTCATCTCGCATCTGAAAGTTACCAACGACGTGGCAGAGAGAGGGATAAAACTGATAGAAGATTACGCGAACACTGTCACAAAAGACAAGTCACAGCTGCAGGGTCTTCTTCAGCTCGTGGAAAAGAGCCGGAAAGAACTCGGTGACTTCAAGAAGTCGTCACTTGCCAAGATGACGTAGCGCAGAGGGAAAGGGAGTTAGCAGAGAGAGTACATGGCGCACGCCTTAAGATGACGTGGGTTCTAACCACGATTCATACAGTTTTTGAACCTAGTTAGGGGCACCGGAGTAAGTGCCTTTAGTGATATTGGTAAACCGTTTTAATACAAAATACATTTGATCTTTCCTTATTCGTTTTATCTTATCCTAAAAAGCAGACAATGGCAGACAGCATATGGAGGTACAGGGACAAATACAGTATTTTAAATTTTAATGCTCTCTCAAGGTGAGTATAACTTCTAAACCACTTGTCCTATCAACTTGGTAAGTATATGAGAGGATTTCTTTCACTGAGAGGATTCAGAAAATATGGTCATTTGATGATCTATCTTTATTCAGTAAAAAATTGTCAATTTGGCCAAATTTCCAAAATTGAAATTTTCAAGGTCGATGCGCGACCCCTAAATATTGATCGATTTTGGTAAAAATGGTGTCAGTGTACTTCCACTGAACCAAATCATGGGAAAAACTTTGACCAGCTATAATTTTTTTAAAAAAGTGAAAAGTGATCCACCCTAAATTGTAGTCAATCCTCACTATAACAAATTAATTGGTTCCTGGAAATGGTTCATGTATCAAAATCAAGAATTCCATAGAAACAATGTTATAATTTATTAATTAGTTCCAGTCACCCTCCATTATGGAAATATTCATAAAAATGTACAAAGAAAACACAATCAAAGACATCATATGCATGAAAATGCATTAAAAGACATCAAATAATACTGGACTTCAACAGGAGATTGTAGATACCAATCAACCAAGGAAGTACTCCAGAGGGGATGTTAGGCAGGAGACAAGGAGTGCTGAAACTCCCATTTCTCCTGTCACTGTCCTCCCTAGCTGATTTTTTTTCTGTCTCATCTACCCTGTGAGCAGTCCAGCATGCTCCCAAACACACACTTCTCCCTCTATTTTTCACTACACATGCATGCATTTTACACACTATACATTATACAATCATTTCAAAATTTATTAAAAAAATGGCATCATAAGCCTCAGAGACCTTGAATTTGGCTCTCTTTTCTTTATAAAAAGGGGTATTTTTGCAGGTACCCACCCACCCTTGGCCCCCTCCTTTTTACATAAAAAAACAAAAAACAAAAGAAAAACAAGCTTATTGGAGAGTAAACAGCTAATTGGAATGGTCTTAAGGGAGGAGGAGGGAGAGATTATTGGAGGAAGTCAGAGGGAGACAATAGAGCGTCTTCTCCAACTGAAGATTTTGAAAGACTCCCTTGTGGAGTCTTAGCTGGGGGTCTTCAAAAGGCTGGAGCCAGTAGTCCTACGAGATCTCCTTGGACTTGAAGGAGAAGTTGACTCAGAAGTTGTAGCTTCAGGTGCATATTTGTAGCATTCATACCAGCAAAAGCCATTTGTATTCACAGGGAATGGTGTTAATTAGGTTAATTCATATAGTGCGCATTTGTAAAGCGAGGACTGACTGTACTTTAACATTTAAAAAATAGATTGTGAGCAATGGAGAAAAATTATTTAAAAAGTGAAAATTGTAAAAAGACACACTGGCAGCCCTGCTATATCTAAAATCATAAAATCTTTATTACCTTAAACTTTAAAAATGAATCAAGATTTGAACCATACCTGAGGGATCATCATGGTTTCCATGGATAGAAAAAACAGGAATTGAAACATTTAAATTTGGGTCTTTATAATTGACAACTGGATTTTTGAGGTGGGGGAAATTTTCTGCTGGATCACTTACAAAGTCAAAATGGACTGGCCTGAAATATAGAAATAGCCATATTATTAGAATCTACTAAATTAAATTAAATGTTCATAACCTAGTTGAAATATTAAAGTCTTGTAATAACGAGGAAAACATTACTTTAAAAAAGCTCAACTACTACTGCATTTAAATTCACACTTTAAATACTCCTACAAGCACAGGCCTACAACCTTTAAGCTTGCTTACTTTATCATACAATTACATTAAAATTTCAGATGCCAAACAGTTCAGAAATAGAGTTCATTGGCCATGATACTACTAACCTAACCTAACTTAACCTACCCTAATTTAGCATATTACCAAGCTGTTATGAATTTATTTTCCAAACTGCATCTGGCATCTGGAATTTTGCTTTCATTACATACTTATCACCAAATGTGTATTTCCTCAGAAGCTCCATACATTGAAGAATAGAATTTCTTGAGGGTTTGTTATCATGAAATAAATCCCCTCCTAACAGAATGAAATCCACCCTCTCTGCCACTGCTAATTGCAGAATCTCTTCAAATGTGTAGTAACTATCATTTCCTATGAAAAATAAAATAAATCAAGAGACAGGCTTGACATCTAATTCTAATTTGAGTAGATAAAAATATTTAACAAGTTAAAGCTGCCTTTGGCTATGACTTCATACAAGTAGGTTTTACTCACAGAATTACAATTAGGCTACAAACTCTAAAATTCAACTTCAGATTAAAAATTAATTAACTTCAGAATTATAGTATTAAATCCAACAGGGTAGAATCAGTATGGGTTGATATTTGTGTAGAGTAAAAAGTACATTTGGATAAGTATATTCCACAAACCTCAAAACCAAACACACAAAATTGATGATAGTATAGTTTAGGAAATAAGAAAAGGCTGTAATGCTAGATAGCTAGAACATTAATGAGATTTCAGCCTGCCTCATATAGACAAACCTTTTAGGAAATAACAGGAAAGGCAACTTCATCAAGCGCCATAATGATAGCTTTACAATGCAATTTGCAAATAAACCAGCTAGGGATCAAACAATCTCAGGTTTGATTCTATCTAATGATTATGAGGTTATTATGGAACTTGCAATAGGAGAGTCATAAGGGAATAGGGACCATTTTACCATATTGTAGGGGGTCGTGAAGTTTTTCACAAAAACCCACATTCAAGCAAAAGGCTTGAACTAGGGTCCCAAATTTCCTTGGACTTGAAGGAGAAGTTGACTCAGAAGTTGCACCGATATATAATTTGGCTGATTACCGATTACTCAGCTGTCAGTAACACTATGTAACACTATGTAACAAAACTGGAAAATTTGTTTATCTTATTTTTTTGGTGTTTCTTTATGTTTTTGGGTGCACTGAATTAAAAAATCATACTAGTTTTCTCATGAAAACTCTAGTTTCTTCTGAAATCCATAATCTATTTTTTGTACCTAGTGAATTATCAGAGAGCAAAATCACAATGAAGAAAAAGAAAGTAAAATAAATATATTTCATATTTAAAGATATATAATATGTATATAAGCACACCGGACAAAAAATTAGTCACCCCTAATAGCACCGATAGTAGGAAGTTCAAGGTCACACAGAGGGCGCTGATGTAGCATTGGTAAGTGACAAGTAGCAGTGACGTAGCACACAGGATCAGATCTGTTTCGTGAGGTGGTGAAGAACAAAGTGTGTGTTGGATATAGTCTGCAAAATGGGTCATGAGGCAGACGTTACTCAGTGGCAAAAAGGAGCCATCGTGTTTGGCAGAGCCCACAGACACAAAATGTCTGAAGTAGCCCAATTTGTTGGTGTGTCAACGCGTACTGTCCAGCGAGTTTACAAAGTGGTGTAGTTCGCAATCAACTGACAATCGACTGCGTAATTGTGGCCGGAAAACAATTCTCGACAATAGGGGCCGCCGCCATGTTTCTCGTCTAGTAACTGCAAATCGTTTTCAAATCAGAGAACAATTGCTCCAAGAAACCAATGAGGTTCTCCAGCGACCAATTTCCGAACGGACATTGCGACGAGAACTGCATGCGATGGACATCTGGAGCAGGGTACTACGGAAGAGGCCGCTGTTAACAGCAAGTCACAAATTGGCACGTTATAAATGGGCTCAGAGGCACAAAAACTGGACTGCGGCAGATTGGAAACGTGTAATTTGGTCCGATGAGTCCCGTTTTTGTTTGTTCTCCAATGATGGGAGGCGACGAGTACATCGCAGGTCCAATGAAGCCTTTAATCCTGAATGCGTCGAAGGTGTTGTTCAGGCTGGAAACAGAAAGTGAAGGGCAGGAATAGACACCCACGGACTCTGGCGGAACTTCGGGACTGGCTGATGAACGAGTGGCAGCAAATCGATGTTCAGTACATGCACAACCTCATAGAGTCTCTGCCTCGCCGGATTCGTGCGGTTATCAAGGCCAGAGGCGCCGTCACACGTTATTAGGTACATTCTGAGAGGGGTGACTAATTTTTTGTCCGGTGTGCTTATAATGTATATAACACCATCTGCCAAAAAAGAGGGTTCACTAAAAACAGCCATGAAATCAACATTTATTAACCAATCATAATGAAACTCATACAGAGCAAAACCAATTTTTAAATTATTATATTAAAAATTAATGATTTAATGAGGAGTGTTTATGTTCAACAAATTTTGTTGATGAGCATTGCTCCAGTTTTGAATTCTTAAGAGACCACAAAGGTGGTAAAACTTTGGTAATAAAATTTTTATTCTCATTTTAGCTATAAAATACATCATAAAATTTATAATATATAGGAAATGCCTCCATGTGACAAACTTTCAAAGGCTTTTTTCACTGATGAAGAGATTTACTGTGGAGCCACCTCAGAACAGTCAAAATGACAGAGTTTACTTGCACATCCAATGTGAGAATGAAATACCTGATAGCAGACTTTTTGCAACCAGAAGTCATTTCTCAGCTAGTGTCATGGTGTCAGTTGGCATATCAAAGTTAGGAAAAACATCTATTCATTTTATTGAGCCTGGTGTAAAAGTCAATGGTGAGTACTATTGAAATACTCTGCTGCAAAACATGCTTCCTGAAATACAAAATCTGGCTAATGGTAGTTATTCTTTTTCAGCAACTGTGGAATACTTAAAGAATAATGTCCCAGAATTACTTGAACCCCAAAATTGGCCACCTAACAGTCCTGACTTGAACCCTGTTGACTATGGAATCTGAGAAAATTTGGCACAGAGAGTTTACAGGAGCAGGGTGGGAAATGTGATCACTTGCATTAGCTTCTTGTGGAGAAGTGGGAAGAGATACCACAGAAGCAGATTGATCGAACCATTGATGAATTTTGTCCAAGATTGAAGAAAATTGTCGAAACAGAAGGGAAGCACATTGAACAATTTTTTTAACAGAAATTCCAAAAGAGTAAAATGTTAATTAAATTTTTTTTGTAAACTTAGGATTTAAGTTCTATTTCAAAATTCAAAATCCTTTTTTATTTTCATGGTATTTTAATGGAGGCATTTCCTATATTTTATAAATCTTATGATGTATTTTATAACTAAAACAAGAATAAAAATTTTATTACCAAAGTTTTACTGCCTCTGTGGACTCGCAGAATTCAAAATGAGCAATGTTCACCAACAAAATTTGTTGAACAAACAATCCTCATTAAATCATTAATTTTGAATATAGGGTAATTCTACGAGAAATAGACAAATGAAGTACACGGTAACCTCTTCAAAATTCATGAAACTTGGTGTGAGGGTTGGTTTAGGTCCAAATTACAAATTTCTGAATTTTTTTGAAAATTGGTCAAGTTGGTCAAATTTTATGGCTTGACCAAATTTTGGTCAAATGAAAAAACCAATAATTTTCAAACGTAAATATCTCAGCTCCTAATTGTGGTAGTGTAGTGTCTTAAATGCTAAAATATGTAAAATTAACTGTAGTTTCTAAATATGTATCATTTTTTTAGGGTAACAAAAATAAAATTATAATTTTTTGGAAAGTTTTTTTTTTTTTTTGCCAATTTGGCAGCGAAGATATCATTTTTTAAAAAAAAGACCAGGAATAAAAAATGCTTATTTGATGTATTTACACCATAATAAGTAATAAAAAGTCAGCTTATCGACGATTATTCTGAAAAACAAAATGACTAAAAAAAAAAATTCTCCAAATTTTAACAATTTTTTGCTTTCTTTCCAGATTTTCAGTACAGTGGAACCTCAATATACGAACGCATCTCTATTCGAACAAATCGGTATACGAACAACTTTTTTGAGAAAAAATTGTCCTTGTATACGAACCATTCCCTCATATCCGAACCAAAAGAAGCCGGTCAGTAAGGGCAACATTTCCACTGCAGACATTAAGGAATTGTGTTTTCATTGGGCTAAAACACAGAGCATGGTGGAGAAATGGCACCCTAACATTGCTGTAGTGAATAGTAGCATCAATTTGTTCAATGACAATGTGATTGCATACTTTAGAAATATTTTGAAGAGTAGGCAGACACAGACACATTGGACAAGTTCTTTACCAAAGAAAAAAATCAAGTGCTAGTGAATCCCCAGCATCTTCTAGTGCTACTGCAAAGAGATGGAAAAGAGACAGAACACCAGAAGGGAAGTTACCTGATGTTTTTATGGAAGGTGACTCCCCTTCCAAACAATAATCTCCCTCCTCCACCCCACCTTCCTCTCCAGCTTCCACTTAGGCCATCATCACTCCTCAGCAAAGATAAAGTTCAGGTTAAATTTTCATTTATTTGTATAATATTGCATTATTTATTGTTGTTACAGGTTTCATGTATGATTTTATGCATGTAAGTCTTATTTTACAGGTTTAATTAACCAATATTTTGACTTAAAAATGTTTCGTAAGGGGTAACTTTTGGGGGTCTGGAACAGATTAATCCAATTTACATTATTTCTTATGGGAAAAATTGATTCAATATACGAACAATTCAATATCAGAACAACCCTCAGGAATGGATTAAGTTTGTATATTGAGGTTCCACTGTATATACCTAATTTTCTAGTATACGTAAATTTACCTAACCCTTAAAATGCCTCAAAATACAAAATTTTGTTGCGATCCTATGAAAAAACAATCAAGAAGAATTTTCTGTAACATCAAAAAAGTAAACTTTGCCATGGCAGTTGCAAGCTATAGAATTTTGGAAGAAAATCAATTACTATGCAGCAATTGCTATGTCACAATTAAAAAGAAGCCAATTGTATTAGAACATGTTCAACGTTCATCCAGAGAGCCGGAACCTGCACCAATACCTGAGCCAGACATACTTAACGAATGTATGGAGTGAAGCAGTAGCGATTCCACGAATCCACCACCATTGGAAGAATTTGTTGTTCAAGATAGGCAATTCAATAAAGATTTGCTCAGCGACAATATTTTACCTTTATTTGATGAAAGCCCTATTAAAACAAGTAATAAAACAATAGAGACTCCATTCAGGACATTTGTTTCTTAATGCCAAATTCGTAGTTTTCTGTTTTTAAATATTAGCATCAGCACTTGAATACATATATACAAAATATTTGATATTTAATTATTTCACGCAACCTAAATTTATGAATTTGTTTTACAGATGGATTGAAGCCAGGAAAAACAGATAAAGGCTTCTACGAAATTCAGATCGACAATGGAAAAGGTTAAACGAAGTTTTGAAGCTGCTTATGGGGCTCCTATTGACTATTCTGAAGCTGGTCCATCCAAAAAAAGTTGTTTGGAAGATGATTTAGAGAGGCAAGACTACTTTTCGGACATAGTTATTGAAATTTGACATTTTAAATTAAATTTAATAGTCATCGAAGTATATACTAAATTAAGTTTTATCTGTTTACATTTTTATAATCAGACAATATAATACATATATTAGGGTGCATCAAACGCCCTTAGGTTCTTGGATTTTAATGTCTATTCTCTCAAATGTTACACTTGTTGCTAGAAGTGTGTATGCCAAACATTAATTAATATAGAGTTGCTAAGGGGTGATTTACATAACATTTGAGAGAATAGACATTAAAATCCAAGAACCTAAGGGCGTTTGATGCACCCTAAAGGGGTGATTTACATAAAACATGTACAGTACCATAAACGAAACTTCACTTATAGTCTAATAATATCCTTTATTGTCTTTCAGAAACAATGGAAGCTGTAACAATGGAAGCTAAGAAGACCAGATTAGCAAGTGCCATTTTTGGTCTTGGCAATGCTCTTACAGAAGGAGATGGTACATTGACAGGAGTCCACCTCCCAACTTGCCGGCAGGTTCTTCGATGCGTGATGTGGCACATCCAGAAAGAAATATGTGAAGGCAAACAAACACAGCCACTCAAATGGAAATCTGCCAGCATAGTCCTTATCCAGCTGAAAACATTCTACACTAAAGCAAATATTCCTATGCTTTCAGACCATCAATGCTGCAAACTAATACTTGACCTTCTTAATGACAATAACAAATTGCGTCAAATACCTGTTTCTCGCAGAGAATCTCCAAACACTTTGGCTAAGTTGCAATCCATGAATGAACGTCTTGATAAGACCTTTGGTGTATGGACAAAAGATGCAATGACAAACATTAAGAATGTGGAAGATAGAGCATTTTTAGAGTCAATGAAATCTGACAGAGTAGCCTCATTTGGTAGTGTTGACAAGAAGAAAGCTGATAAAGATCGTAGAAAAGAAAAACGCATCTTAGCGGAAGCTTCAAGACGAGAACGTCATGAATCATCCAGTGTACAAGAGATGAAAAGTTCTGTATGCTCTGATGATAGTGCCTCTGCAGATAGCTTGGAAGAAACTGAAGAAGAGGCGATTCCAGAGCTTCAAAGGAAGCGTAGTCACCACAGATCAACATATGCAGGTACGTCTGCCTTTATTCCTCATGATATTCTGAAAAGGCCTTCAGTCGTGTCTGTTGCTACTCGACTAAACATAACTCCTGTTCAACAGGCTGTGCTCACCGAAGCTGTAATTCAAGAGGCAGGAGGTGATCCACGTCATGTGGCCAAGTCGTATTCAACTGCTGATAAGGCTCGACGATCAATAACAAGTGCTATCGCCAAAGATATTCGAGAAAATTGGATCGCCCCAACAGCTGCAACACTTCACTGGGATGGCAAGCAGATGCATACGCTCACAAACAAGAATGGCAAGGAAGAAAGATTGCCAGTGTTGGTTGGGAATGCCACTGATGTAAAGCTACTGGGAGTGGCTAGATATCCTCGTGGAAGTGATATGTCATCAGGTGACATCATTGCCGAGCACACTTACACGTTTCTACATTCATGGAAGTGCAAACAGTCAGTTGTCAACTTATGTTTTGACACAACAGCATCAAACACTGGACACGTTACAGCTGCCTGTGTTACCATTCAATCAAAACTGGACGTGCTCTTCTGTGGTGTGCATGTCGCCATCATGTTGGAGAGGTAATCCTGGATCATGTGTTTGATGCTCTCAAAATTGAGACATCAAAGTCTCCAGAAGCATCTTTGTTCCAAAGATTCCAGAAGAATTGGGAACGCATATCGCATGCAAAGGATGAAAGTTTAACCAAAATTGACATTTCAATGTACAATGATGATGCACAACAACTGCTTTTATCCTGCAAAAACAAGGTTTTAAGCACAATCCACACAATCCGCACAAGCGCTTCATACTGTAGGGAAGACTACAAGGAAATGGCACAACTCTGCCAGGTAGTCCTCGATGATGATGTCACAAAACAAGGAACACTCCACAGACCTGGGGCCATGCATAAAGCAAGGTGGATGTCAAAGATTCTTTATTCCATCAAAATATGCCTACTTGAAGAGCAAATTTCTGTACTACCTCGAGGAACTGTAACAACACAACATCAACAGGAAAAACTGAAGGAGTTTGTTGTTTTTGTTGTTTATATTTATTGTGATTGGTGGCTCATATGTCAGTCTGCTTCAAATGCCCCATGGTTTGATTTGTGCTTATACAAGACTCTGCTCAACTATAAAGCTGTCAACTCAATCATTTCAGTCAGCGCTGTGAAAGCCTTTGATAGACATTTGTGGTATTTAACCCCAGAACTGGTTGTTTTGGCACTGTTCAGCAATGCAGTACCTCAAAAGGAGCGCGTCTGCCCTTGCAGATGTGTTACTGGCCATACAACCAGATGAAATGCCAAGCACTCCAAAACACCGCTACGGTTCTGGATATGGCAAACTGTCATTTCCAAAAATTACAGAAGCGACAACCCTGGCTGATCTTGTGAACGAGGACTCGTGGTTTACAGTGAACCTTCTTCACCTGGATATGACCTTCCTAACAGAGGATGTTGACAATTGGCAGAACAATGACCACTTCAAGGCAGCCAAGTCCATTGTGGATGGGTTAAATGTTGTGAATGACCCTGCGGAGAGAGCAGTAAAGCTCACAACTGATTTTGTCTCAGCTGCAAGAGGAGAAGACCACTTCCAAAATCTTCTTCAAGTGGTTGAATGTGACCGCAAAGCGAGGCCAAATTTGCGGAAACGAGCAAAGTTGGAGTAGTGACATTGGCGTTGTGTTTTATACATTTTCAACTTTCAATCAATGTAAGTATAGTAATACCGAATATTTGTATATTAGTATTATAAGTAATACCGAATATTTGCCGAATATTCAGTGCATCACTACTAAATATATAAAAGTGGCCGGTGGCCACCCAGGACCACCTCCGATTTGATTTATGTTTTGCATACATACTTCTACCAACAAGTGTAACATTCGAGGGAATAGACATTAAAATCCAACAACTTTTTGAAAATCATTGGGTGTTTAATGCACCCTAAGTCATATATTTTATGAAAAGTTTAATTAAAAATATACTAATTAAACTTAATGTCAAATACACTTTATTTCAGGTATCAAAAGGTTATGGAAGAATTAAAGGAGAAATTTCAAGCAAGTAACGATCGCAATCTTAGGTTACAAATACTATCATTGTATCCCTATCCCATTGAAAAAACTGCTGACTTCTTTGGAGCAACAAAGTATATGGTGCGTAAGAGCCGCAATCTTCAAAAACAGTTTGGGATTCTTCCTAACATTCCAAACATGACGAAAGGGAAGGTCATCACAGCTGAAATTAAAAAAATCATTCGGGAGTTTTATGAAAATGACGAATATAGTAGGATGTGCCCGGGAATCAAAGATTATAAGTTTGCAATAAATGAAGAGGGTGAAAAAATAAAAAAAAAAAAGACTGGTATTGTGTAACTTGAAAGAGTTATATGCTGAATATGCAAAAAAATGAAAATCCCAAAATAGGCTTTAGTACCTTTGCTCATCTTCGACCATCATGGTGCGTGCTTGCGGGACAAAGCGGAACTCACAATGTCTGCGTATGTACACACCAAAATCCAAAACTACAAATAACAACGTTAGGCATTAAAGATTTAGACTACAAAAAATTAATGTCTTTATCCGTCTGTGGCATGGACAATGAAGATTGTATGATGCACCGATGCAAAAGATGCCCGCGAGAGGTCAGAATCAAAAATTATTTGGAAAGTTTGGACTTCATGGTGATGGAAGAGATAAAATATAAACAATGGGTGTCCGTCGATCAGTGTACCGTATGTTAAAAGATATCACCGAAACTCCAGAGGAATACGTGGAATCACTCACTAAAAAAATTGCACGACTGACAAGGCACCACTTCACGAATAAATGTCAGTCGAGTTACTTCAAAAATCTAAAAGAAACTCTGCCCGAAAATGAAGGTGTTTTGGTGGGCAATTTCGCGGAAAACTTCTCATTCATCATACAAGATTGTGCCCAGGGGTTTTCATTGGGAGAACTCGCAATGTACAGTGCACCCATTCGTTTATTATTCCAAAAACAATGCAGGAAAACTAATTTGCAAAAGTTACTGCTTCATTTCAAACCGTCGCAGGCATGATACAATTCTGGTTCATAGTTTTCTCAAAAAATTAATCCTGTGCATCCAACAACAAAATTCAAACCTAACTAAAATTCATTATTTCATAGATGGATGCGCGGCTCAGTATAAGAATAAAACAAATTTTCTAAATTTATGCCATCATTTCAAAGACTTCAAAATTCATGTTGAGTGGAATTTTTTCATGACATCCCACGGGAAGAATGCCTGCGACAGTATTGGCAGAACGGTAAAAAGAGCAGTCACCAGAGAAAGCTTACGACAGCCTCTCGACCATCAAATCTTAACAGCTGAGGGCTTCTACAATTTCTGCTCTCAAGAATTCCTAACCGCTATTGACTTTTTTTACGTCTCTGAGGCAGAAGTTGTAGATGTAGAGCTTTCTTTGCAAAAACGTCTGAGTGAACCTATTACTTCTATCAAAGGTACTTAACAATTACATCGCTTCGTCCCAATTTCCAAGAATTCGTTGAAGGTTTATCCACTCTCTCAGAGTGCACAGTCAGTCGAAATAAGAGAGCTCATTAGAGTTTCTGCTTTGGATCAAGAACATAATACTGTCTCTCAACACGAAATTGAAACAGGCTCTTTTGTGGGTTGTATGTATGAAAATAAACTATGGCTTGGATTAGTCCAGTCCTTTGACTGTGAATATGATGATTTTCTGATAAAATTTCTCCATCCTTCGGGCGTATGTCCCTCATACATTTTTCCTGCGCAAGATGATGTTTGTCATGTTCCAACAGAATATATATTTGGGAGTATTGAAGCAAGTTTACGAGGAGGAACAAGAATACAATACATTTTTCCACTTCAAGAATTAAATAACTTTCCAAAGAAGATAAAATAAATTCTATCGAATGTATGCTATTTAAGATTGTCTATATAATATTTCTAAATTTTTTATCTAAGATTTGTGTATCTACTTAATAGTTATAAAAATCTTTTCAAATTCTTTTTTCTTATTATTATATTATTAGTGTCTAAAATTTGGATTCACTGGATGAGAATAGTCTCTTAATTCATTCTCAAAGACTTGTGTACGTGTAGTATTAGGAAGAGTATTTTATACTCTGATAAGCGCTTTATAAATTAAACATTATTATTGTCAATATATTCTGTTCCTAAATATAAGAGAGCTTATGTATGTACATTAGGGTGGCAATAGCCAATAGGGGTAAAAATCCAAGTTGCCTGGAGGAGCGAGTGCGGTGGCGCATTTGGTGCAGTTCCTGAAGAAAATCACTCAGGCAAATTTTTAGGACTTTTGATAAACATTAGGGGGTGGTACAAGAGTAACAAAGTTTCCACCATTGTCACTTACTAATTCTCTATTTTGTATACTTTGCAGGTAGATGAAAAATGGCGACTACTCTAAGAAGGAATGATGTTTTATGGCTACTGGAGACTTCTCCCAACTCATATGCCCTTACAGGAGCCAAATTGCCATCCAAGCGGCAGGTCCTGGAACGATTCTTGTTCTTTCACCTGTCCGAGTCTCGCCCTGTCAGAGAAAGTAGCCGACTGGTGATGACAGAGGTCGAACAGATGTGGAAGAATGCAAGTCTTCCGACTCAAGCTACGCACTGGGCACAAGACAAGCTGGAGAACCTCCATTCTGAGTGGAGAAGCTTAAAGAAATTACGAGCGAGGCATACCAAAACCCAGATGGACAAGGAGAAGGTCTTTCTAGAAGGTCTGAAAGGCCTGTTCGATTGCACTCAAAATCATCAAAAATAAAGAAGACAAGCAGTTTCTTCTTGCGCAGCGTGAGCCTGGTCGTCGAGGAACTATAGGACTTGTTGATCAGAATTATATTAGACAAGAGGAGAACAAAATGACGCGGCAGCGTGAGCAAGAGAAAAGGAAACAAAGGAACCTGAATGAACTCCAGAAGATGGACAGGTCCGTGGTTTTGGAGTCGAGCAACAGTTCTACAAACGAGGATACTGACAAGGAAGATGAGGTGAATGTCGGAGCAATAGGAGGCGCGTCATCTGCCACACCCAAGAGGAAAAGATCAAGAGGGTTAAATCAGATTGTTACTCAAGAACTGGCGCAAGCGTTGGACCGCACAAAGATATCCAATCGCCGGGCAGTCCATGTTGTGGCCAATACCTTAGCAGCTGCTGGACAAAGTATGGAGCACTACGCATTGAATCGAGAGACAATCCGACTAGCTCGAATGAAATTCCGCCAAGACATCGCGGATGAGCTGAGAAGGTCCTTTTCCCCCATGGTACCATTAACAGTTCATTGGGATGGCAAGCTCCTTCCAGACCTTACAAACAAAGAGAAGGTCGATCGCCTTCCAGTCCTGGTTTCAGGAGAAGGTGTGATGAAGCTGTTGGGGGTACCAAAGCTGCCATCATCAACAGGTCTGGCGCAGGCAACAGCAGTGCATGCCATGCTGGAAGACTGGCAGTTATCTCCCGGGATCGTAGCCATGTCTTTTGACACGACATCATGTAACACCAGTCGCTTGAACGGCGCTTGTCAATTCCTTGAGCAGAAGCTCGGGAAGAAACTTCTCAATCTTGCTTGTCATCACCACATCGCGGAAATAGTTCTCGAAAAAGTTTTCGAAGCCTTAGTAGCATGCTCTTTGGGACCAAAGATCAAGCTCTTTCAAAGATTGGCGGAGGTGTGGCCAAAGATTGTAAAGGATTCGTTTCTTTCTGCTGAGGGAGACCGTGAGGTGGCAGATCGGATGCACGCATTCAAGGAGAAAGTTGCAGAGTTTGTGCACGAACAGTTGAGATCTCAGCAGCCTCGCGATGATTACCGTGAATTCCTGGAATTCGTACTGCTATTTCTCGGAATAAATCTACCACGGGGAAATCATATTCAAACTCCGGGTGCCCTCCACAGGGCACGGTGGATGGCAAAATGCATCTATGCATTTAAGATCTTGTACCGTCACCAGTTGCGGAACTTGGGGAAACTCACGGACCAGGAGCTCCAGGGTGTTACTGACTTCTGCCTCTTTGTTGCAGAGATTTACGTTAAAGTTTGGTTCAATGCCCCGGTAGCCAGATATGCTCCGCGGTTGGACTTGGAGCTGATACAAAAGCTGGTGCAGTACAGACAAGTTAACCGACGCGTAGCAGAGGCCGCTTTGAAAGGGATCACTAGCTATCTTTGGTACTTAAGTGAAAAGTTGGTCGCTTTGGCCTTTTTTGATGAATATCTCAGCAGCGCGGTGAAAAGAGGCATGGTTGAGGTGCTCAAAAATGAAGAAAGGAAGAGTCCTTCGCCTCGTGTGACAATTGATGTGGGAGATGCTGAACATCTTTCTTTGGCAGCCTTTGTCACAAAGAACATATTGGCCTTCTTCCACCTACACCAGCTTCCCACATCCTTCCTCTCCAAGGATCCGGAGCAGTGGGAAGATGAAGATTTTCAACAAGCGAAACAGCGTGTCTCTGCCATCAGTGTTGTCAATGATCCCGCAGAAAGAGGAGTTGCCCTAATGAAAGATTTTAACGCTGTGCTGACCACACAGGAGGATCAACAGCAATACGTTCTTCAGGTTGTGGAGCAGCACCGGAAGATGTTCCCTGATGCCAATAAATCCACGTTCATTCGAAGCCAGAAAAATTAGGCATAATTGTAATCTATCAGATCACTACAAGCTATTGCAGTCCTATTTGAGGTTGTTTGAGTCTTATCAGAATCGTTCTTTTCAGTTTTTTGTTTTGTATAACTTTGAAGCTCACTCGAACACTCGTTTCCAATAGCCTAGAGCACAAAGTTCTTTGTGTCTTGTACCACCACTTAAAATAAGATTAGGAACTTGAAATTTGGCAGAATTTGTTTTTTCAGTAAACCGAATAAAATGAGTACCCGCACATTTTAAATTTTGCGACTTCATTTTTTATTGCCACCCTAATGTACATTGTACATATATTTTAAAAGATTTTTTCTCCTTTGGTTTATCTACATGTATTTTTTATATTTGAAAATTGTCTTTTTTTGGACCAACAAGTCTATAATAAATCTTCGTCATCTGAAAAAAATTTATTACTTAATTTCAAACTCAGTTTTGAGCCTTATAATAAACTATAAGCTGACTTTTTATTACTTATTATAGTGTACATACATCAAATAAACATTTTTTATTCTTGGTCTGTTTTTCGAAAAATGATATCTTCACTGCCAAATCGCAAAAAAAAAAAATTGATATTTTTTCCAAAAAATCATAATTTTATTTTTGCTACCCTAAAAAAATTATACATATTTAGAAACTACAGTTAATTTTACATATTTTATCATTTAAGACTTATTACGCTACCACAATTAGCAGTTGAGATATTTATGTTTGAAAATTGTTGGTTTTTTCATTTGACCAAAATTTGGTCAAGCCATAAAATTTGACCAACTTGACCAATTTTCAAAAAAATTCAGATTTTTGTAATTTGGACCAAAACCAACCCTCACACCAAGTTTCATGAATTTTGGAGATGGTGGAGTGTACATTTGGCACTTTCATTTGTCTATTTGTCCTGGAATTACCCTATAATCATCTGAAAATTGGTGTACAAATATAGTTTACATAGTTTTGCTCTGTATAAGCTTCATTATGATTGGTTAATAAATGGTGATTTCATGGCTATTTTTAGAATGAACCCTTTTTTTGGGCAGACAGTTTATAATGTATATATAATGCACCCAGATATAATGCACCCAGATATAATATGCACCCAAATATACTCACAAATCTAAATGGATAATGCTTAAAAATGTACATTTGAGCAACTTTCTCTCTTGTAATCCCATGGATTACCTTGTATTAAACACCAGATATAATCGCTAGGGTGTGACCGTTGCCCTCCAAAAATCAAAAAATGGTCCTACAATGCTGTTCAAAGTTTTAGTGTTGTGTATTTATCTAGGAAACACCCCTGTAAATTTTCTTGGAGATCGGTGCATGTTTGAGCTAGCACCGTCGTACCAGCAAGTATTGCTATTTCAGCTTATGAACTTCATAAATAAGTGTGAAAATAGCACATTTTATCAGATTTTCATTTCCGGGTCTGGAACGCTGACCCACAAATTTTCCACGTATTATTTTATTGCATTTAATTTTAATGATGCTCTTTTCTTTTCCCTTGACAGTGATTTGATGTTGTGAATAGAGAATTTAATCATGGATACACGGCAAGATGATGAGTATGTCAGAATGTTATTGGGCACCGTACCCTGAGAAGAAGAAAAGGAAATAAAGGGCTGCAAACTGCCAACTAATAGGCAGGTCTTACTATGTCTGTTAGCAAACCTTCGGGATATGCATTGGGACCAGGCTTTATCTGCCACCATTGACAATGTGCTTTTGCATTACCACAAGGCGAATGTCCCGACCATTACAGGCAGGAACAATATTGGCCGAGTGATTAAAACTTACTATGACAAAGACTACATGATGCTTATGAAAAAGAATGAGGATAGAAGACAGGCTGATGATCCTGAAATTATGAAGTTTAAATCAGAATTGAGCCTGACGATGAAATTTTATAAGAACACAGTGTTGAAAGACATGGCGGCTGCAAAAAAGGGGAAAACTCAGGCCAAACAAGATGCCATCGATACTGACATATTCTTTATGAAAAGCATGCTAAGTGACAGAGTAGCTACCTACTGTGGGGTAAACAAAGTACTCACAGAAAAGGTTCAGAAGCGACAAAAAAGGCAGATGCGAGAAGAGAAGCGACAAGAGAGAGAGCAATGTGATCATGCTGAGAATGTACAGGCTGATATTGATTCACCTATTAGCTCTGATGAGGATGATGACATTGATGAGGCCAGCACTGCTGAACCAAAGAGAAAACATCGGAGAACAGTGAACGAGGGAGTTTCAATTGTTGTGCCCCATGATATTCTGAAGTCGGCAGAACTTGTTTCATGCAGTGTTCGAAACAACATCTCGCCGACCCAGCTGAGTGCAATTGTGTACTCCCTTGTATCTGCATGTGGTGGAGATACATCAAAGCTGAGTCTAAATGCAAGGACGGCCCACCGATACCGAGCTTCCATCGTGTCAGAAATAAGTTTAAAAATCATGGATGAATGGCAACCATCAGACAAAGTACTGGTGCACTGGGATGGTAAACTTATGGACACGCTGGATTCCAAAGGCACTGATGACTGCCTGCCCATTCTTGTGTCTGGTGTCAATGGCACAAAGCTTCTTGGAGTCCCACCTCTTCCGCATTTGACTCAAAAAACTGGCCTGGTTCAAGGAGACTTGATATCAACAGCAACCAAACAACTTCTGGTCGATTGGGAGTGTGAACAGAATGTCATTGGTATGGTTTTCGACACAACTTCATCCAATACAGGTAAACCTATTTCAAACATCAGTGTGAATTTATCACGACATTAATACCAAAATACAGTGAATGATTTAACAGAAATCTGCAAAAAGCACGTGCCTGAAATGGTGGCCTTAAACTACAATTACATTTTTTTTTCAGGACAAAAAACAGCTGCTTGCGTCTCCCTCCAAAAGGAATTAGAGCGTGCCGTATTCTGGTGCGCTTGTCGCAGGTATGTGGGCGAAGTCATCCTAGGTGTTTGCTGGGATTGCTTGAAAGTGGAGGGCTCTTCAAGTCCAAACATAATGGTTTTCCAGAGGTGAGTCATAAGCTTTACAAAATAACAAGGAATATTATTATCTAATGAACAAATTTAGTGGAATTTCTTTTATTAGACTTATAAGATATACTAACACCAAGCAAATGATCAATCATATCAATCTTAATACCCCTAAAACAATATTATAGATTAGTACGAAATACAATAATCCCAATAATTGCATTTCTAGGTTCAAGAACCATTTCTCTCAACTGGCGTACAATGAAAAAAAGAAATACTACTACCCCGCAATGCCTGGAGTGTTTGAGGAGCGCCAGCAGGAGATGGCTGACTTCTTCCGTGAATCTCTAGCCCAACCATTTACACGTGGCGACTACAAGGAGCTGGTAGAGCTTTGTCTGCTGCTTGTAACTAAAGGATCCGAGCCAGTGAACTTCACAATGGTCTACCCCGGCGCACTTCACAAAGCAAGGTGGATGACTAAACTGCTCTATACCCTCAAGATTGTTCTTTTGTCAGGCCAGATCAAAGAGTAGTTTCCCAAAGCCGAGGTTGTGACTAAAAGTCAAATCAGCAAGTTAGAATGGTTTGCTGTGTTCACAGTCGCTGTTTATGTCCCATGGTGGATTGTTTGCCCCGTTCCAGCAAGTGCGCCACTGAATGACTTGAATTTGGTCGAAACCTTGGCTGAATTTGCCCCATATGATGCCACAATAGTTGACAAAGCACGTGTGGCACTCAGTAGACACACTTGGTACCTAACTGAGGAGTTGGCCCCACTGGCTTTGTTCTCATCCCAAGTACAAGAAAGGACAAAAGAGGAGATGAGGAAGGCCCTTCTTTGCCATGAAGGCACTGAAGTTACTAAGAGAGTGGGGCTCAATCATGGGGGCTATGGAAAGCCATATCTTCCCCCTGTCCCAGAAAGTGGCACTGCCCTGGTGGACCTAATTGGGCCTGACTCAAGCCGGTTCTTCACCATTTTAGGCATGCCCTATCAGTTTCTCCACAGTCCAGCCAGTGAATGGGCGGATCATGATGACTACCTGAACATGAAACGGGTTGTGGACAAGCTTCAGGTCGTCAATGAGGCTGCAAAGCGTGGTGTAAAACTTTGCCATGACTTTCTTAATGTTGCCAGGGATGAGGAGCGCTTTCAAGAAGTCCTTCAAGTAGTTGAAAATGACAGACTCCGCGTTCCTAATCAGCGCAAACGATCATCTGTTTCCGAACAGAAATCATGGTTTCTTGCTCTAGAGAAATAATACCTTGTGAATATATGATAAAACCCCTTAATGTACCATGAGAGAATAAGAATGATTAACTTTTTTGTGTTAGTGATAATAGCTTTTAATTAAGACAGGCAAATGATTTGTGTTAATATCCCTTATGATGGTTGTGTAATCTCATATATAGGCGCGTATGCCGTATAAGCAAAATCGCTATTTTTCAAATTGCTGGTGCTCACTCAAATATGCATGAATCTTCAAAAAATTGCACGTGGGTATTTTTGATGTCAATATGCAACACCAAAATTTTGAACAGCATTGTAGGACAAAGTTGGGGCAACTGTCACACCCTAATAATCGCCCATCCTAGCTTTATCCCATTTTCCCTGGTATCTCCTCTCCATAGTTTGGATATCTTGGTGAAAACATTCACCATGTTCTTCACTTACATCACCCAAATTTGGTCTGAAGAATTCTAAATGCGAGTCCAGACAGTGTAACTTCAGGGACATTCTACAATCTAGCCTTTGAAAGTATTTGAGTAGATTTTCTACTAACTCTCTGTAGTTGTCATTCTTCTTGTTACCCAAAAATCTATGGACTACAAGCCAAAATGACTGTCAAGCATTTTTTTCAAGAGCTGTCATTTTTTCTTGTAACTCTTTAGATGCTAACATATGTCTGACGTGAGGTCCAACAAATATGCCTCCCTTGATTTTAGCTTCAGAAAGTTTGGGAAACATTGAACATATATGATAAAGAGAATCACTTTCAGCATCCAAAACTTTGATGAATTGCTTAATAAGACCAAGCTTGATATGCAACGGGGGTAGCAAAATTTTGTCTGTTGGAACAAGAGCTTCGTTAAGAATATTGTGTTTGCCTGGATTAAGCCCATTTCTCATAGGCCATTCCTTTCTAACAAAGTGCTCACCATCTGCTCTGCTGTCCCAAAGCCAGAGGAAACATGAATATTTAGTGTAACCACCCTGTAGTCCAAGCAGGAATCCTAGCATTTTGAAGTCTCCACATACATCCCATCTATGTTCACTGTAGTTTATTTTGTCTAGCAACTGCTTTACATTTTCATATTCTTCCTTCAATTCAACCAAATGAGCCACAGGAATAGATGGAAACACGTTTCCATTATGTAGTAGGACGCCTTTTAAACTTCTAGTTGAACTGTCAATAAACAAACGCCAATCAGCAGGGCTGTATTCAATTCCTATCTCAGCAAAAAGGCCATTCACATCACAGCAGTAGCAGAGAGAGCCTGATCAAAACAGGCATAGAAAGAAGCGTATCACAAATGCCTATTCCTGTAGAAAGATATCTTGACACTTGCATTCAAAAGATTTCACTCTTTAAGGCAGTATATCATAATTTCTGCATTGGTTTTCATCAGGTTCATATCTCTGACTAGGTTATCTATGTCTTTCTGGTTGGGGAAATAAGGTGATGTATTGGAGCTTACCTCAAAGTCAGCATCTTCATCTTCATTGGAGGATATTAAAGGCATTTTTTCTATTTCCTCCATGGTGGGTGGGCATGGAATGAGTAAATCTTCATTATGCAGGATTGGGGCAATAGAAGATGGGATATTTGGATTAGAACATTTTTCGACCTTTACCTCTCTTGTAGAGTGAAATGTACACCATGCAGAAGTAGCAATCATCGTGGTAATTGGTTTGCTCCCTCCAAATGCGAGGAATAACAAATGGCATGCCTCTTCTGGTACCTCGCAGCCATCCTTCTAATGTGGAATGGCAGCTTCCACAGCAAAAGTGAGGTGCCCATGATTTATCTTGATTGCCCATGGGCATGCCAAAGTAAACATGATATGCTGTACAAAACTTCATTCCTGTGTCAATTTTGTGCTTTACTTGCTTTGGAATGATGTAATGGCCGCAAACATAACAAAATGAATCTGCAGTGTGTCTGCAGGGTCTATTGATAGCCATCACCATATAATTCTAATTCAGATATCTGAAAAATACAAAATAAAACATTTTATAAACAGAAATAAGAAACCAAATGTGTACAAATATTTAATAATGGGCCTTAACCAATTAAAACATTACTAAAACCACAGTTTTGGGGACATTTTGAATTTTGCATTTGAAATTACTTTTGCTATCTCAGAAAAATGCCTTAAAAATGGCAAAAAAGTAAGATTTCTCAATTTGACCATATCATAAAAATTATAGATTTCTAAGCAAAACCTATGCCAAATCTGTAATCAGCATGGCCAAAACATATAGAAAAGATTGAAAAATCAACATAAACAAAAAATTGTTGCACAGTGTAATTAGCCAATTAGTTAGAATTTTAAATCTGATTAATTGGTACCATAAAGTAAAGACATCACCACAATGTTATTATCAGCTTAGCTGTGCTGCCCACCTGCCATCTCCTATATGGGGAATAAATGGTTTTAGTGATACCTACCTTAACAAATCTTGTATATGTATATTATCACCTTTGCTTGGTTGTAGCCCTTCATTCTGTACAACCTGGTTCTAAATTATATGAAATCACGTGGTATTTGTATCTCTCTTTTTCCTTGCAAATGGCTGATCTTAAATGGGTCCAAGCCTGCTCCTAGAAATGCTTAAGGGTGTATGTGAACAATATGGAGGTCATTTGAGGCTACTGTCTTTGAAATGGCCAAAAATCCCCCTTTTTGACAAAAAAGTGCAATTTTGAACGCTTAAATGCAACTTTTCGCAAAAGTTGCAGAAGATGAACCCCTCTTAAAATTCAATTTTACATAGGAATACATACTGCCAATCTTGAAATTCCAAGTTTTTCAATATTTAACCTGAGCATGATACACCCTACCCCACAGCCCTGAGTTCAGTTGTGACCCAAGGTTCAGAACCACTGAAGCAGATAATGGACAATGTAATTTTACTTATTTGGATTTTAGCAAGGTACCTGACAAGGTTCCACAGAGATGTCTATATAAATTAAAAGCTCATGGTATATTAGGTAGAAGAATGGTTACAAGTAGTGATGCACCAGAACTTGGTTCCAGCTGGTTACTTCTGGCCAGAACAATTTTTTTGCAGTCCCAGTTCTGGCTTGAACTTTTTAAAAATAACTGGCCAGAACCAGAACTTATGAACTTGAAATATATTTAGGCCTATAATAAAATACATTTCTTTATGAATTTATTACAAATTGATCCATTTTTCAGACCTATTTCATATATATAATATATATATAACTGTAAAAAGTGAACAATGAACAATTCCTATACCATCATTACATGGATTCATTGTCTTCATGCAGTACTTATGTTCGTATAGTTTTTATGTTCGAATGTCCATTTTTACATAAGAAACCAAAATCGCCTAAGCAAGTTTTGGATAGAATTTCGATTTATACTTCTTTATTCATTACTGTATTTCTCTAATTCATGTTTTCTAATAATGACTTATACACTATGACGTCATAAAATAACTTTATTCTCTTTACGTTTCCCATACTTTGTACACTGAATCACGTTCTTAGTATTTGGACATCTTCCGTATTCAATGTATGGTAAATTCTTTAGTAATAAGGTTGTGGTGTTATGTAGTATAAACATTATTATTCAACCATATTCATCCATACATCACGTTTTCCCGTCATTAATTCCCCTTGATCATTATCCTATATAAATTTTATTAAATATTCATTTTTTACTCGTGTCAATTTGTGAAGCGCAAAACTTTAGGCCTTCGTTCAAAAACGCAAAAATACGTTCTCGTATTTTTTTTTTTTATTATTTTTTTTCAAGTGCGCTCACCCCTCAAGATATTCATAAATGCTTACTAAGATCGAATTCCGCTCACGACGACAGATTCGAATGCCTCAAAGATAAAATATCTCTGTTCGCTCTGATTTCAAATTTATAACATGTTAAACATATTATAACATATTATGTATATAAATCTATATCATGTGTGCCATGTACTTTGTATTATATTTCTAACATCTTGTCTATTAATATGAAACACTGTAAAAACAAAACAAAGTTATAGTAACTGTTTAATTGTAATTAACTGTAATACTTTAATTTAATATAACATAATATACTTTAATGAAACTGTAATTAATAATAACTTGTAATGTACTTCATTGAAACTGTAATTAAATGTAATGATTTAATTTATAATGTAAGAATGTACTTTAATAGAACTGTAATGGACAATCATAAGCGAATGTGAAGTAATCCATAATTGTAATCGTAATTGTAATGAACCAAAATTAATACGTACTCAGTCGTGTACTTAATTTGTACTTATGTGTACTATTACGAAATGATATCGCCTTCATAAATGTAGACTCGCCGAAAAATACAAATTAGTTTGTATTTTTATTTTAAATTTTTATTTTTGCAATCTTTCAAACATCTGATCATGTGTTTAAAAGGGGGAAACTTAACCTTCGACTGTCTTCCCCCCCAAACATTTAAGTTTATATTATACATGTACAGTACTTGTAAAATTATGGCACTTCTTCAATTAGACTTCTTCATCAAGTCACTTCATTTATAGCACTTCATTAGGACTCCCTTGTTAGCAGCCTTGCTGCGGGGAGGGGGCAGAGGCCCCTTGCCTTCTTAATATTTTTTAGATTCCGGCCTGAGCCATGGTCGAGAGAGGTCGAACCTCTACCCCTGTTTTTCAGAGCACTAACTGTAAATTTTTAAGAAGTAAATTACCATAAGAGACTTTTTATTTTTCCCTTCGAGTTGGGCTATCTTCAGAAGAACTTAGTCAAGTCGACAAGTTATAAAAGAAAAGTCGATAATTTTAGTATCAGAGAAAGTATCAGAGTATTATAGAAAGAGAAGAATTAAAAATTGGCGACCCTTTGCCCAAATTAAGAGACAACCCAAGCACCATAAAAGATATTGGCATAACAGTCTGGCGAGTCTGTAGCCAAGAGTTTAACAAGAGGCGACCGAAAAGAATTAGAATGTTATAGAAGAAATATCCGTTGCTTGCCTCCTAACCAGAACCCCCGTCGATTCCGAACCGACTCAGGGCCATAGACGGAGGGGTTAACAGTTTGGCGACCTTGCCAGGATCTTAACAGATTTTAAGAAGAAGATTTTTACAAGCAGATTTTTACAAGCAGATTTTAACAAGAAGATTTTAAGAAGAGGCCACTCTTTGGCCAAGATAGAAATTACCCTGCATCAGGATAAAACCAGTTGACCGGAGTGTCACGACTTCTAGTTCGTAACATCCACCCTTGAACCGGTGTGTCATGACTCCAAGTTCTCCGCGCCTAGTTTTCATCCAAGAAGAAGTAGCCAGCAAGACATCTTCAGGACACGTCTCAAGGATTTCCCCATAGAAAATTTTGCTAAGTACAGTTTGTTTTTTTAAGTAATTTATAAACATTTGAAAAGTCACTATTATTAACAGTTAATAATGAGTATCAAATCAGAATTTACAAGAAACACTGAACATTTCAGACACTAGTGATACATTTTTTTTTAGTGAAACAGTAATTTTCACAGAAATTAAATGTAAGAGAAATTAAATGCAAGAGAAGTTAATTTCAAGAGAGTTAATTTCAAAGAGAGTTAATTTCAAAGAGAGTTAATTTCAAAGAGAGTTAATTTCAAAGAGAGTTAATTTCAAAGAGAGTTAATTTCAAAGAGAGTTAATTTCAGTTATATTCAGAATAGAATAATTTTATTTTATGTACCTTCCCGTACATTCGAGTGAAATGTTTACATTTTATATTTTTGTTTGCAAATTTTTTTCAAATTATTGAATTGAATTGACTTGCAAATTAAGAGAGAGAGAGAGTTTATAGATTTAGAGAGATACTTGGTCATTTTTTTTTTGAAGTCAGTTTTTTTTTTGTCAGTTTTTTTTTTTTGAAGTCAGTTTTTTTTTTTGAAGTAAGTTTTTTTTTTTTGAAGTAAGTTTTTTTGAAGTCAGAAGGTTGCACCAAGAGGGTCAACCAAAATAGAGGTTAATCGTCTCCACTTGAATAGAGATCAAGTGCAGTCATTTTCCATTTTCAGTTAATCTTCACTTGACAAGCGTTCAAGTTAGACAGTTTAAGTTATAGAGATACTTGATTGCATTTCAAGTAAGTCGGTTGCACCAAGAGGGTCAACCAAAACAGAGGTTAATCGTCTCCACTTGAATAGAGATCAAGTGCAGTCATTTTCCATTTTCAGTTAATTTCAAGTTAGGTTCAGAATACTTGACAGAGTTCAAGTCAGAGTTTTATTTGAAGCCAGAGAGTTTTATTCCAAGTCAGTTTCCGAGTCCCAAGTATTCCAAGTCCCAAGTCAGTTTTCAATGCAGTCAATTGAATTCAACTTTTTCTTTGTAAGTTAAGAGAATTTAATTTAAGAAAATGTAATCTAAGAATTTAATTCAACCTTTTTTTGTGTTGTAAAAGAGAATTAAATTCAACCAGAATTGACCCGTTTGTGTCTTTAGTTAATTTTTTTTTGTGTTTGTGAGAAGAAAATTGACCTATCTGTCTTTTCTTTTTCATGCACTGTTATGTATATAAATATATAGTCATGTAATTTGTTATTTGTAACAAAACCGTTTTTACAATTGTTTGTAATGACTTTGATAATCATTTTAATGTATACGTGATAACAATAGTTGTGTAATAATTAATTAATCGTGAGTAACTGTCCTTAAATTGTTATTGTACCATTTGTAAGGTATCAAACAAAAATTATAGTCAAATTGACATACTACTACAGTATATGGCTATGAATTTTACTAGTCGAATTTAATTTCATCTTCAAAATTTAATTTTTAATACCGCTAGATTTACTTCCATTAATTGTAAAGTCCTCTAAGTTCATTTTTTTAATTACCTTATACGTGTAACTGATTAATTATGTAAAATCTATAATCCTAATTGAATTTTATTACTTCTGACACATATTCGAATTCATAATAATAATAATAATAATAATAATAATAACAACAATGATTGACTTAAACTTAAAATATTTTATAACCCAAAACCCATCTTAAATTATGATACATTATTTTTAAACTTTGTTCATTCAAAAACCTTCCAAATCCCTACACATACACACGCATGTATGCACACTATATATACTATATACATACAAACCTTATGCTAAAATCATTGAATATCACAATAAAACTATTTCATTACGTAAGTGCAAACTATGCTATTTAGTCTTAATCATTTTTGCTTTCTAATATATCTTGCTCATGCATTTATTCAGTTACTTGAACAATCCTATCAGCTAATCTGTCCCTCGAAATTGTAAAATACACACTTTGCACCTAATACACCCAATTACACACTAGACCACAGGTCTATACCTCATCCATTACGTAATTCGATTTTTTACCTACAATAGTCAATAAAATTAGTTTATCAACTGTACTATCATGGAAGCCTCAAAAAATCCATGAACTTTAAAATTTGTTTTTCCCTTTTACCTATTCATTATGAATGTAATTTTCCCCACAGAAAAAAAATAAAATTTGGTAAAAAATTTTAACTATCATTCTTTGTCTAGCTTAATTGTTTGTCTAAATTAAAGTATTAACCTTTGAATTTTTTTTTATATTATATAATAACGCTTGTTCTGTATAAAAATTTGTAATGTAAAGAAAAATTCGTCATCTAACTTGAAGTAGTTACGATGTTATTTTCTCATTGTATTGTACTGGGTGATCCAGATAAATGGGACCCATAAAAAAAAGGCCAAATATTCTTAATATTTAATTCCTTTCATAAAAACTATATATCATTCGAAAGAGTAGAGTTACAAGTTTATTATGAAATATTTATTTTTTTTAAATGACTCCTTTCAAATGTGCTCCATTAGTTGCCAAGCATTCCAGCATTCTCGCTTGTAAGTTCTGCATCACTTTTGCAAAAGTGTGCGGTGGTATGGCCTGTATCTCATTTGTGATGGTGGCCTTCAATTCTTGCAAGGTCATTGGGTTATTTCTGTAGACCCTACTCTTTAAATATCCCCAGAGATAATAATCTAAGGGAGAAAAATCCGGAGACCTTGCGGGCCATTCAACGTCTCCGAATCTTGAGATTAACTCGCCTGGAAACGTTTGACGCAAAACTGCCATGCAGTTCCTCGTGGTATGGCAGGTAGCTCCGTCTTGTTGGAACCAGTGGTTTTCTAGACAAAGATCTCTTAATTTAGGAATAAGGAAATCAGTCAACATTTTTTCGTAGCGATCACCATTTACAGTGACCGTGTTTCTGGTGGAATCCTCGAAAAAGTACGGCCCTATGATCTGAGATGCAGTAAGACCACACCAAACAGTTACACGCTGACTATGCAACGGGACTTCGGTAATATTCAATGGATTTTCTGTTGCCCAGAAAAGACAATTTTGTTTGTTTACAGTTCCATTCAAGTGAAAATGGGCTTCATCTGACATAATCAAAGTTGCTAGAAAATTGGTGGTGTCATTTACCTTCTGTTGGATCCATTGACAGAATTGTCGTCTTCGTGCGAAATCTCCATCATTTAGTTGTTGCACTGTTTGAATTTTATATGGAAAGAGCATTAAAGTTTGCTTGAATATACGGTGTGTTGTTCCATATCCAACTCCTAACAGCTGAGAAGCACATCTGATGCTTATGTTAGGATTATCCTGTACAATTTCATGAGTTCTGTTAATGATCTCATCTATCCTTGCTGTGCGCACTCTTCCAGTTGGTTTTCTTTTTTCAATGCTGCCAGTTAGTGAAAAATTTCTGACACACCGACGGATTACTTTCTTAGAAGGTGATTTTGACATCTGAAAATTTGTCTTGAAAGATCTTTGAGCTGAAACTACACTTCTTCCATGCTCATAATATTGCTCAGTTATGAAACGCAGCTGTTCCACAGTCCATGCAGTCATCTTGAAGGGTTAGTTTTAACTAACACTTTTATTTTCTTTGGTATCTTATCTTGTCTTATATTGTCAAAACCTATACAATCTTGTACAAACTTGTAACTATCCTCTTTCGAATGATGCGTGATTTTATAAAAGGACTTATACTTTAAGAGTTACAGGGGTTTCTTTTGGGTCCCATTTCTCTGGATCACACTTTATTAATGGTACCCTGTTAGGATGTTATTTTCTCATTTGTATTGTATTAATTGTATTATATTATTGTATTAATACCATTTTGGAGGGGGAAACACTGTAAAAAGTGAACAATGAACAATTCCTATACCATCATTATATGGATTCATTGTCTTCATGCAGTACTTATGTTCGTATAGTTTTTATGTTCGAATGTCCATTTTTACATAAGAAACCAAAATCGCCTAAGCGAGTTTTGGATAGAATTTCGATTTATACTTCTTTATTCATTACTGTATTTCTCTAATTCATGTTTTCTAATAACGACTTATACACTATGATGTCATAAAATAACTTTATTCTCTTTACGTTTCCCATACTTTGTACACTGAATCACGTTCTTAGTATTTGGACATCTTCCGTATTCAATGTATGGTAAATTCTTTAGTAATAAGGTTGTGGTGTTATGTAGTATAAACATTATTATTCAACCATATTCATCCATACGTCACGTTTTCCCGTCATTAATTCTCCTTGATCATTATCCTATATAAATTTTATTAAATATTCATTTTTTACTCGTGTCAATTTGTGAAGCGCGAAACTTTAGGCCTTCGTTCGAAAACGCAAAAATACGTTCTCGTATTGTTTTTTTTTATTATTTTTTTTCAAGTGCGCTCACCCCTCAAGATATTCATAAATGCTTACTAAGATCGAATTCCGCTCACGACGACAGATTCGAATGCCTCAAAGATAAAATATCTCCGTTCGCTCTGATTTCAAATTTATAACATGTTAAACATATTATAACATATTATGTATATAAATCTATATCATGTGTGCCATGTACTTTGTATTATATTTCTAACATCTTAATTGTCTATTAATATGAAACACTGTAAAAACAAAACAAAGTTATAGTAACTGTTTAATTGTAATTAACTGTAGTACTTTAATTTAATATAACGTAATGTACTTTAATGAAACTGTAATTAATAATAACTTGTAATGTACTTCATTGAAACTGTAATTAAATGTAATGATTTAATTTATAATGTAAGAATGTACTTTAATAGAACTGTAATGGACAATCATAAGCGAATTGAAGTAATCCATAATTGTAATCGTAATTGTAATGAACCAAAATTAATACGTACTCAGTCGTGTACTTAATTTGTACTTATGTGTACTATTACGAAATGATATCGCCTTCATAAATGTAGACTCGCCGAAAAATACAAATTAGTTTTTTATTTATTTTTGCAATCTTTCAAACATCTGATCATGTGTTTAAAAGGGGGAAACTTAACCTTCGACTGTCTTCCCCCCCCAAACATTTAAGTTTATATTATACATGTACTTGTAAAATTACGGCACTTCTTCAATTAGACTTCTTCATCAAGTCACTTCATTTATAGCACTTCATTAGGACTCCCTTGTTAGCAGCCTTGCTGCGGGGAGGGGGCAGAGGCCCCTTGCCTTCTTAATATTTTTTAGATTCCGGCCTGAGCCATGGTCGAAAGAGGTCGAACCTCTACCCCTGTAAATTCAGAGCACTAACTGAAAATTTTTAAGAAGTAAATTACCGTAAGAGAAACTTTTTATTTTTCCCTTCGAGTTGGGCTATCTTCAGAAGAACTTAGTCAAGTCGACAAGTTATAAAAGAAAAGTCAATAATTTTAGTATCAGAGAAAGTATCAGAGTATTATAGAAAGAGAAGAATTAAAAATTGGCGACCCTTTGCCCAAATTAAGAGACAACCCAAGCACCATAGAAGATATCAGCATAACAGTCTGGCGAGTCTGTAGCCAAGAGTTTAACAAGAGGTGACCGAAAAGAATTAGAATGTTATAGAAGAAATATCCATTGCTTGCCTCCTAACCAGAACCCCCGTCGATTCCGAACCAACTCAGGGCCATTGACGAAGGGGTTAACATATATATATATATATATATATATATATATATATATATATATATATATACAGTGAACCCCCGATTTGAGTACGCATCGATTTGAGTATTTTCAATTTGAGTACGCTCGTCCATAGGCTCCTATTGACTTGACTTGAGTAGAAAACTTGATTTGAGTATGCCAGCCAGCGACGCCGAATGCGTTTCAGTTTGTCTAGAGCGTTCGTTGCGGGAACATTCGGGGTCTAATGTTTTGAATAGTACAGGTGTTCTTTGGGATTTCTGTTAGAATTTCGTACATTTTGTTTTCTGACTTTGTACTTAGTGTTTATTTATGTTAGTTTCTGTTGATTACAGCATAAAATAGTGAAAATATAGCATAAATTTGGTGATTCGTACATGCAGTGACTTTGATACTGTATTTTATATTGTGGCATAGTGACATAGTGTACTGTTATAGTGATGGCTTCTAAACGTACATCTACATCAAAAGACTCACAAAAGAAGAAACGCCTTTTTGCAATAGAGATGAAATTGGAGATTATTAGAAAAAGTGAAGAGGGCAAACGTCTCAAAGACTTAGCTGAGGAATATGACATTCCTAAGACCAGTATTTCGAACATTTTGTGTCGTAAAGATTCTGTGAAGGGTATGAGGGCTGTTAAGGGCTCTACCAGGCTTTATAAGGGCAGGGAGGCTATTATAGAAATGGAAAGGCTGCTGCTTATTTGGATTCAGGAGAAGGAGAGGAAAGGGGAATCAACTACTCAATCATTCATTTGCGACAAGGCCACCAACATTTTTAATGAGATTAAAGGGACAGTGGATACATCTAGTGAGGCTTTTGAGAATTTTCATGCCAGTAAAGGGTGGTTCGAACGGTTTAAGAAGCGGTGTGAACTGAAAAATGTGAGAAGGCATGGTGAAGCTAGCAGTGCTGATAATGAAGGTGCAGAAGCTTATAAGACCGAATTCGCTGAACTTATAGAAAATGAAAATTATCTGCCACAGCAAGTGTTCAATGCGGATGAGACTGGCCTCTCCTGGAAAAGGCTACCGGACACGACTTATATCACCCAGCAGGAAAAGAAAATGCCTGGCCACAAACCCATGAAAGACCAATTTACACTTCTTGTTGCTGCCAATGCCTCAGGAGACCTTAAAATCAAACCTTTAGTGGTGTACCATTCTGAAAATCCAAGAATTTTTAAGCAGAAGAAAGTGATGACTTCCAACCTTGGGGTTTTCTGGAAGTCTAATAAGAAAGCCTGGGTGACTAGGGTTAACTTTCATGCTTGGCTGATGGAAGTTTTTTGCCCTACTGTTAAAGCATACCTTGAGACTAACAAGCTGCCCTTAAAAGCTCTGTTACTGCTGGACAATGCAAAAGTCCATGATCCAGACCTCAATGCCATTGTTAAAGTTAGATTTCCCTTCATGAATGTACAGTTTCTGCCCCCTAACACTACCCCCTTAATTCAGCCAATGGACCAGCAGGCGATTTCTAATCTTAAGAAAATGTATACAAAACATATGTTTGCCCAGTGTCACAAAGCAACAGAAAGAATGTCCCTGACCAAATTCTGGAAGACAGAGTACAACATCTATGAGGCCATCAGGCATGTTGTGAGAGCATGGAGAGATGTCTCCAATGTCTGTCTTAATGCCGCCTGGAAAAAGTTGTGGCCGTCAGTGGTTCATAACTTTGAAGGCTTCCAAGATGAACCTAATATTGCAGCCGAAATTGTCCAGCTAGGCAACCAGATGGGGCTTAACGTCAGTGACAATGATGTTGCTGAACTGATCCAGGAGCATACACAGGAACTCACGACTGAAGAACTCCAAGCGTTGGCCAGGGAGTCTGGTTCTGGATCAGATGATGGGGAGGAAATTGAGGATGAATCGGAGGGTCTCACTGTTGCTAAGGCTAAGGAAGCCATTGAATACTGGTCTAAGCTTAAACCTATTGTCAACTTGCACCCCGATGTGGAAATCAGTGAACCTGTTTTATGCTTGTTTGAGGACAAGGTCATGAGCTACTTTAAGTCATTCATAGCAAACAGGCAGAAGCAACAGAAAATTGATGCTTATTTCAAGCCCTCAAGTCCCCAACCCTCTACCTCTTCCATGTCATTGGCTGTGGGCCTAAGAATGCCAAGCCCTGATGAGTTACCAGACATCATCATGGAAGGAGACTCTCCCTCCAAGCAATAATTCCTCCCCTCCATTCCTCATCTGGAACTTCCAGCACATCAAGCAAGACTCCTACAAGATTATTCTATTTTGTCTATATTGTACAGTATGTATTTTGTATTCTATTCTGTCTATTTTTAATACAATTACTAAATTTCGTAGGCCAATTTCTATAGAAAAAGTAGGGGTGGGGTGAAATTTTTGGGTTTTGGAACGAATTAATTAATTCCCAGAGGTTATTAAGTTCGATTTGAGTACATTTCGAATTGAGTACGCCATGCTGGAACGGATTACGTACTCAAATCGGGGGTCCACTGTGTGTATATATATATATATATATATATTAGTGGACCAAAAAAATGAAGGTTTAAAAATCTTTGTTCCACATGAGTAATGTTATTCCTTTTGCTTACCTTAATCAAATTACAAAATTTGAAACCTCTACGTCAAGTTTTAGGGGTCCCGAGAAAATTGCACTTTTCCTTTTAATGCTGAAAAAATTAGTTTTTCCTCATTTTCATAAGTTCTGCTTTATTTTTTGTTGGAAATTCTTTACGATTCTTGAAAACTGTTTTGAGCAGGTATTGTTTGTCCTCTTCTTTAGTTGTCACTGCTTGATTAAATTTTTCAATCAATGCAACACCCCGCTCAGCTGTGTCATTTGTCACTCTAAGGGCACGAACTCTAGCACAGCCTCTTTGGTACTCAGGATCTATTCCCCATGTTGATGCAGAATTTTTAGTGAAGAGAGAATTGAGATGTAGAGCATCAAAAAGAGATTTAGTCCTTGAAGTAACAAAATCAGAAATCCTTTTTTCTTTAAAAGAAGCTAGGGTTACCTTTGCTTCTAAACGTTTCAGTCACTTATTTCTTGGAGGCATTTTGATATTATTTCGCATTTACTCCTTTTCTTCAAGGGATATGCTTTTGTCAAAGAAGCTTAATCCAACAAGTGTTTCTGAGAGGTACCACAGATGTCGTTTAATGGCATTTTGGGCTTGCTTGATAACACTTGATATCTCTGGGAGTATTTTTCCATCCCAATGAAGAAATAAAGGCTCTCCAGGACAAAATGCTTGCTCTTGATATTCTGTTGCTATTTCTTTGCATAACTTTTGACGAGTTCGAAGCATAGTAGATTTTGACACTGTAATGTTTTCCAAATTATGGCCCAAAGACTGAGCAACAACAGCATAAGACATAGCTGCATCTCGATTGGAAAGATTCATTCTATCATAGGCTGCTACAACATTTTTGTCAATAGGCTTTGACTTTTTAGGAGCCAACATTTTCTTTTTAAATTGCTCTTCAGAGGGACCTTGAAAATTCATTTCAAGGTTGTCGTCATTAGTTGATGGTGATGATGATGATGACGATGTGAAATCATTATTGGCAGGCAAGAATGATCTTTTAGATTGCTTCTGCTCTTTGAGGGCTCTTTCACACTCTAATTCTTCACGATGAAGCCTTTTTTTCTCTCTTTTTGCAAGAATTTGGTCTACTGTACCCATGCTACTTTATGTAGGATCTTCTTGCTGGCTTAAGTAGAAAAGCTTGTCTTCTTCATTTGACATCATCAAAAGGGTATTAGAGTGACCAATATCAAGAATTTCAGCCTTAATTTCATCTTTAAACATAGCTTCTTCAATACAGCATTTTTCCTCGGGCCTTTTTCTGTTTTTCATCAATTTATCATAACAGCTTATTAAAGATTCAATCTTTCGGATGGCACTGTCTCTACGCATTGTGGGAATCCTGGCTTTCTCCCAGTAGGTCATCACTTCATCTAAGCAAAGATTAATGGATCTTCTTCGTCCCAATTTTTCCTCTTTTTGATGGAAGAAATATTTTTGCAAAACTTGCAGTTTTGTAGGTAAGCGGCAACAAAGTATATCTTTATATAAATGGCCAATGAGCCAAACTTTAGTTTTAGAACGAGTAGCCATTTTTAGTTTAAAAAATTAAATTTCTGAAATAGTAAAATAAACGTTAAATTACGAGATAAAAAGGATAACTAAAAGGTTCAAGCCAATTAGGCAAAGCCTTTAATTTAGAGTTGACCAATTAAGGATAATATATTTTATCCAAAATTTTTGTTTTCCTTATTAATAATTTTCTCTGAAATAATGATCTAAGATTGTTTTTGTACTCTATTAACACCAAAAATTTCTTAAATAAGAAGAAATTTTTTCATAAGTTGCAACTCAAGAGTTGAGTTGATCATTGATGTTCTAAGCGCGCCTATTCAATAGAAAATGTTTATAAGTCATTAAATCTCGGGACCCCTAAATATTCTCATATTTGACCAAAATTTTGCTGACATGTCTATCTGGTCCAAAGGAACAAGGGCATTAATGTGGAACAAGGATTTCTTCAACTTTATAATTTACCCCCCATTTTGGTCCACACTAATATATATATATATATATATCAGTGGCGACTCGTGACATTTTTGTTCAGGCATGCAATGTTATGGAATGGAAGAAAAACATCCGCCTAACCCTCTTGCCTAAACTTTGCATATTGTTTACGTAGAACTTAGCAAGTTAAAGGTGTTTTACAAACTTTTGGGGACCTCTTTGAAGGAAAGTTCATTTAATGTTAGGCTTAAATATGCGAACAAAAAATTAGACATATTTATATATAGTAGTTACCGAATTGATCTAAAGAAAAAGATACAAATTTAAAATTTACCTTAAATAATTGTGAAGCATTATTTGAATTGAAATTCTGCTCTCCTAGTTTTCCTGCAAAATTCTTCGATGACCAAATTGTAAAAGTACTCTCGATTCTCCATAAGTTTCTTGAGGAAATTTTTTTCAATTGAAATTAAGGCAAGATTAGATAGCCTTTCTTCACTTTGGGAACTCCGTAAATAACTTTTAATTCTTTTAAGCGCAGAAAATGATCGCTCAACACTTGCTGTCGATATTGGTATAGTTAGAATCAAATTCGTCAATTTATATATTTCCTTAAGACCTTTGTGCATTTCGCTTTCCAGTAGATATTTTAGGAGCTCAGCAACATTCTTTTTGGCAAAAGATTTGTGCGAATATAAAACACACAATTCAGAACGGAGACGAGGAAACTCAAAAAATGAATTGTAGCTTCTTTTCAAAGATTCAAAAACTCTCTCTGGGAAAGTAACATCATAGAACTCAAATTTTTTGCAATCTAAAAGCTCAATGAATTCCAATTTTTCCATTGAACTGAAACGCTCTTTCATTTGAAGAAGTATATTATCGAATATTTCATGAAATAGTTGACTATACTTCTCTTGTGGAGAAAGACTCTGTTTCCTTTTACATACAGGTTCACCACATCTTTCTGTTATCAAGTCCCACATATCTGCAAATTTTGTATCCCTTATTTGTTTGATTTTTTTCATAGTGCTTTCAACGGTGATTGAGCTATACACAATATCCATAGATTTTGTTTGCAGCACATTAAATAGATATTCAGTAAAAGGAAAAATTGAAGAAAATACTTCTAATAAAAAATTAAAATCGAAAGTATCGATACCAGCAAGCAATCCGCGTGCACTATTTTTTGTTTTTTCATCAAATTTCTTTGGGTTTTCAAGAATGCTTTTTAAAAGATCTATTATATCTTCTTTATTTTCCTTAACTCTTTCAACTAGACGAGATGAATAGTTCCACCGCGTTGGAGCCAGTTTAGGGAAACGCTTTCCAACAACTTTGTCAAGCATTGAAGTTCGCTTAGTTGAACTGCTGAAAAATGATGACAAACTTCCTAATACTGAAAAAAAATTATTACATTCGGAAATTTCAGCGACAGCTTGGGATAAAACAAGGTTAAGTTTATGGGCGTAGCAGTGAAGAAAAATAGCCTCTGGTACAGTTTCTCTAATCTTTGTTTGTACTCCATTAAGATCGCTCCCCATAACAGCAGCACCTTCGTAGGTTTGAGCAACTAATTTTTTCAAACAGCCCAGTTCACCTAGTTGCCTTATAGATAAATCAGAAATCGCTCCTGCACTTCTATCATTGCTGACATCATTGAATTTTATAAATCGTTCACAAATCTCTCCATGTTTATTAACATAACGAACAACAGTAGAGAGTTGAGAAAAACAGCTGACATCAGATGTTTCATCTAATAAAATCGCCACATACATGCAGTCGATAAGCTCACGTTTTATTTGTTCTAACATAAAACTGCACTAATAGATTGAATTATGTCATTCTGAATAGCAGATGATGTTCCCTTAAAAACAGTCGCAGTTTTTAAATGGTTTTGAAGCTTTTCATCGAATTCTCCCATACAAAACACCAATTCAATATAGTTACCCCTATTGTCAGTGTTATCCTAATCAAACGTTTCAAAATTTCTCGATTCTTATTAACTTCTTCGTTATGTCTGGAAATGGCAACTGATTTCTGCTTGTCGAGTATTAAATCAATTCTTTCTGACTTTCCAAATGTTTTAAGATCAACAAATGCATTTATGTGAGCAAGAGATTTTTCATGGCGAGAAATTGCATGTAAATTGTTTAAATCGTCGTATCCACGACTAACAGAATTCCACACAGAGTTATCTCTTGAAAATAGGAAACACGACCAACAGTACAATTTGTTATTTGAAATATTTCCACATAACCAGGGAACATCATCATACAGCTTAGGATTAAATTTCCTAGTGAAGCCTTTATTTTCTTTGCTTAAATTCAAATGTGGAATCGGTCTGCCATTATTCAATATGTGCTTTTTCTCATCAAAAGAGAGTGAGTAAAATCTTCTAGTCTTCAATTGATTAAACACATCGTCAGTCATTATGGGCACTACAATGCTATAATTTATTTAACTGATTATCCAAAATAACTAAAGCACAAAAAGGAACACCGAACACAAGTGGGTGCTTGCGGCTGTGGTACTGGAAAGAAGCCTTGTCAGAATTGCCAGATGTTACTTTTTAGTGAATGCACCTATAAAACTGCATGCATGCCGTATTATTTTCATTAATTAAAAAAAATCAGAACAAAAAGCTTTTTAATTATTTTTAGTAAAAATATTAAGTAAATTTTCTAAGCATATTCTAAAACATATTGCCTTTTGAATTTAGCTATGAGGCTCAAAAAAAATCTTATGGATAGTGAGAAGTCTCCTTAAAAAATTGCCCAAGGCAAGGCGGTGTAAACAAAATCATGTCTTATTTCACTAGACAATTAAGGACATTTTTCTGTACCCAGACTGAATTAGTGAATGCTTTAGCTACAAGTATTTCGATCTGTGTACAGAAAAATGTTCTTAATTGTCTAATGAAATAAGACATAATTTTGTTTACACCGCCCAATAGCCAGTACATGCGTGATTGAAGCCTTAGCCTATTTTTAGTTTCTGAAAATTATTTTTGTCAATTATAATCCTTACTTAGATCTGAAAAGAGAACATATTTAACGCATGCATTGCATGCGTTACATTCATTAAGAAATCGCCACTGATATATATATATATATATATATATATATATATATATATATATATATATACAGGGTGTCCCGTACGTCTGGACCCATAGGGATTTATAATATATTTTTTTATTATGTTGCAGGTAAACCATGTCACTGACTAGAGAGGAGAGAGTTCAAGTTATTTTGCTGGTCGGGACCCGCAGTCACCGGGAAGTGGCCGAAGAATTCAACAATATGCATCCAGACCGCTCACCAATCACACACAGATGTGTTGGCAAGTTGATAGCCAAATTTAAGGAAACTGGATCCGTAGCTGACAAGCCTCGCAGAGGACCTTCAAGGACTGTTACGGAAGACGAAACCAGTACCAATGTGTTGGCTAGCTTCGCTGTCAGTCCCAAGAAGTCACTTCGACGCATGTCCAGCAAACTGGGACTATTTTGTAATTTTATTAATTTTGCCCTATGGGTCCAGACTTACGGGACACCCTGTATATATATATATATATACAGGGGTTGGACAAAATAATATGAACACCTTGATAAATGGCGGTTTTTACTCTTAATATGGAGTTGGTCCTCCTTTAGCGGCAATAACAGCTGCAATGCGTCAGGGAATTGATTCATACCGCTTTTGGACAGTGGCTAGAGGAATCCTGAGCCATTCTTTGAGCAAACCCTGCTCCAGTTCCTCCAAAGACACCGGCGGTGGGAATCGGCTTCTGACCTGCTGCTCCAACTGACACCACAGATGTTCGATAATGTTAAGATCCGGGGATTGTGGAGGCCAATCCAAGCGTTCTACTTCACTAACATGCTCTTCAAACCAGTTTTTAACAACCCCAGCGGTGTGGATTGGTGCATTATCATCCTGGAAGATGGCGCCGCCATTGGGAAACAGCGTTTGGACCATGGGATGGACCTGGTCAGCCAATATTGACAGATAGACCTGGGCGTTAACCCTACCATGCAGTACTACAGCTGGGCCAAGAGTATTCCACGATATTGCTGCCCAAACCATCACAGATCCGCCTCCATGCTTAACGGTTGGGGTCAGGCAGTCAGGGTCATAAGCATCTTTAGGCTGTCTCCAGACATAAACTCGACCAGAACATGGAAATAGCGTAAAGGAGGATTTGTCGGAGTAGACTACATTCTTCCACCAGTCCATTGACCAATTCTTATGGTCATTACACCATTTTCTGCGCCACTCAATGTTGATATGCGAAAGGAAGGGTTTGGCAATTGCAGCCCTCCCATGGTATCCAGCTCCATGGAGCTCGCAATGTACAGTTCTGGTCGATACCGGGCTTGCAAGATGCTGGTTAAGCTCTGCAGTCACTTTTGGAGCTGTGGTCTTATGGTTCTTTGTCACAATGCGCTTTAGCACCCGGCAGTCTTGATCACACAGCTTCTTCTTGCATCCACTATTGCATTTGTCGGTGCTTGTCTTTCCATGGTTTTGGTATGCAGACATGACCATAGAGACAGTTCCTCTGGATACATTGAACATCTGAGTGGTTTTCGTCACCGATGCACCAGCCATCCATGCTCCGACAATTTGCCCTCTTTGGAAGTCTGACAGGTCTTTCATAACTGCTAATTCATAATTCACTCAAGATCTGTAAAAACAACGTGAGAGTTATAACATGACGTATACACTCTCTGTTACGCATTTAAATAGGTTTGCCAGTCATTTGACCATTTACTTTGTGTCTGAGCAGTCCGTAAAGATAACCGGTGAAATCGGCGGGTGTTTATATTATTTTGTCTAACCCCTATATATATATATATATATATATATATGATGAATAAAACCACGAAGGAAAAAGAAACACAAAGGGGTGCTCAAGCGCTTTCGTCTAATGACATCCTCAGGAACACTGGAGTGAAAGGACAGATCAAGGCAATATATAGGTTACAAAAATAAACATACATACATACATATTCACATATATATACATATATATATATATACATATATATATATATATAAACATATACATATATATAGTAAGCATAGAAAAAAAAATTGTGGGAGGAGCCAACATTTATATGGTCACAGAAGAATAAAGAAATAAAATAAATATAAATATAATTGAGAAAAAATTAATTACAAAATAGTGCCTTAGTGATATATATGTCACAGCCTAAATAATCATAAAGAAATAAACAGGCAAATAAAAAAAACCATAAATACATATACATACATATATATATATATATATACATATATATACACATATATATATATATATATATATATATATATATAAAGACACTTTTAGCACTTTGGCCGACCTTCCATATAAATTCAAATGGCTTTTTTATGGAACAGGTCACAAAAGAATAAAGAAATAAAAATAAATATAAATATTGTAAGTGGAGTCTACCAATTCAAGCTCAAGAGGGAGGTTTTACAATCGATTTAATAGATGCTGCCAAATTGATATATATGTCACATTATTAAAAAATAAAAATTGAAAGATAAATTTTAAGAGAGGCACACCAATTTATAAGGGAAAAATTACCACATATGCATATTATAGTCACAAACGAATACAAAAGTAAAAGTAAATATAAATTGGAAACCAAAATGATCCCTAGATGATATATAAAGAACAATAAAATATATATACAACATATTTACGGTATATATACGAAATATAAACGCAATATATACAGAATATATATATATATATATATATATGCATAAGGGAAAAAAATTACCAAATTTGTTTTTATAATTATTGTCTGAGAAAACGGTAGGTCGCAAAAGAATAAAGAAATAAAAATATAACTTGAAAAAATTACAAATAATACACGTACACATATATACCCGCATACCCAAATATATATACATATACACACATATATACAAACACACACACACACACACACACATATATATATAATATATATATACAAGCTTGACCTTCACGAAATGAGAAATCATCCCGCAGAACCTTTGTGAGGTTGTAAGGTAAGGTAAGGTACATATACATATATATATATATATTTAACTGCATACATACATACATACATACATATACACACATACATACATACATATACACACATATACATACAAACACATTTAACTGCAATGACCACACACATACGCACATACACATACATACATACACATACACTCATACAGCAAAAAATTGAAAAATAAAATTGTAAGGGAAACAACAGACAAAAACAAATTTTTTACCAAAGATTTAACAACCTGCCCTTTTTGTTTAAATCCATTCTGAAGGAATTCAGAGCAACGGGATCAAGTTGAAACAGACCTTTACTCATGTTAAGGTTATTTGTAAGTTGAATTATAGCCGACTCAAGAATATTTCTATTAACAATGTTGCTAGAGTGAAACAAAACTGAAACATTATTCCAATCAATACAATGGGATAACTCTGACAAATGGACAAAAAGGGCACTGGACAACTGTCCCGTTCTAACGGAATATTGATGCTGTTTTACACGCGTTTGCAAATCCTTTCCCGTCTGACCTATGTAAAAGGAATCACATTGCTTACACCCAATTTTATAGATAATGCCTAAATTATTGGTAGGGCTATTTTTTACTATGATGTTTTTCACAATATTGTTATATGAAAAAACTACACTGATATCCAAAAGTTTAAGTACATTAGCAATGCCTAAGAAGCCCGGGAAAAATGGAAGTACTAAAATATTCTTTGACAAGTGCGAGTGTTATTATTCACACGATAGAAGGTTCGTTTAGCCTTATTAAGACAAGATTCCATGAACGCAGATGGGTAACACAACTCACTTCCAATACCGTTGATATTTTCCAATTCGGCATCGATGTATTCAGGACTGGCGATCCTAAGAGCGCGGAGAAACATTGAGGAAAATATGGCCTTTTTAATACTTTTCACGTGTCACTTTCGTGAAATAATTTTTCATATATATATTATATATATATATATATATATTAGGGTAGTTCAAATAAATGAAAATAAAAAATTCAAGCATGTACTTTTTTTTTATTAGACTTAAGAACATAAAACTCTGCGATGAATTTGAGTGGAATCTGAGAGTATTTACTCAGTGCTCAAGCATTAGAATATGTACAGTGGGTGAATTGGATAAATAACATTTAGATAACCAATGAATTTGCACAATATAACATTCAGTGATGGCACAAATGCATTGATATCACCTCAATATCATCCATGAAATCTAGTCGCCTGAACATTTACCAATGCCAATGTCGACTTATTCTGGTCAGGAAATTAGTGCTGGTGCATTACCACTACATGTAAGAGGAACTGCTTTTGAATCTCGGCTTTGGTAATGGTTGTACTGAAATTCTTTATCATAGACACGCCCTTTCAGCACTGTCATTGATAACATTGAATCTTTATATAGATAGGAGGAATCATCTATCATCTTGGTGATTTTTCCACTCATCAGGAGATGTCCTATGAACCCTCGGCTATCTTGAAAGTATCAAATAATTTGAATGATGCTGAAACGACAGTCTGAGAGATCCATCCTCTCTACTGAAATGTTTCCTTTGTATTTTCTTCAATCTTTCTTTAGTGTTCTTCTCTGTAATAAATTTGCTGCCTCAACCATTTTCATCTTTGTTTTCCAACAAGGTTTCAAACGAAACAAAGCCAAACCAGGAGGAGATTGTAGACACCAATCAACCAGGGAAGTACTCCAGGGGGGGGACGTTAGGCAGGAGACAGGGAATGCTGGAACTCCCGTTTCTCCTGTCACTGTCCTCCTTAGCTGATCTTTTTCAGTCTCATGAGCTTCAGCACCCACTAAAAGTTTTGCTACCAAGTAGAAATTTGCCATGAAGGTTCTTGTAAACAAGTAGAATTAAAATTCCACATGCTTAGTGACTTACCTGCAATAAAATTTTCTACCCCTATTACATGAACCACCTAATATTTTATATATATATATATATATATATATATATATATATATATAATACAGAATATTGATGCTGTTTTATACGTGTGTATAAAACAGCATCAATATTCTGTTACAAGACAGTCATCCAGTGCCCTTTTTGTCAGTTATCCCACTGTATTGATTGGAATAATGCTTCAGTTTTATTTCACTCTAGCAACATTGTTAATAGAAATATTCTTGAGTCTGCCATTATCCAACTTACAAATAACTTCAACATAAGCAAAGGTCTTTTTCAACTCGATCCTGTCATTTTGAATTCCTTCAGAACAGATTTAGATAAGAAGGGTAGAACGCTAAATCTTTGGTAAACTTGTATGCCACTCTAATAACTTTTATTTTTCAATTTATTTTTATATACAAGGGCAGAGTGCTAAAACCCGGGCAGATTTCCAGTATAAATTTGTTTTGTTTTTTTATCTATAACATTGGTTGGAAACAATTCATTTGATCTTGTGCTAAAAATCGATAGTTTTCCTTACAAATTTGTATGCCCCTCCCACAATCCTTTAATTTTTAATTTTATTTCTCCGTTTATTGTATATATATATACCGGTAATTTTTTTTTTTTTTTCTGTAACCTATATATAGGCTGTAACTCTTTATGTACTTCAGTGTTCCTGAGTATGTCATTAGATGAAAGCGCTTGAGCACCATTCTGCATTTCCTTTCTTTCACAGTTTTATTCATCATAAATATTTTTCACGTGTTACTTTCGTGAAATAATTTTCATATATATATACAGGGTGTCCCGTAAGTCTGGACCCATAGGGAAAAATAATAAAATTACAAAATAGTCCTAAAATTTATTACATAATCTGTTCAAAGTGTCCGCCGTTGTGTCGCACACATAGTTGAAGACGTAATCTCCACTGCGACAGCACTTTCTGAATCACAGTCGCAGAAATTTCTTGACACGCCTCCACAATGCGTGCTTTAAGGTGGAAAATGTTCTGAAGTTTGACCTCGTACACTTTGGCTTTCAAGTGGTCCCACAAATAAAACTCCAGCGGAGTAAGATCATAATAAAAAAATAATAAAAATAATAATAAAAATAATAAAAAAATATATTATAAATAAATTTTTGGACTATTTTGTAATTTTATTATTTTTCCCTATGGGTCCAGACTTACGGGACACCCTGTATATACTGAAATAGACTAGTTTTACATCTTTTACAGCTTCATAAGTTTGAGGAAGCATTGCATCAGCAAAATATCTTCTACTTGGGACCATATATTTTGGCTGAAGGAGGGCAATTAACTCGACGACACCTTGATCTTCTACAATGGTAAAAGGCTGATTGTCCACAGCAATCATGTTTATAATTTTGTGATGAATATCAATGGCTCATTGGTCATTAACAGCCCAAATCTTTTTTTTTATTAAAGCTTTCTTCCAGAGACATTTGGCATTCCATCACAGCCAGTTTCCTTTGTTTTAGGGGTGGTTGAGCATCTTCACTTTCTGTTGCTTTGAATTTTTTAATTTGCCTCTTCATTCTCTCTATATTGAAGCATATGTTTTGCTTTCATACGCTTATGTAATGGTGTGGTACTAAAGTTTTTAGGAAGACAACCTTTTCCACCTCTCCTTATGCCCTTTTTACATAATTTGCATTCTGCAACTTTATCAGCTTGATCTTCTACAGAACAGAAATTCCAAATGAAGGACAATGCTTATGTATTAGTTAATGGCTGCTGATGATAATATGATGTGATAAAAAATTGAGCTCTATATGTATTATTTAAAAAGGACTTTATAGAAAATTTACTTTAAACTTCAAATGATATCTGAAAAAAAACGAATTTGATTTATCATCATTACTGTAACTAAGTAACACCCAGGGCTGCCAGCTTCTTATAATATACCATATTCACTAAAAATTATCCTGCAGCTACATTAATAAATGTACACCAACATAATATAACTAGGCCTATATAGAGCTATATAAAAGAGTAACCAGCCAGTTACTTTTTAAAGTTCCAGTCAGTTCCAGTTCCAGCCAGAACTTAAAATGTTGGTTCTGGTGCATCCCTAATTACAAGACAGAGGACAGAGCAATTTCATATGGCCAGGAATCAGGGTACATAAAAAAAGTGAAAAAGTAGGGTCCAATACTCTTTATTTTATCTGAATGATTTAAAGAAGGAGATACATAGTAAAATATCTAAATTTGCAGATGATACAAAAGTAATTCCCCCAGTTAAAAATAACACTGGGGAACACAACTTTTGGTGACTTAGATGTTAGACCTGTTTCTGGGTATATTGAGGTCGCTGATTCTAAATATGACATTAGTTTTTCTCCATCAGCTCTGCTTATCAAGATATGATATATATCTATATATATTTCTATATAATGTATATAATATTATATAATTGCTGACTGGCAATCACTGTTGTTGTCAACTGAATACAAAAGTATGATGAATGTCAGCAAAAATAGTGTATTAACATCAAACAAGCATAAGGTATGAAAAATATTTATTAAATTCAAACAAGCTTGAGACACGAACGGCAAAAAAAGTTCTTTCATTGAGACATCTCACATAAACTGCGTTTCTGAGATTTCTTGCGATGAGATGTGCCAGGACATTCGCGTTGGATGCTCCAGCAGTAATCTGCCATCATGTGAGTATCCCATCATCCGCGGTACCATTCTTCCATGGTCCTTAGTTCTTGGTGAAATCGTTCACCCTGTTCCTCGCTTAGATCACCGAGGTTATCTGGGAAACGATCCAAATGACTGTGGAGGTAATGCAGTTTGATGCTCATTTTACAGCCAAGTTTACAAAAAGAAGAGAGCATATTCTCCACTAGTTCACCGTAGTTATCGGCCTTATAGTTCCCAAGGAAATTCTTCACAACCATACTAAATGATGACCACGCACGTGCCTCAATGTTGTCCATTGAATCTTGGAAACGCGGGTCTTTCATGAGTTCCCGGATTTGCGGTCCATCGAAAATACCTGCCTTCAGCTTTTCCATGCTCAGCGCAGGAAATTTTCTACATATGTAGCCAAAACACGTCCCATCTCTGTTCAAAGCCTTTATAAATTGTTTCATCAAACCTAGTTTGATGTGCAGTGGTGGCAATATGATCCTTTCTCTGTCAACCAAAGCTTCTTTGATGATATTTTTTTCTCCAACCACCATGTTTTCTCTCAGAAGCCACTGTCTTCTCACCCAGTGTTCATCTTTAGCTCTACTGTCCCAGAGACATATAAAGCACGGGTACTTGGTGTACCCGCTCTGCTGGCCCAGGAGAAAATTCACCATCTTCAGATCCACACAGATCACCCATTGGTGGTCTCGGTATGATATCTTTTCTAGAACTAGGGCAACTGTCCCGTGCTCTTCTCTCATACCGACTGAGTGACCAATTGGGATTGATCTGTATCTGTTGCCGTTGTGTAGAAGAACACATTTTAGGCTCCGTTTGGAGCTATCTATGAATAACCGCCATTCACTTGGTGTGTATTCCGATATGCCCATTTTCATCAGCAATCCGCGCACATTGTTGCAGAAAACTAAATCGTTCTCTTTTAAGAAGAAGGGCAGTAAATCCTTTTCTCTGTCGCGATATAACGTGATTTTGGTTCCCGGCAGCAGTAAATTTTTTTCTCCCAGCCTGGAAGCTAACAATTCAGACGATTTCTTCGAAAGACTTAAGTCCCTTATGAGGTCATTTAATTCGTGTTGACTAAAACCTCCTGCAACTGATGACGGTCCTTCGAAATCACTGTCATTTTGCCCACATATGCTTTCTTTGTCAGTAGCAGATTCATCATCTTCTTGAGGGAGCTCTGGAAGATGGCTGAATGATGGGACAGGTATCTCATCTGAATGTGAAACAGGCCGTCTAGCTGAGTCTATGTCAGGATACGTCCATTTACTCCGGTTACGTCCATTGATGCCCTTTATATTCACCAAACAAAAGTAACAGTCATCACTGTGGTTTCTCTGTTCTCTCCATACCATTGGTATACCAAATTTCAGGCACCTCCTCTTTCCATTGGTCCATTGCCGCAGATGCTCCATACACATTTTACAAACAACATGAGGAGCCCATGGCTTATCTTGGTCCCCTAGTTGTACTTTGAAATAGGCAAAATAAGCTTTTTTCACAAAATCAGTAATAGTTTTTCTCTGTTCAATGAACGTGTACACTCCGCAGATAAAACAAAACACATCTGGATGATTTAAACACTTTCTTCGTGATGAAGCCATGTCAACACCTGTAACAGGAAAGAATTCACATTAGTACATGTACAATACACATGCAAAACAGCAACATCAGCAAAATCATAGCTACAATTTAATTATACAGATGCATTTAGATTTACGAGCAACTCATAATACCGTTCCAGAAGGGTAATAAAGTAGGTAATGACGTATGCAATATCTCAAAAACTAGAGCTGCTAGAACAAAATGGATGATATTTTCTGTATCAGTGGCATGTAAATATCCAGAATAAGGTCTAAAATCTCAGGCACCAAGAAAAAACTTTTTTTTTTGTTCCCCAGTGTAATGTAAACTTCAGTTATGAGATGCAGTGAAACTGTTTAGAGGTGTGTTAGTCAGGAAAAAGATCTTGGTATTATAGCTGGTAATGACCAAGTTTTCTGAACAGTGCTTAGAGGCTAGAAATAAGGCAAATAAAATGCTTGGTACAGTAGGGTGTCCCACTTATGACCTTTTTTTTCAGATCCATTGAACATACCTTTTTTCCTGTTAGAAATGGTTCACTTTTACTAAATATATCAGAGAGATATTCACTTTAACAATTTTGGGGTCCCCAACCAACCCGCGAAAATGGGCCCCCCCCCCCCCTGAAAATGCTAGAAATACCCATTTTTTGTATTATAATCAACCTATTGTTTCCCTTATGGGGTTTTTTTTTTCAGATTTATTGAACATAGCTTTTTTCCTATTAGAAATGGTCCACTTATACTAAATATATCAGAAAAAGATTAAATTTCAATATGTTTCAATATTATTTATATACATTTATTGTACAATGATTTAAAAGCTTTTATTCAGATAAAAATTACATTATACATGATTTTTTTTTTTACTTTTATCCCCCTAACCCCATTTATATTATGGGGAGATAGTTCCAACCTGTACAAACCTTTTCAGGAATGCCTCATGCAAGTTGGGAGATCACTGTATTATTAAGAGGAATGTTAGTTACAAGAGTAAAGTCATCATCTTGAGATTAGCTATAGAATTTTTATGTTAGTTTTATGTTAGGCCTCACTTAGAATACTGCATTCAAGCCTGGTCACCTCACCATAGGTACAATGAAACATGGGGCAACCAAGCTTATCCCTAGCTTAAGAAGGTTAGAATATAGTGAAAGATAAAAGGAATTTGGTATGTTTAATTTTTGAGATATTTTGTCTGAGGGGAGATATGATAAAGATTTTAAAAGTGTTTTCAGGTCTACACAATTTATATGTAACTTTTTCTTATTAAAGTCTGATGGAAGAACTCAAGGACATCATAAGAAAATTAGAAAACAGATTTGTAGAGTGGATCTATGAAAATACTTTTTTACTCATAGTCGTAAATTTTTCAAATGATTTGCCATATGATGTGGTAAATAGTATGGTTATTGGTTTACTTTTGGAAAAAATTAGACACTTTCATGAATGAAATAGCTTGTGGTGTAAATATTATTTATTTCAGATCAATGAAATAGACTACTTCAGTTGCTCTGTCAATAGTTTAAAGATAATTAGCAGACTTCAAAGTGATACTTTGCAAAATTCAACAATAAAACGCAGCTTTGGACAATTCATATGACTTGGATAACCTTGATAGGCCCAACTGGCTTCATGTTTTCCAAATGTAATGCAACCAAAATAAGAAGGACTTGAGATAATAAGCCCAAGTTGTAAACAGCTTCTAAGAGGCAAGGTGTGCTGTACTACCTCTACAGTTTTGTCACCCCGACTCAGTTGCTCTCTCTGTACAGTAGTCTTGTCCATCCCTGTATGGAGTACAGCAATACCCCGATTAGTGCGGGTAATGCGTGCTAGAAAAATGCCGCACTAAGTGAAACTGCACTAATCAGGAACTGTAATCTATGCAAAATTGGTTATTGTTGCCAACATTTCGAAAAATAATACTAGAACTTTAATTATGAATGTTTTATACCTATTTAATTGAGAAATATATGTAAATAAAGAAGGTAATAAATGAACTGAACGCAGTTTTTTGTTTTATAAGTTTATTAAAGTGCACCAGCATGTGCACAAAAAATGCATGAAATATTTTTTATTTTCCATTTCTCAACAAACTTGCATTGCGCGCTTGACATTAGGATCTGCATCCATTATTTTTTTGCTTCACAGCTTCAAAATCACGAAACACTTCGTTCTTTTATTGTGAATTCCTTTGTTGCTGTTTCAATTTCATTTTCTTCATCATAATCATCCTGATCTTCGTATGCACATTGTTGTTCTAGATTAAGAAGGTCTTCATCATTAAGTTCCTCATCATGAGACTGGAGCAATTTTTGAACACTTCCATTATCTATTTCTTTAAATCCTAGCTCTAACTCAGCAGACTGCAGTATAGTATGTACGTACGTATGTACCATACATACAATCAACACTAAAAATCTGCACTAAATCGAATTAATACACGCATTAATTGGGAAGTTGGTGTCAAAGTACATACTGCACTCACTTGAATAACACACTAATCAAACCCACACTAATCAGGGCACTGCTGTATACTTCTCATGTATTGGGTAGCTTGACTCACACAGCCATACTTGACTGGGTGGAGTCAAAGGCTTTTCATCACTTCAGTTCCCTGCCTCTTACTGACTATCTTCAATCCCTCTCTCTTCACCACAATGTTGCTTCACTCTCACTTTACTATCACTATTATAACAGACACTGATCTTCTGAACTCTCCAACTGCATGCCTTCTCCTTTAAGGAGAACATGCAGCACCAGACTTTCAACACATTCTCATTCCTTTTCTGTCCAACTCTCTAACGCAAGGGTTAATCAGTATTTTCAATTTTTCATCTACTTAGCCACGTAGGGTGGAGTGAAAAAATCAAAAGTGACAGGATCAAAATTGAGGGGGTCTAGATAGTTGTCTTTCGTCCAGGATTAAACTTTAAAACCAATTTTGGGTAGTTGCATACAAAACTGCAACTGCTACCAACCAATTTATGCAAATCGTATGTGCACACAACCAAAATTTGAACCCAGTGACCTATCTCAAGTACTGGACATGAGAGAAAGACAACTTAAACACTGTTTATGATGCAGATTAAAACATTTGCAGATGACTGTGGACTCAATATTGGTAATACATCAAAAGATCCATATTTTGTCATTTTTGCTCAAAAAATGCAATTTTTCAGCCCTTTTTCTCCAAATATTTTGTTTATTTGAAATTATATATATATTTTTTTTTCAGGTTAAATTTATAGAATTGATAAATATAGGGGTACTCGTTATCCAAGTACTCATTATCTGAGTCCCCGCATTTACACAGCCAAATAATTGTAGAACCATATGCATAAATCCCCCACACTTAAGAGGTTTCTGCAGATAATGTATGTGGAACATGGAAGCGCAACAAAAAAACACTTAAATTTCCCTTGGACTCACTATCTCACTCACTTTCCCCTACCTCCAACACTCCACCACCACCATGCTCCACCCCCAACCCTGACACTGTGCACTCTCACCAACCATTGCCAATGCTGAACCCATCCATGGTTTTCTGGTATTTTTGTTCTGATTTTGTTGATTTTTTGCACTACTGTTGCAGCCATGGCTTCAAAGTGTACTGCTAGTGGTTTAAAAGTGTAATTTACAAATGTTTCACCATAATTTTGAGTCATTTATTGTGTTAAGGTCCCAATTAAACCCTATTCTCATTATTTCTTATGGGTTTTAGGTCCCCGCTTTAAGTAGATTCACTTAAAGTGGTGATTTCTTGGTCCCCGTTATCCTCAGATAATGAGGACCCTTGTACATGTATTTTGATAACCTTAATTGCCAAACAATACTGCATAGTAGGATGTTAAGATGCAATGACAGTTAAAATTCTTGATGGAGGTCACAGATTTACAAGCACAGGCTCATTCCCCAATGGAAAGCTTCCTCTTGGTAAAGATGTCATCCAACGTGCAATTGCAGAAGAGAACTGGACAACCAGACAAGCAGCTCATACAGTTGCACTAAGTCTGATTAAACACTGGATTTGATGCAATGTCTATCCAATTTCATGCCCCAGTGTCACTAGCAAGATTCAGGATCTAGTCAACGAATTTTTGAGGTAAGACAAATTTTCAGTCCCTTAGAAAAGTATGACACATTTTAAATTTTTTCATAAATTTTGTAGTTACATTTATTTGTTTGTGACAGTAATTTTATTAACATAATCATGTGATTCAGTGATTTGCAAATAATAAGAATGATCAGTAATAAATTCTGTTTTGACTAAAACTTAACTTACGGTTTATAACTGAAATTTGCATTCACAACATTAAAGTTTTGGTAATTTTTTAGGTTTGATAGATATCCAAAACAGAAACATGGTGACAAGTTCCAGAGTGAGCTTTCTCCCTTCAATGAAAAAACTTCCAAGTTGTTTGACATCATCTGTGAGGACTCAAATTGGAGAAGAGATTTGGAACATTTGTAACAACCAGGCATGGGGTCAATTATGAATTGAATTGGAATTGATAGGAAAAATGTATGAATTGGAATTGAATAAACATTATTTAACCCTTAAGCTGCCAATTTGGTTGGAAATGTTTGTTCTCGAAAAAATGCAGTTTTCCATAAAAAATCAAATTTTCTTTGATAGTAAATTTTATGATTCTCATTTTTAGATTTAAGCATATACTTTCCTAAATTATCATTAAAATAATATAAATCGACCATTTAATGAGATAAATTTGTATTTATATAAGAGTATTTCCAGAATCTATTCCAAATTTGTATTAGGTCACTAACACAATGTATAACTCACTTTTTTATACAATAGAAACAAGTTTGATTTGCTATCAAAGGTATAAATGACATAAAAAAATATATATGTGTGCAAAGTTTATTCTAATTTAGTAAAATAAAAGTAGGCCTACAAAAAACAATAAAAGTACAAAATATAAAAGGCAAAAATAATTATCCACTGTAAAATAAGTACATTTCATCATCTTTTTATTTATCAAACTAAACAACTAGTTTATGGATATTTAGAAATAAGTTTCCAAATGTTGGTATAGGCCTTACTGGAGTGCATTGAGGTTTCAGCATTTACACACCATTTTGTAGTCTTTTTTCGTGTGGTAAACTTCAAAACATGGTGTTATACACAATGGTGGATTACCATTGCATGCTTTACAGTAATAGCACGTTTGCTTTCTCTTACACGGGCCCTTGCCTTTCAGTTTGCATTGGGCTGGCATAATTGAGCAAACTATGCAATTTGGCTTTTGGTTTCCTTCATATTTGGAGATGAAGTGCCTTTCCTTCAGTCTATTTTGTATGATAGGCTGAGAAAGCCTGTGCCCTTGTTTACGTGTATTATGCCGTGCATACCCATCAAAAGGCCATCAATAACTTTCAATCTAAACATTTTCTGACTTAATTTTTTGGTTGGGTTTTGAATGTTGAAGCATATCCTTGAATTTATCAGTGCTACCTCAATGAGGAAATGCCAGATTACTTGATACCATTTCTTCGTTCTCCTGTTGAAAGGATAAGTTGCACACAACTGGTCAAATGTATCTACACCTCCCATATGTTTATTGTAATTCACCTGAATGCTTGGCTTATCAACAACCCAATCTCCTTTTTTAGATTTTATTGCTACTTTTGTTATTCCACAGTCTCCTACAGTTGCTATCATATTTACTTTTCCAGTGTCTTGCCATGTACAGGCCAACATAGTTTTGTTCTGATTTATCCAAATTGTTGGAAGGTCACCTCGTTTCGTTTCATTCTTTTCATGTCAGGTGGCAGCCCTTTACGATTTGCTCTAACAGTGCCACAAGCACCTATATCTTTTAGTCTAAGGGCTTCATAAAGGTTAACGCTGGAATAGAAATTGTCAAGAAACACAATATGGCCTTTATTCTCAAAACCTTTTAGAAGAGTTTGAACAACTGTACTTCCCAATCCTCCTACAAGCGTGTTTTCAGTATCTTTTCCTGTGTAAACATTGAACCTCAACAAATATCCAGTTTTAGAATCACAAAGAGACCATAGTTTCACTCCCCATTTAGCTGAAGGTTTACTTGGCAAATACTGCTTGAAAAATAAATGTCCTTTGAATTTTAGCATAGATTCATCCACACAAACTTCTTTACTGGCATTGTATACAGCAGTATATAAATCTTTCGTGATATCTATGATAGGCCTGATCTTATAAAGTCGATCATTTTCATTATTTTCGTTATCAGCAAAATGAAGAAATGAGCGTCAGGGGATCAGTGTCGGGGGTCAGTGAGCTTCAAAATTAAGACAAAATTAAATAATTGGCAACTCTTATGAACTCATAGAGACTTCAGTCGAACAGTGCGCCAAAGAAAAATATTATTACAGAATATTGACTAGAGTCGAATATGGCACTTGTGACTACCAAAAAATTGTTCGACTACAGTCGACTACGGCATCCAAAGGGTTAAATGAATTTAATTGGAATTGAACAAACATTATTTAAATGAATTTAACTTAATTGGAATTGAACAAACATTATTTAAATGAATTTAATTGGAATTGAACAAACATTATTTAAATGAATTTAATTGGAATTGAACAAACATTATTTAAATGAATTTAATTGGAATTGAACAAACATTATTTAAATGAATTTAATTGAATTGAACAAACATTATTTAAATGAATTTAATTGAACAAACATTATTTAAATGAATTTAATTGAATTGCAATTGAACAAACATTATTTAAATGAATTTAATTGAATTGCAATTGATGTGAATTGATTTCTAGTTTTGCATTTATGATAAATTTTTAAACTGAATTATTTGTAATAAAATGTAGGTGGAACTGAGACTATTTTATATGGTCTATATAAAAGTTTTTTGCTTATATGTTTGATTGGCCAGAGAGGTGCAACTTGAGTGATGCCCATTTTGAAGAACTTATGATAATCAGATGTAATGATTAGTAATTTGGGCTATAGGCCTGTAGCAGACACTGTAGTGAATCACTACTAGTGATTACGGAATTATAGCATCAATTATAATAATAAATTAAAACAAGAATATTTGTATGACAGTAAATATAATTTGCTAGTGAGTAGTTGTGTATATTGAATAAAAATTAAAAAAAATAAAAATTCTCAAACAAAAATTGGATAAATGAATGGAATTGAATTGGAATTGATTTATTATTTCCAATAAATGAATTGGAATTAATATATTTTAATTTTACTGGAATTGGATTTGAATTGGAATTGATAAAATGGAATTGACCACATGTATGGTATCAACTGAAAATTACTGAAGAAGACTATGCTTTCTATGATGACCAGAAAACAGCTAGAGTAGGATGATGCATTGGTTTTAAGGAACACTTACATTGGCAGTCATCAGATAAAAAAAAGGAGAGTAGTACCAAGTACAGCAGAAGCAAGCAAAAGAAAAGAATTGGCAAGTTTGATCTATATAAATTAAAAACTTTTGATTAATGGCCACCAAAAATCTGGGTTTCTTGATTGTGCTACAAATTATAAAATTTTATTTTTGCGTCTTTAGTAAACTATCTTGTATCAATCATATTGTACAGTATTTTATTATCCCCAGGGAAGAGCTCAGAAGAGTTTTTCAAGTTGTTCCATCAACCTCAGCAGCAATACATGACAGTGATCTCAACAGTCTCTCAAATCAGGGCAGCCTGGAATCACATGTTGAAACAGCTGGTGTCAGTGAACAACAGGAATCCAGGACAGAACAAAATACGAAGAGTCTACCAAATCTTGCTCAGCAGTGTGACAGGTATACTGTATAATTTAAAATATGAGTATGCTTTAAACATTCTTGTTGCTCTGTTCACAATACCTTTGAAAAAATTATTTATAATCCATGTAACATTCCTAATAGAGTCCAAATCTTGGACACTGCTGTCCAATGAACATCTTGTTAGAATCTTAACTTCATATAAAATAAATGTCTTTTACCAAGTATCAAGTAAGTGACAGAGCTGGAGCAGCAGCTGCATCAGCAGTTTTAGAGAATTATGGAATTATCACTACTACTGATAAGATGAACGTAATTGACAGGTAACAATCCAATTATCTTGTAATTAGTATCTGATTCAAATCAAGTATTTCACAAAACAGCATACATTTCAAACAAGTGTTGAAATTTAAATACTGTTAGTCAAAACCTATGGAGATTGCTTTAATAACTATCTTTAAAATTGAGTAAATTTGCACTATGAACTTTGCAGGAACAAGCTGAGAAGAGAATGTGAAAAATATCATAAAGCCATAAGAAAAGAAGAGGGTAAATTATATTTGAATTGGTGGATGCTATTCATGTGGATGGTCGCAAAGATGCAACAATGGTGACAGTTCAAGAAAACTGATGAAAGTGTTCAATACAAAAATATAATATTCTGAAGCTGTTTAAATGATTATTTTTTTTATTACTTTGTTTAATGAGTGATACTTTAGATTAATCTTAAGTTGATTTGTAATATTTTCAGTAGAAAATTGTACATACTGTATTTACCACAAATTGTCTAAAAAATTTGCAAAAAAAAAAAAAAGGCTGAAAATTGCAATTTTTAGCCAAAAATAATATAAATATGGATTTTTTGGTGCATTTTTGAGACTGCAGCCCTCTGCAAATGTTTTAATCTGCTTCAGAGGTAAAAGAAAATACATCATAAACAGTTTTTAAATTGTCTTTCTATCATGTCCAGAACCTGAGATAGGTCACTGGGTTCAAATTTTGGTCACATGCACATATGATTTATATAAATTGGCTGGTAGCACAGTTTTGTATGCAACCACCCAAAATTGGTTTTAAAATTTAATCCTGGACAAAAGACAACTATCTAGACCCCCTCAATTTTGATCCTGGCAGTTTTCATTTTTTCACTCCACCCTATATAACCAGTCAACTCTGGAACAAACTTCCTCAATTCATCTTTCCCTGTCTATGATCTCCAATCTTCCAAATACAATGTGCTCAGCCATCTGGAAAACCATGGACCTCGATTTTGGCTCTCTTCTTCTTTTGTGTGTGTGAGTGTGAGGGGGGGGGGGGGGGTATTGTGGCCATCTGCCCTTTGCCCCTCCTTCCTGCGTAAAAAAAAAAACATCTTGGGTTGATAAATTTCAAACAAACTTACAAACTTCACTTACTTTGTGAAGATACATTCCTGAGCTGAGTATAAAGTATGTTACTTAATTTTTTATGGGAAAAATATATGTACATTCCAGGGATAACTAAAAGGGCCCCTCAAGTGGACAATATAGACCATTATTTACTTGGTTTCTTTCCCTGTTAATATATAAAATTAGGTACAAATAAAAAAAAATTCATAATACAAAAATACTGTTTTTTTTTTTTTTTTACACGTGAAGAGATAGGGAAAGATGGAGAAGCTGGGATTACAAAGATTCAAAATATGTTAGGGGAGGGGGGCTTTTCAGCAGACTGAAATATTCTTCATAAAGTGTTCTGAACTTCTGATATTTTAAAGAGAGGAATGTGAAAGTGGATCTTTTTTCCATATCCAACATAATTTTTAATTTTTTGAAGTCCTTTATAAGTATCTTAATCTCTTAGAAAAAAACCCAACTTCATGAAGTACCTACGTACCTTTTGCAAATCATTTGTGAATTGGCCTTATGTTTAAACCAAGAACTACAAATTGGAAAAATAAACAGGGCCTTCTTTACTGCAAGATCTGAATTTTTCTCAAGAGGTCCTAAAAGTGCTACACTCCCTCGAGGTCTCAAGTTTAGATTAACAGGATAGGGCAATAAAAATTTGGGTAGAATATCAGATGCACTTCAGAGACACAGATGCACTTCAGAGACAGAGTCCATAGGCCCTAATTGCTAGCTGTGCATAACCAAACCTAGCCTAACACTACATTAAATTTAGCATATTACTAGGCTGTTATGAACTCAGTCTCTGAACTGTATCTGGCATCTGGAACTTCACCAATACAGTATGAAGTTTTTTAAAAGGCCATAACAGTTGACATCCATAATTTAAAGTTTTTTATTGTCTAAAATCTTAACTTAATTAAAATTAACCTTATTTTATAACCAAAAAGTTAAAAAATATTTTTCTTCTAAGCATGCCTTGCTAGCTTTCAGGAAAAATGGGCTACTAGCCTACTATGCCCCCAGACTGCAGAATCTGCAAAACTCACTTTCTAAATTGTGAAATTCTCATGCATAATATTTCAAGTGTCTCACCCAACATGTTGATTGTTCTGGAACAATCTTTGTACAACACTGTTGGAAAATTTGAGCAGATTGAGTCTGGCTAGGCCCTCTATTTTGAAAGTTTCTGTAGTAAATATAGACTACATTATTGTACTTACCTCTTTCTGGATCTTTTTCTAGGTAACCAAGGTGATTGTCAGTAGCAACAAGAATTTTGAAAATACTACTGTCAATATTTGTTCCCATAATGCTCAAAATATATTTGTGACTTTAGAATCTAGAAAGAAGTTATTAAAACTAATTAGCCATTTAATTAAACAAGAATAAAGGACAAACTCCAGCAAGAATACTAAGAAGTGTAGTAGAGAAAAACCTTGATCACAATGTGACAGACAGAGCCTTACTTATGTATTTATCATCATGTTTAGCTTAGTTACTTATATAAAAAAATTTAAAAAAAAAAAAAAATTTCCAGATCTATTGATTCAAGTCAAACTTCATCATAGATCTAGTTGCTAATTATTTATCACTGTTATTCAAATTGAGAAATGCACTTTAACTGCAACCCTTTTTACACCTACAAAGAATGCAAAGATGATTTAATTATAAAAATGCTATCATCATCTTGGGTAAGAATTAGTGTTAAAACTTTATTTTTATGAGTTACTAAAATGTTGATTTAAAGGTTGTCCTTATCCTCTATTCCTCCCACTTATCAGGTTTCTCTACCACATGTTTATGTTTTCCCCTTTCAATTTCTCTGCCATCATTTTGAAGTTGGAGGAGTTGTATCTACACCTTTAATCTGTATTTAATACTTAGCAAAGAATTCATTTACAGAAGCATTTCTTAATTTACTTTTGAAAAGTAATACAAGAATACCTCAAAATTCATCAATTCATTCATTCCAGAATAACACGACAAAATATGAAATGACAAAATTTGAGGTAGATTATAACAGGTTTCAATGAGAAAACATTTTACTGTATTATGTTATTAAACAGATTAATTAATCAAATTCTACTCATTCTTTGGCAAAATATGTAATATATTGCGTTAGTAAAAAGTTGAATTTTGTCAATTTTGATAATTTTTTTTCACATTCCGGTTTTAAAAAAAAACAACGAATCTGCGAATATGGATGATGGATTGCGAAACTATAGGTACCATAAAGTGGGGCAATTGAGACTAATTTTTTATCATTTTCATGATTGATGTAAACATAAAATAAAGAGTTATTGAGTTTCAATCATTTAATGGAATTATATGTATATATTAGCGAATTACATAAAAATTAAAGTATCATACAAGTTCATAGTTAATCTTGGCTCTGTAGTAAACAGTTTTTAAAATTTGGTCTCAATTGCCCCAGAGATGGGGCAATTGAGACCAAATTTGGACTTTTAAAAAAAGGTGACAAAATACCTGTTGTAATAAAAAAATACAATCACAATTCCTTTTATAATACTATTTCTAACAAAATACTATATTATACTAATACTATTTCAAACATCTTAACAATTTCTGATATAAAACTACCATGTATTAACGTACAAGTTTATTTCTAAACATATTCTTCATTACTACTTGTTTTTGTAAGTGTCATGCACTTTCACTTTCACCACGATGTCCTTCTCGTCTGTTAATGATACATCTCTCTCCTCAGGAAACTTGAAGGCCACACAATCTTCTATATGTTTACCAGGTCTCACTACTTCAGTTTTTCTGTAATATTCGACAATCCATACATTGCCATCCTTTTCAGTAAGCTTACCTACATAGTGATGAGGAACTTTACCTCCTTCAAATTTCACCAACACAATACATCCAAAACCATTGTTACACCCTCATCCTGTACCTCAAAGTCATTGTCATCAGTGTCACTGTCAGTGTCCTTTTCAGAATCGGATTCCATCCTTAGACGCCTAGCAACAGTTTTGCGTTGTACTCCCAAAGAACCTGCACCTGAATCTAGGTCTGCCAAAGTTACACTTCGACCAGATGGAACATGGAGACTTCGACCATGGGTAGATCCTCAATGCCTCACACTTGTCTCCCGCTTTTCTTTCAGATAGGACAGGAGATCTGGACTGACAAATTCCCTTTGTGAATAATCAGCATCATCCTTTCTGAGTTTTTATAAAACATGTTCAGAATTGAAAGGATATATCCCACAGGCTTTGAATCCAGCCTGAGAGAGAGAGTACTCCATTTGTCATCCATGCTAGGGGTGTACCAGATATGAATTTTTCATATCTGGCTGGATACCAGATATGCCAGATATGGCCATATCTATCCAGCCGGATATATATTATTAGGTACTGTATTATTTTTACTCATATTGCTATGTTTTGTTTTGCATTGGGGCAAGTGCCCCCCCCCCCCCCCCCCAAATATAAATAATAATAATTTAAGTATATTCAGATGTTTAATTGTTTTGTTCTCTTTCAGGTTCTTGTGTTGTATTAAACTATTAAGTATTAATCATGACAAGTTTTGTGTGGCCACTGTATACAATAAATGATCCTAGCAATATCACTGCAAAGTGTAATATTTGCCAAAAGATTATCAAACGTGGGATGGAGAAAGGTGGCCAAAACTCTTTTAGCACAACACCTCTTCATAATCATTTGAAGATAAATCACCCAAAAGAGTATGCTGAAGCTAAAAACAAAAATGATAAAAAAAGAATAGCTGCGACTGAATCAAAGGAAATAGGCATAGATAGAATATGGGCTAGACCATCAACTTCTACTGGTAGTACTCTGAAAGAAAAGAAAATGGACCAAATGAGTAAGCAGCTCTCAATAGAGGAAAGCTTTTCATCTAAAAAAATATAGGACATCAATGACTCCAGGTCTGCGATGATTCACCGTAAAATTGGCATGATGATGGCTTTGGACAACCAGCCATTTACTCTAGTTGAAGATGATAGTTTTATTGATCTAATGGCCTACCTCCAACCCAGATATCTCTTACCGAGCAGAAGGTACTTCTCTGATACTATAATTCCTCCATCTTTATAATGAGTTCAAGTCTAAAATTACTCAGAAGCTGGAAGTAAAACATGTCAGCTTTTCTTCAGATACATGGACATGCACAACCTCTCAAGAAAGTTTTATATCATTATCAGGTCACAGGATAGGTAAAGATTTTGAAAGATACGATGCTGTGTTACATGCCTCTCATTTCTCAGGGTCGCATACTGGCAAGAATATACAGTATTTGAAAAGTTTCACTCTATGTGGGATAGTTGGGATCTTGATGCAAATAAGAGGAATTTATTGGTGAGGGATGAAGCTAGTAATATGGCTCTTGGTAGTGACCTGGCTGAAATACCTTCAATACACTGCAGCATTCATTTACTCCAACTGGTTATTAGTGACTCAATTATGGTTTAGAGGAGTGTAATTGATATCCTTGCAAAAAGTCGCCACCTTGCAACTCACTTTAATCATTCTCCTTTGGCCTGTAACAATTTCAAACACATTCAAGTGCAGCAAAATCTTGAGCCTCTCTTATTGGTTCACGATGTCACAACACATTGGAACAGTGCATATTTGATGCTAGAAAGATTATATAAATTAAAAATTCCAGTGCAACTGTATTTGGTTGATCATAGTGAATTACCTACCATCACATCCTTCAAGTGGAGACTGATACAAAATCTCCTTAAAATATTAAAACCATTCTTCCAACTAACTCAGGAAATGAGTTTGGAAAAATCAACTTTGTCTTCCATAATCCCAAGCATTTGTATTTTACAAAGATTTCTTTCAAAGATTGGCCATGATGACCAAGGTGTTCAAACGGCAAAGAGAGAACTCCTGACTTCTCTTTGAGTGCATTTCTTGTCAGAGAGTAATGATGGGAAGTCTTTGAACATAATGAAAAACAGGGCTTATGTGACTGCGACTGCAATAGATCAGCAGTATAAGTTATCTTTCTTTCAACAAGATCAAAAAGAGCAGGCTAAATCCTGGCTGACTGAAGAAGTCATAGGTATTGAAAATGACGAAGGTGGTAATGATTCTAATGAAAATTAAAGTGAAGGTAATGAAAGTGGAAGCAAAAAAAGCTCAAATTCCAGTTCTCCTATGCGAAAGAGGAAAGACAAAGAGGACATTCTTGAAGTGTGTTTTATGGAGATCACAAAAGGAGAGCAATCTGGGGAAGTTGCAAGCGAAGAAAGGTTGAAAAAAAGACTACTCCTGTTCTACTGATTGCAGGGAAGTTAGACCGATATGCATCTGAACCTCTTGTAGATAGGAAACACTGTCCACTTCAAATTTGGAAGCAGGAGGACCGATTTCCTCTCCTTGAAACTATTGTTTCAAAGCTTCTCTGCCACCCGCATCCTCTGTATTTTCAGAGAGAATGTTTTCTGAATATGGAAACATCTATGAAGCAAGGCAATCCCGAATATTGCCTAAAAGAGGAGAAATGCTCTTGTTTCTGCACCACAACGGAAAAAAGTTCTAAATCATTGTTGCCGAGTTTTTTTTATTTTGAAGACCTCCAGGCTGAATGGCTGCATCTGACCTACACAATACTGCCTGCCCTCCATTCATTGATTTCATTCCAGGCATTTTATATTGTATTCAATGTATTGTTTTACATTTGTCAAGCTTGTAATGTTTTGTATTGTTTTGAAAATAAAGGAAAAAAAGGAGAAAAAAGAATGGAAAGTAAGTGCAGGGGTCTAACAATATTTTACTCTTTTTAAAAAATTTAACACCTAGACATTTTTATAAAAAGCTCTGATTATATTAATAGAACTGTAATTGTTAAGGATGGACAGATGTTTTATTTATTCTTGTCATCAGTATTGTGTTGATTTAATACAGGGTGTACATAAAATCAGGATCTATTTTTGTGAAGCACTTGGAAATTATATGGAATTCAATCATAAAATGATAACGTGGTAACATTTATTAAATAATTAAGAGTAGGATTCAACGTGACGCCCATCAGTATCCCTGCACAGCTCAAATCATTCCGCAGCATTTCTAAACACATTCTGGAGCATTTGCGGGGTTATGTTATCTGCAGCAGTTCGTATATGTGTACGTAAGTTTTCAAGACTCGTAATCTTCGTCTGATAGACGTGCGATTTGATAAAGCCCCATGCAAAGAAATCTAAAGGGGTTAAATCTGGTGATCTCGCTGGCCAAGGTCTGTTGCTTCTGCGTCCGATCCAGCGATTTGGAAAACGTCCATTTAGATAATCCTGAACAATTTTGGCATAGTGACAAGGAGCACCATCATGTTGATAGATGACAGTACTAACAATCCTATCCCCGTCGTCTATCAACATGATGGTGCTCCTTGTCACTATGCCAAAATTGTTCAGGATTATCTAAATGGACATTTTCCAAATCGCTGGATCGGACGCAGAAGCAACAGACCTTGGCCAGCGAGATCACCAGATTTAACCCCTTTAGATTTCTTTGCATGGGGCTTTATCAAATCGCACGTCTATCAGACGAAGATTACGAGTCTTGAAAACTTACGTACACATATACGAACTGCTGCAGATAACATAACCCCGCAAATGCTCCAGAATGTGTTTAGAAATGCTGCGGAATGATTTGAGCTGTGCAGGGATACTGATGGGCGTCACGTTGAATCCTACTCTTAATTATTTAATAAATGTTACCACTATCATTTTACGATTGAATTCCATATAATTTCCAAGTGCTTCACAGAAATAGATCCTGACTTTAAGTACACCCTGTATAAAAAGTGTTGCTGGACTGGTTTAGGGGTGGGCCCTGGAGAGCTTTCCATTTTTTTTGTATATAAAATATTATTTGTAATGTGTTATCATATTATGGCAGATTTTCATACAGGTGTTAATTTTCTAATGTCTTGGCCTATATCCGGCATATCCAGCCGGATATGACCCATATCCTGCTGGATGCCGGATATTCCGCAATATCCAGCCAGATATCATATCTGGTGCACCCCTAATCCATGCCCTGCATTAATTTAAAAAGAAGCCTGGGTAGGCACCATTTTGGTAATGTTGTCATGAGTTTCCCCTCTCCTTCCTTCCATTCTGTTATGACTTTCCTCCACACAGTCTTTAATGGGCCATACACTGCAACATCTAAAGGCTGTAGGAGGTGTGTGTGGAGTTAGGTGGAAGAAACACCAATCTGATGTTGTTTTCCTCACATAGTCTTACTACCTCAAAATTAAGATGTGAAGGCAGGTTATCTCCCAGCACAACCTTAACCTCATTGGCAGGTAATTTACGAGTGTATCGTACCACTACCCTTCCAAACCAATCCATAAAAACTTCACCATCAAACCATCCAGACTTGGTGCCATTATAAAAGGCATTAATGGGTCCACCTTGAGATGGTATGGTTAACACCCCAAGTTGGTGGGAACTCCACTATTGGAAAGGATTCCTGAGAGCTCCCAAACCCCTCAGTAGGGCCTGGGAGGTTTCAGTAATCCCCATTGGGCCAGAGCTTTCTTAGAAAGCCAAGCCTTCAGAGTTACTAAAAATATTTTTCTTCTCTTTTTAATTGATTATAACAGATTTAAAATTCTCTCAATATAGAGAATGTTAAAAACATTGAGGCAATCATATGCCTGAGTATAACAGCTTTGAAATTCTCTTAGTATAGAGAAGAAGAAGCTTGAGGCAATCATATGCCCATATCAAGAGACAGGAAAGCATCTCACTTCTCCTTGATGGTGTGGTAGGTGATCCTATAGTCTGCTTAACCATTAGCTATAAGAACCATGTCTCACATATTTGAATCACTTAAAATTATCATGTAAATATCATAATCATTTCTGAATGCCTGATTTCCTTTATAAAGACCTTGTTGAAAAACCTAACTTCAGTTATCAATATGCATCACAATGGATTTTGAGCTTTCTCAGGCTGTGAACTAAATTGTACTTTTAACTGCCTTATGAGCAACATATTAATGCAAATACATATCCCAAAATTTTAGAACATTAATTACACAGGTCAACAAAAAAAAATTTTTTTTTCATTGCCAAGGAAATTCGTACGAATTTAGGGTATTTTGGGGTTGCTGAATTCCAAAATGAAAGTAGTTTTTCCGATTTGGCTCTAGTTCTTGAGATAATGAATACCCTCAATTAATAGGAAACGTAACCATAACGCGTGCATATGGGAAACTACCGGAACATTCTAGATGGTGAGACCGAATAAAATGCCATTATGTATTTCATGCGTTTACTTTTGTATGATTTGAGACAATTTCAATGCGATTTGTAAGTAGGCTCCGCCTGAACATTAAAGTTTTTACATTTTTACGTGTTTCAATGGAGTACCAATTATCTTATAAATTAGAGCCAATCTAGCAAAACTGATGTCATATTCGGAATCAGCACCACAAAGTTACCCCAAAATCACTCTAATATGATTGGCAATAAAATGAGTGTTGACCAGTGTTATCATTGCCAGTTTTGCTCCCTTTTCTGGCATTATTGCACTCATGGATTCCTGTGAGTCCACTGATGACAGTGCTGGGGGGATAATCTCTAAATGTTGTTGGTTTTTTTTCTCCTTAGGGATTTGTTTTTGGCTGGGACATTTGCTTATTGAAGTGAATTTGGACAAAGCTTTTTCTTCCCCAATGCCTGCACAAATGCTGAAGCCAGTGTTCACATATTTTTTTGTTATAAACATTGCTTTTGTTTGTACTGATTGAGCTAAGAATACCTTTAATGATTGTGAGATGAAGTGGAGTTTAAAATGACACATCAGGGACTTATCAGGTTTATACAATTTGGGTAACACTCATTGACCTTGGGGTCATTCTCTGTCAGATCAACCAGTGCCTAACACCCTCATCTCTCAGATTTTGCTGAAATTTGGTTTATAGGGAGTTTGTGGGCCCTGAATCCATTTCTGAAATTATAAGGTCAATCCGACCAACGGTTCAAGAGATATGACCTCGGGAAATTTGAGGTCACTTGCGAGGTCACTAACATTTGGCGACCCATAACTTGGGTAATAATGGTCACAATTATATATATATATATTTAGAATCAGAAAACGACAAGGAATCCAAATATGCAAGTTTTAGAACTCTAGGTTGAAAAATAAAAAAGTTACACTGTAACCAAAATTTGAGGTCACGATTTGACCTCTGGGGTATCAAATGAGAATTTTTTTTTTAAATGTAAAAATGAAGGCATAGGCATTGGCTATTAGAATCAGCAAAAAAAGTTTGTTTATGTTAGTATTTTTCATGTAACTAACATATAAGTGAACACCATATTCATAAGTTGTGCGTCAATTCTACCTATTTTTTCACACTTAAGCTCATAATTTGACCTATAGAAATTAAAATTACATTTTTTTATAGATATAAAAACAAAGGCAAAAAATGTAAAATTGTATTTCACTGCTAATCTACACTGGCAATAATAGTTATAATAGTGAAAGGGGAAGACCTACTTAGAGGATTCATGTGCTAGCCTAATACAATTTTTGCATGCTCGATGCTCTCATCAATTTCTTTTTGTGGAAAAATGTATTGAATTCTGCTGCCTCCTCTTAGGGTAGGACAACTCATTACAGAGGGATGTAGAAAGTTCACAGTGAAATCATCAAACTCTTCACAATATTCCTCCACAATTCCATACCAAACTTGCATGTCATAAATGCAGCCAACATACTCTCCTGGTTTGACACATTTTAGGTTACCAAGCATTGCAGGTTCATTAGTAAAATGACTTTTCCTTATTCTTTTCTTTTCTCCAATGCCACTTGAAATGGGATACACCATCAGTTCTTCCTTGTTATGGGGAACAAATCTATGATATTTCTGAGTTCCAGGAATAGCCCTACTATCCTTGAATCGATGTTCCAACCGTTCTTCTGCATCTTTCAAATCAGCTGTAGTTACAAAGAAAAAATTTATCTTCTTGCTCAAGTTTTCTTCACAAAACTGAAACATGTGTTCTGGTGTAAGAATTTGCCTCTCTGTAGTTCTCTGCAAACTGGCACGAGCAGTAGCTCTTTTCACTGTTCCTCCAATCCCATCACATGCATTTTTGCCATGGGATGTAGCAAAGAAGTACCATTCACAAGACAGACCAAAATCCTCTTCATGGTAACAGAGATTTGTGAAGTTGTATCTGTTCTTATATTGGCCAGCACATCCATCTGAGAAATAGTGCACCTTCTTCAATTGTGGGCATCTGAATTTAACATATGTCATAAGCTTCAATATGAATGAGTAAACCATTATAGTGTTGTGTTTTAGTGATGCAGATAAGAAACAGACACTAAAATGGCTAAGTTCCTGGTCTGCAGATGATCTACAGGGTGGGCCGTAAGTTTCCATACATAGGAAAATTAAACGTTTGTTTTTATGTTTCAGATACCCTAAGAATATGCGTTTGATGTAAGATCTTGTTTACTGATGAAGCAAATTTTACGTCAATGGAGAGGTTAATCGGCAAAACATACGTTATTGGAGTAATGCTAACCCTAACTGGCTGAGTCCGACGAAGATGCAAGGTGCCGGTAAAGTGATGGTGTGGGCCGGGATATGGGGTGACAGAATTATTGGACCAATTTTTGTCAGTGGAAATCTTAATGCCGAAAGGTATCTTAACATGTTGCAAGAAGAGATTTTCCCATCCCTGCTAAACGAGGAAGGTAACTTCCCAGTTTACTTCCAGCAAGATGGAGCTCCACCTCATTATGGTCTTCACGTGCGTCGGTATTTGGATCAGCAGTTTCCGGATGCTTGGATTGGTCGGCGTGGTCCTGTGGAGTGGCCTCCCAGATCCCCAGATCTCACCCCCCTTGATTTCTATCTTTGGGGGCACTTGAAGGCCATGGTGTATCAGGAAAAGATACGAGACATAAATCATCTAAAGGAACGTATCACCAACGCCATTACAAGCATAACGTCAACTGTGCTAATGCGTGTTCATCAACAGTGGGGAACACGTATTGAAATGTGTTTTCAAAACAATGGCAACCATGTAGAGCATATTATATAAATAAAAATGGTTGTCCATAACAAAATGTTTATTTTTCCTATGTATGGAAACTTACGGCCCACCCTGTATAATAGATGACAAAAGGGTGAACTGTACACTGTGAATTGTCCCAGTGAAACCCTTGGGCAGCATCCTGGACAATGAAAGAATAATTCTCAGAGAAATCACCTACTATAACTACCTCGCTCTGAGGTGGTAGTGTTTCTTTCAACTGCTTGAAGTACTGTGATTGTTGCTGAGCAACAAAGTGATGACGAACCATGCGGGATATTTTCATGCTTAGGGATGATAAGTATTCATGAAGTGGCTCCACCTTATCAACCATTGTACAACTGTCAACAGTCACCCATTGCTTGTAAGATATTTCATTTGGAGCTGATTTCACACTGTCAAGTAACTCAAGAAAATCCAGGACACCCTCTTCTCTTGGGCAATCATTGCAAAGTTGCATCATGCAAGTCTCTCTTTCTGTACTGCAGACACTGTAATCCATAAGATCCTTGTATGAAAGACCTCTTTCTCCCAATGCAGCCAGCTGCAATTTTGGATTTTGATGGTATGTGCAGACACAGACAGAATGAGTCCCACCACTACCGGCAAGCACACAATATGATGGCCGTAATTTTGCAAATGTGGAAAATCCTATTTTGGGATTCTTTTCATCATTTTTATATAGTTCAAACATCTCTCTTAAATTCCCGAGGACCAATCGTTTTTGCACCTTCAGCACTGATAACTTTCACGCAATCCTTTTGGCCAGGACACATACGACTAACCTCTTCTGACTCATAGAATCTTCTAACTATATCTTTGTGTTCTTCAGATATCACTTTTCCTTTGCTCATTAGTGGAATCTTCGGAAGGATTCCATGTTCTGATTTAAGTGAACGGCTTCTTTTCACCATGTATGTTGTAGCTTAATGACAGCCCTTCTGAAAAGAACAGAAAAAAAGGTTTCACACACCTGAATATTAGTAATTAAATATTAATTATAGTACCTTAAATGCTATATAATTGGCTATATAGTAGATCAAACAGACCTTGTAGTAAAGTATAAGTTATTATATTAATTTATTACTTACTTTTTTTAACTGGTGTTTGGTCCAGAAATGCTAGAACTGGTTCAACTGAAGTTGAAGGATTTTCCTTTATCAAGCAATCACTGTCATTGTCCAGATCTTGAATTGAAGAGATGTTACTCAAGCCACTGATAGTAGATGATTCATTTGAATCCTGCTCAGACTCGTTGTTTTCAGTGGTACTAAGTATAGTGGGGTTTTTCATTATCAGTGTCCAGCAGTTCACACACAACAATGAGTCTTTTTTTCACTCTTCCAGCACATTTTTCAACAAGTACATCAGTCACTTTTCTAAGATTGATTGTTATGCATTTCTTATGTTTTTGAATAGGTTCCTGGCAGTATTTCAAGTGCCGAACCATTGTATTTTGATCTGTAAAGATATAGGATTTACAATTAGGTAATATATATTTTTTAGAAAATATATAGCTATACACACTTAATATTTTAGGCCTTGATAGTCTCTGAGGCTCATTAAAACACCATACCCACCAGCCACCCACAGTGCTGGCTGGAACTGTACTAACCTGTAGACAAGGAATTTTGCAACTAATCTGTGTTGATTCTGCACTTAGACAAGTAGCAACATGTTTCAACAGGTTTGTTTAGGCTACATGTGAGCTTAGTCTTCCCCTTTCACTATTATAACTATTATTGCCAGTGTAGATTAGCAGTGAAATACAATTTTTATTAAATTCTTGGAGCTTGAGGTCAAATTGATAGCTAAGACATAAAAATTCCTTGAAATGACAAGCAATTTATAAATATGGTGTTCACTTATAAGTTAGTTACATGAAAAGTACCAACATAAACAAACTTTTTATGATTGTTTCTATTAGTCAAGAACTCTGACTTTGTTTTTTATATCTATAAAAAATGTAATTTTAATTTCTATAGGTCAAATTATGAGCTTAAGTGTGAAAAAATAGGTAGAATTGACGTACAACTTATGAATATGGTGTTCACTTATATGTTAGTTACATGAAAAATACTAACATAAACAAACTTTTTTTTGCTGATTCTAATAGCCAATGCCTATGCCTTCATTTTTTACATTTAAAAAAAAAATTATCATTTGATACCCCAGAGGTCAAATCGTGACCTCAAATTTTGGTTACAGTGTAACTTTTTTATTTTTCAACCTAGAGTTCTAAAACTTGCATATTTGGATTCCTTGTCGTTTTCTGATTCTAAATATATATACTTTTATATAATTATGACAATTATTACCCAAGTTATGGCTCGCCAAATGTTAGTAACCTCGTGAGTGACCTCAAATTGCCCGAGGTCATATCTCTTGAACCGTTGGTCAGATTGACCTTATAATTTCAGAAATGGATTCAGGGCTCACAAACTCCCTATAAACCAAATTTCAGCAAAATATGAGAGATGAGGGTGTTAATTTCAATTTTTTTTGGTTGATCTGACAGAGAATGACCCCTTGCCCTAGTGACTAATATTCTTTGGGTTTTTTTTTTGCATTAGTTACGTAAGTTCCTTTTTTTTTTTTTTTCTTGTAAGTCTTGTCTCCTTTGTGTGGTAATGGGCTGCTGATGGCCAATAATTTAATGATTTTATTTTATGTTGACATTTTTGTGTGTGGTATGGGACTAATGATGTTTGTTTCTTTTGTTTTGTAGTAATAATTTTTTTCAAGTGCTTAGTTGGTTCTGAATACACATTGGTGTATGATCAATAACATTGTTCATATTTTCTTTAGTTACCTGTAAAAACTTGCCTGCGGATGCAGTTAACCTTGTAAGTGTTATTGTTGTTTCGTTGATTAAATTAGGCAAAGGACATTTTACTTTTCTTAAATCCTCCCACCATAAGCCGAAGAGTAAGTCATTAAAAGAGGCAGACTGGCTATGCCCCAGAGATCTTAAAGGTGAGAACCCAGTTTCAGATTGGTAGGAGCTGCCTATCTGACATAATCTCAACCACACTAAAATTGGTAACTTGCTCACCTCATTTCTCTCATTCTTAGCAGTGCAGGTGGTGCTGAAGTCAAAGGATTTTTATTCAATTGAAGGCCCTCTGGGTGGTCCTCACTGGCAGCTAAATCTCCCATCTCAGCAACCAGCAGCAGCTGCCGTGACCCCACTAACAGAGTATCCAGTAGGTGAGTAACAGAAACACATCTTTACAGAGATACACTTACAGGCATTGCACCCCCATTTCAACCTCTAACCCATGAATCTTGTAGGCACTCACCCTTATACACGACATATGGGTTCAACACCTCACCATTAGCAGTTACAGCAAACATAATGGACATTGAACTTTTTGTGGTATTCATGATCCATTCTGCATGTTTTATTCCCTTTCTAAATATTTGTAGTTTTCCCTTTGGATCATCCGTAAGATTCATCTCATCATAATTGATGATGTTCGCTGGAGGTACACCATCAATTGACACTTTTAAGTTCCTGAAATACTCTGATACAACAGATTCAGTCACAGCAGCATGTTTATGGCTGATGTTCTGACACATCCGAGAGGAGAGCAGATCAAAATGCCTCTTCAGGAAACCATATGCCCAATCAATCCCGGGAAGGTTATCCTTAAATTCCATGATAGTTCATTGATGGCAGTTAAAATGATCCTGAATAAACATCTGCATGTCATGGACATCGAAAACCAATCCAGTCACCTAGAGCTGCTAGATTCTGGGCTATCAAAATCTCCACCTCGAAGGAATGCAGTCTTTCGACCAATCTTTCAAGGTGATTTCAATCTTCCACTGCATCTTTGCTGCAACGTTGTTTTAGGGATTTTGAATGTCACAGCAGCCAACCGTTGAGGCACGCCTTCGGAGATAGCTACTAGTGCCCTAGCTACATCATCTTCAGAGTAATTCATATGGCCAGTGTTCTTCTTCTTGTAATTGCGCACCATCCTGGGAACAGAAAAAGCAATGATTAATAATAATGCACCAGAGCCTAACTACTCAATTTACATGAACTAATTACTATAATATTATACTGTATACAGTACCATCAAAGTAAATAATCAATATTATTATAAATAGTAATTATAAATAGTAGAATTAATATTATTATTAGAAAATTAATCCTGCAAAACATTGTAAAATAATGTACATTTGGTCGCAAAAAGTATTGTACAGTACACTTAGTCTCAATTGCCCCAGTGGAATTAACTACCATACATAATTGCATTTATGTTTTCATTAAACGCTTACCTTGGAGCTGGGTCTCAACACAGAGAAGGTTCAGAATTTCTAAATGGTATAAATTTTTCTGTATTGGTCTTAGGATTTCAAAGAGTAACAATCACCTAAAACAAGAAGACAATACATTACTTCAAATAATGTGTACATTGATTAACAGATCATTAAATTAAAACATATAAAAGGTGCACAAGGCATTAATGCTACATTTACCACAAAAAAAAGGAGAAACCTTATATAATTTTGTTTTTATTAATATTTTTGTAGAGGAAGGCACTTTGGTCTCAATTGCCCCACTTTGCAGCAGGGTTGGCACTAGTGGGCCCAGCCCGAAAAAACCCACCCGGGTTTTTTCAAAAAAAAAAAAAACACTTGAAAAAACCTACTATTTTACCCACTTGTGGGTTTTTTCATGAAACTTAAGAAGTGCATATGCAATTATTTTTAAAAATTGTCATATAGGCGCCTATAATGATTTTACATGCAAAGCAAGCAAACATGAGTCAACAAATAGACCTACAGATATAACTCTTTGGGTGAGGTAGCAGGTTATAGAGTGTAGACATCAGCCAATCAGGGTGTTATACATCCTGATTCTTCAGTCAACTGCATCTTCAAGGAATTTTCTACTTCTTCATGGATTGTATTTAAAAGTGGACCAGACAAATTTTGACGGGAAGGTGGAGTGTAGCCTGGTCTTAGAGTCTCTATCATTTCAATAAAATACTTAGACTCTGCACATAGAAATGGAATATTATTTGCATAAAAGAATTTGGCTATTTTGTTATCAATGACATTTTTCTGCAAAGTAGTTGTTGTCATGCCAAAATCGCTTACTTTCTTTTGAATTTTTCTTTTTTTCATCTGTAATTGTGTCAGTGGTGGTGAGGATGAGTCTGGATCATCTGAGAGGTCTATGTCATGGCAGTATGAAGATGATGTACTGGCAGTATTGTCAGTCTTGTTTCTTGATTCCATGTGTTTCAAACATTTCATTAAATGCATTTTTATTCGCTCTATTTTATTACTTATTTCATTACTGCAATGTTTGCATCTAACTTTACTAGTCCCATCAATAATATTGACTTCACTCCATTCATGCCCTGATTTTCTTCCTGATCCAAAGGTCTTTGGCATTATTTAATGCAGTTATAACTTCAAACAGACTAATTCTGTAGGCTAGCAGTAAAGATAAATATGCTGTTGCCAGTTTGTTTTATTTAACTGTGAAATAAAAGAAAAAATATTCAGTAATATGAATTAAATAGATATAACTAGCTGAATTAAGTTCCCTTTGGGAGCTGTAATTCATCTACTTCCAGCAGAAGACACAGGGGCCTGTCTTCCATAGGAAGTATAGCCTAACAAATAGGATAATTTACCACACCAAATTTAGTTCAAATTGGTCCATGTTTTCCAAATTTTGTTGTGAAGCTCAATCTGAGAAAATAATAACTTTTTATGCTTAATTGCCTGGAAGGCAACCTTTTTGCTAAAAACAAGACAAATGTTATATTAATAGTGTACGGTACAGTACAGTATTATTATAAAAATAAGAATAGGTAGGTCTAATATGAACTACCATATGGACATATGAAAAAAACCAATTTTACCCGGGTTTTTTCAGGTTTTAGGTGAAAAAACCCGAAAAAACCCACCTGGGATGGGCTTTTTCAAAAAAAGTGGGTTTCTTGCCAACCCTGCTTTGCAGTAGTAAAAGATTGATGACAAATCTGCAAAATGATGAATTTTGAGGTATTCCTGTATACCACAACTCTGTACGATTCATTTACTAAGGTTTAATTGAAACCAATTATTATATACTTAATATTATTAAATAATTGTATCTAACTAGTTAAAAATTATTAAGTCCAGTATACAATATATACAGTCATGTCCTGTATTACATGAGGGATACATTTCCAGAAAATCTCGCTTAACCCTTTCGCTGCGTCCCATTCTGATACGCCCTGTGCGTGTCACGCTAATACCCCAGAACGAAAGCTGCGCGTATAAATGCGCCAGAAAATAAACTTGAATTATTTTTTTGCTTCGTCTTTTGTTTGCCTTTAAAATAGGTTTTCTATCAATAATATTTTGAATTTTTTCATGGGTAACAAAAAAATAAAGGTTAAAATGAAATAAAATAGAGATATTATCTTTATTTAGTTAACTAAAAGTTAAATGCTGAGTGATAAATTTTGAAACATGGTTCGGCGCATAACCCTGGGGTATCTGGGCATGTCTCGCATTGAAAACGTACTCTTTTTTCTATCCCATGGGCATAACATACCCTGCATCTCTTTGTTGGTCTTGGGGTACGTTCAGAATTTGATGTAATTTTCTTGGTAAAATGTTTTCCAACTAGTCTTGGAACTACTGATTTCTTCAAGTTAGGTTCATCTGCAGATGTCAGTCCTTTTATAATCTCATGGCAAAAGTCTAGAAAGGGAACTTTTCCCTTTTTTATGAGATTATAAATTCCACAAGCATCTAGTACGGATCTACGTGTTACTGTCACATCACTGTTCGAATGGTAATTGGAGAGCATGCAAACTCTTCTCTTGTCATGAAACACAAGGGAAAGCAGTTCAGGAGTCTCAAAGGCAAGTTTCTTTCCTTTTGCCACATTCATAGTTTTCATAGTATGGCATAAGCCCTTACGATTACTTCTAACAGTCCCTGCGGCACCAGTTTTATTATCACTAAGGTATTTGTATAGTTTTGGTGATGTATAGAAGTTATCAGTGAAGACGACGTGACCTTTTCCTAAATATTTTTCCATCATACTTACTACAATACTTTCAGTCTTAGAAAAATCAGCAACAGTTTCCATGGTCCCGGTATATATTTTATATTTCAAAGTAACACAATTTTCATCCACAAGTTTGAAAATTTTTATCCCAAAACGTGATCTTTTCGTTTTTATGTATTGCCGGAAACTGAGTCTGCCCTTCCACAGCAACAAAGATTCATCCAAACTTAGATTCTGAGAAGTTGAATATTTTGATTCAAGAGCAGATGTCATCAACTCAATAAAGTCATGCAATTTCACCATCTTCCCCCCTCTTTCCTTCAACGTCTCATCTGCATTGTCAGCAAAATGCAAAAAAGAAAGAATATTGGTAAATCTGTCTCTTTTCATGATTGCTGTAAATACTGGAGTAGCATAAAAACTGTCGGTTGACCAATACATACCTATCTTGGGTTTTTGTATAATACCCATGAGAAGTAAAAGCCCTATAAATTGCTTCATTTCTGTAAACGTAGTTGGGACCCATGCACTATACCGAGATGTTGATTTCAGATTAGGTGTAGCAGCCAGAAATTGAGTTGCATATTTGTTTGTTTCTGTAACCACTAGCTCAATTACTTCTTTGGGAAAAACTTCACAAAAAACATCATACATCGTATGAGTTTGACCATTGAAGAGCACTTTATTTTCACCAGTAAACTGCCACCCACCTAGTACAGCCTATATTTTCACCAATTTCCTGCCATTCAAAATTCTCGCTCGTTTTTATTGCTTTAGGCAGATCTCTTTCCAAAAGTACCACATTTTCTTCATCATCGTCACTACTTGATCGGTTTTGTATAATATCCCGTACATTATCTTGCGCCCAGTCATCCTCACTTTCACATTCTATATCACTTTCAGAACACATTGAGAGATATTCGTTTATCTCATTCTCATCTAGAGAGGATTTTTTACGCTTATTACTGCTTGTGGATGCCATGCTGAACTGATTGGGGGAGTCTATTTCACTCCCCCCTCTGGTGAGCTGAGAGTCAGAAAATAAAAAAAAATGCCAAATACCACCATATTGATGTCTAATATTAGTTAGGGAACTAACTACGTTGTTCTAATAGGAACGAGGGGGTTCATAGACTGTTTATTAAACGTGGAAAACAATGTTTACCATGCGTCCTGAGAGAAGATTTTTAATGGTAAACATAGTTTACCATGCGTTCTGAGTCGGGCTTTTTTATGGTAAACATAGTTTACCACACGCACTGAAAGGGTTAATCCGGAATATTACGTCTATGGAAAATAAGGGGATAGGGACATGGGACCAAGATTCAATACCCTAATTTCATAATAAATAATCCTATTTCAAAAAAAAAAAAAGGGGGATAAATAAACACAAAATTAAGTAGTTAATAGTATTTGCTCACGAATTACCTTGCATATAGGACACAATATTAATATAAACAAAATTTAGTAACTAATGGTACTGTACTGTAATCTACATTTACAAATTAGATGGATCATCAGCTTCCTCTTCTTGTGATGTGGTGGTGAAGTTGAGGGAGCTCCTGCAGAAACACACTTAAGGAACAACAATCTTCTGCTGCTTCACACCAATTCCATTATCCTATCACCTAAATTTCAAGCATCATTCAGGAACTCCTGAAAGGTCTTTGCAGTGAGGGCTGGCTTGGTAGGCTCTTCCTCATCATCACTGCTGGATGATGCAGCAAGCTGCTCAAGTACCTCATTGCTCGGCTTTTCCTGGTAGGAATCAAGGAGCTCAACCACCACTTCATCCTGAATGTCATTGAAGCCTTCTCCTCTAAGCTGATTTGCCAGATTGATGTCTTCAATCTCCTTAGAGATGGGTTGAGAAATTTTTTTTACATATACACCATTTTATATTTGCATTCTAGTGATAATTGGTCACATTTTATAACTCACATATATGATATTTAATGTAATCCAGACTCGCGTAATATGGGACCCAATTGTATAAGGAACAGCAAGACAAATCCTTGAATGAACATTTTATTCTTTACCAAGCTTTTGGTGAGGCTCTCACCATCTTTAGTGCTAGAACTGGGAAAAATACAATAGTTACAAAATATATAATGAAAACTATAATCAAGAGGATGCAATTTCACACATTAGATCATTAAAACAATTACAAACACTTACCTTATGATATGAAATCATTTAAAAGTAATTTCCTAATTAATAATAATCATTACAAAATACACAAATAAAATATGAACTAAAATCATAACAAAGAATATTATACATTCTCAAAATATTGCAAAAAATAACTAAAATTTCAGAACTGGTGGTTATATATTTTTATTTAGTTGGCTTTATCTTAATATACTAAAAGAATTAAATGGATTCAGCTCATGGCTCATTCCATGACATGTTGAAGTCAATTGGAAGCCTCTGCTCAGGTGATGTTATGGAAATTTGTATTTTCAAATGCGTAATTGATCATCTCATCCATTCTCCAGTCTTGATGCTTGAAGCCTTGTAATTTTCAAATAAGATATGGATTGTGGTCGACTTGGATGCCATACTCAAAAACATATTTAAAAGTGATTGTACAAATTCACCAAATGTTTTCAACATTGCTTTTTTCACAGGGAATTTCCTTACTTGAGCCATAAAATCTATGATCATTGCATCATTCCCTTCTAACAACAATGGGAGGTCTTCACCCAGTTTCTTTTCAAGTTCCAATTTCTTAGATTTCTTCAAAAAACCATCACTGTCTACAAGAAAAAATTGGAGAGATGTAATTTCATGGAAAAGTAATTTATTCAATGGAAATTCCCTGAGCTGAGCAAATGCAATGTAGTTCAGTACTGCAATGGTTTCTTTTTTTATGTCATATTCCTTTCGTTTTCTTTATATTTATGTTTTAAATATTCAATTCGATTATTATTTACCATGATTTATCATCTGTTGAATCACATAATAAATATAAGGATCCTCAATTTGTAGCTACAACCAATACTAAACATGAAAAACAATAAATATGACTTCATTACTCAAAAGAAATCAAATAGATCGATTGTATAAGTAGTTCAAGCATTTTACAAGCAAGCCTAAGAATAACAAAATTAGTACTATTTTTTTATATTTTGGCTATTTTTTCCAGTATTTTAAGAAACATAAGAAATTTTGGTAATAGTTCAGAATAGAGGCGCCACTTAATTAAGCAAAATTTTAAAAAATACCATAGAGACAAAGTTGTTTCTCTCATTAAAATACGTTGATTGCATGTGTCGCATAATAAAAAAAAATGGTTAGAAAATTACGAAAAAATATATATAGCTACTTCAGTGCTTTTTGGGTATGAATCTAGGAAATTTTGAGTTGGCAACCCTACTATCATTCATTCACTTCAGTTTGAAAATGGCTTCAGTCTGTGACAGATGTGCAGTGACGCTATGGCATTATTTGTCAGGAGATTCATGAATTTCTGCTGGCCACTGCTGACCTTTATCCACCACAATAAGGTAAGCCTAAAATCATGATAAGGGAGGGGGTCAAGGGGAGGGTGCAGCCCCCCTCATTAACTTAGGTTAATTACTTATTTGTACATTTTTATGCATCCTCTAGTGCTATTTGATGTGTAAAAAATGTTTGGAATAAATACATCCGGTAATGTAAATAATTACCATATTTTTTCATCCAAAACATGCTAAAACCATTGGTTTCCTATTGTTTAGGATAAATCTGACCATCGCTATTACAGTAAATTATTGCTTATACTGTGTTCCCCCACCCAAAACCCCCGGTTCCCACAGTGGTCCCCCCAGATTGTAGGAGGGGTTGGGGGGGGGGTGAAATCACTTCAAGCAATAATTCACTGTAATGGCGATGGTCACATTCATCCTAAACAACAGGAAACCAATGGTTTTAACACGTTTTGATAGAAAAAACATAAAAATTGAGGTGGCGCCCCTATTCTGAACCGTTACCAAAATTTTTATAGTGGGCACACTTGGGACCACTTCGGCCCATCAAGGGCCGATTTATACCCAAAATTTAGACATTTGTGCATACTTTATTTTAATAAATTCTTGCAGCTATTAATATCTAATTTCTTAACTATTTTGTTTGATATGATTGGTTAGAGGTAGTTTATGCACCAAAATAGCCAAAACTTTCACTTCTATGATTTTTTGACAATATTTATTTAATTTTTTACTATTTTTGCCATTATTTTTTGACATTTTTGTCAGTTTTCTTGGTTCAGGCAGCAGTATGTTACAAAAACAGATTCTCAAACAAAAAATTGCCCTTAAAAAATTTTTCAACTCAAGAATATGACAAAAATACGAAAAACTGATAAAATTTTGCCATTTTTGCCAATTTTTTGCCCACTTCCGCACCAACTTGGTGCGATGGCATAGAAAAATTCGGATTCTCCGCCCCAAAATTAGCCTAGATCAGTCGTCAAAACCTCTGCACCCAGAAATTTATACGAACCCTGGGCCAGATCCTAGACTAGATAGGATTCAAGCGAGTTCATGTTTTCCAAATGAAATGTAATGAAACGCCAAAACCACCCCTAGAGTTCGGGACTCGTTGGTACATTTAAACTTAGGTAATTATTAATTATAATTATATATTTAGTATCATAAGCTCCAACCTATGACTAATACTTACTTGAAAACCAAAGTCACTCGTTAATTGGAAAACAAAAAATGAAGCTTTAAAAACATACAAAAATTGCTTGTTTTCCCGCTCGCTTTATTGGTCCAAGACTTCAAAATTCAAGGTTGATGACGCTTTTGTTTGGAAACGTATTGCCTAGATTTTGAGGTGAAGCTCATCGAAGATAAGAACATAAGATTATGTAGGCGTTACATTATATTTCATTTGGAAAACATGAAGCCACTTGGGCCTATCGAGGTTATCCAAGTCATAAGCTATATTTTATAATAAAATCTGGCAAAATGTTGGGCCAACTATCACAGAGACGAGGTCATTAGGTATAACTGCCATATTATTCCCGATTTAGCACCCTTTTTGACAAATATTCCCGCTCTCCCGATTGACAGGCAAAATCTCCCGCCAGACACCCATTTCCAACATTTTCAGAACATTATGTTACGTTTTTAAATATATGAAAAAAAAATATTTTAATTCGACTATGCGATGAAGTGACTGATAAATTATCTGAAAATTATGATTCGTATGTTTTTACATTTCATTTTGAGTGTTCACTCTACTCCAAACATTGTAACATTCATCATTTAAATGGATGAAGAATATAAAATATAATACAATCTCCTCATAAGAGGAGGTTGTAGACACCAATCCACCAGGCAAGTACTCCAGGGGGAACGTTAGGCAGGAGACAGGGAGTGCTGGAACTTCCGTTTCTCCTGTACAGTCCTCTTTAGCTGTGTTAGAAAATCTAGAAGAGGAAGAACCATTGTTGTCCCAAGGCGATATGATGACTAAGCTGATTGATGCAGCATTGCTTGTATATATTAAGTTAAGGTGTATATATATCCATCTCATAATTGTAAGGTTAGTGAAAAATTCACTTAATTTAGAGCTAGCATTGTTTGAGCTCTCAGGTGGCATCATTTTGGGGCGCTGCGCGTCCTTTCTACTCGTGTGTGGAATGCCGTACTTACAGGGTGTGGTCTTATAGAGAGCTCTCTTGCAATTCAGTTTGGTTGTTTAGATACAAGATTGTTGCATCGTGCAATAGTCCAGGTTGTGTTGTTGTTGCAAGGTTGAGAAAGAAGACCATAAATAGCGCCCCTTTTGTTTTTATCTTAAATTCATGCAACCAGGGCCGGATTAAGACCTTTAGAGGCCCTAAGCACTTAAAAGATTTTGGTGCCCCATATATATGTAATTCAAAATATAAACAAAAATAAACCATAAAATAAAATTTTATTTTTTGAAATGAAACAAAGCTTACAGTAAGATGGAAAATAATGTTTATTTTTGTATACTTCCACTTCATTTATATTTGAAAAGTTTTCTCCTACTTTTTTTAATTGCAAAGTCTTTGATCAGATCCTCAAAACTAATCTTACGTAACACATCTGCTTCTATACTTAGTAGAGATAAGGCATCCAGCCTGCCTTGTTGCATAGTTGTTCTGTTGGTATTTTTAATATACTTCAACTGAGAAAATGAACGCTCAGCTGAGCAATTTGTGACCATTTAATGTTAAAAATATACGAAAGGCAATTTCTACATTTGGGAAGGCACACTCAATATTGTCTTCTACAATTATTTTATAAAGTTCAGCATGACTGAATCTTGTTTTTACATTTTTTTTTGCACTGAACTTATGGCACACATATGATATAAACAAAATAATAACGCAAAGCGTAAAGTGTGTGATTACAACGAAATATATTTATTCTCTCAAAAGGGTTGTTGTTCACTACAAATTCAAACAATGAAAAAAAATAAATACTCTATATGAATATATATAATTCAGTTTTCAACAGCTTATAGGCTATAAGCCGCGATTATAATAGTATAATAAATCCATGGTAAATCCGACAATGGAAAATTTCTGTGGTGCCCCCCTTCCCTTGATGCCCTAAGCACGGGCTTATTTTGCTTAATGGTTAATCCGGCCCTGCATGCAACTGAGGCCTAAGGTAGGCCCACATCGAGTCAGCAACCCTGAGGTAGGACCTAATAAGATCTCAAGTCCGTAAGTTTTAATTTTAGCCTAACTTGGGCTGTAGGTTGAACTGGCCCTTTAGAACTTGGCCGTTCACGGCTCAGCTGGGATTTTGAACCCAACAAATAAATAAAATAACATGGTCCTTCAGAACCGGATTCTAGCCCAAGAATGAGTCAGTGACTATTTTTCGGCACACTTCTGATTGTGCAAATTGTAGCCCAAGTTAGGCCTAGACGGGTTGAGCATTATTGAGTTAAGGTCCTAGGGTAGAAAGTTTGGTCGCCAAATTGCGAAACTTGGCCACTCGTCTGTCGTTGTTTTTGGCCTACATTTTTACCGGTTTGGTTAATTTTGGTTTATTATTGAATTAAGGTCCCAGGGTAGAAAGTTTGATCGCCCAATTGCGAAACTTGGCCACTCGTCTGTCGTTGTTTTTGGCCTACATTTTTACCGGTTTGGTTAATTTTGGTTTATTATTGAATTAAGGTCCCAGGGTAGAAAGTTTTGTCGCCCAATTGCGAAACTTGGCTACTCGTTTGTCGTTGTTTTTGGCCTACATTTTACCTGTTTGGTTAAATTTGGTTTATTATTCGTAGGCGAAAGTTGCAGACTTCGGTGCGCCAGTTACTTGGGTGGAAAATTTGGTATTCTATACTGGTGGTTGGTTAGTACCCCACCCAGCAATTCAGTTTATTTGAAAAAAGCAAAATTTACGTTTGATCAGTTTGGTTAAGTATTTCTGCCAATTCAGCTCATTTGGCATTGAGCCCAATTGTTGTTTGCATTGAAGATGAGTGCATCTGAATTGAACAAGTTTAAAAAAAGGAGAAACGGCTACAAAGGTGTAATTACAAAGGTCATTGCCACAATAGATTCTGCCATAGAGCAAGAGGATTTAAGATTAGTGACTGCGCAGCTTTCCATATTAGAAACTAAAAAGGTTGCTCTAAGTGAAGTAAATGTTAAAATTCAGGCTCTTATAGAAGAGGATGAAATAGAAAATAACATAATTTACTTTGAAGAGATTATTGATGATATAATTAAAGTAGGCCACCGAGCAAAAGAGTTTAGCAGCTCATTACAGTTAGAGACCAGGTCTAATAATGAAACACAACACTCAACAAATGATGTTCGTGAAGTTAAGGTTAGATCTGCAGTTCAATTACCGAGGCTTGTACTCAAAACATTTTCTGGGAGTATTCAGGAATGGCAAGGATGGGCAGACAGTTTTCAATCAGCAGTTCATTCTAGTCAAGTGTTAAGTGCGGTGGAGAAGTTTAATTATTTGCAGTCCCTCTTGGAAGGGGAGGCAGCAAAGACAATAGCAGGATTAGCATTAACAGAGGCTAATTATAATGTGGCTTGGGATATATTAAAGAAACGGTTTGGTAAGCCAGAGATCTTAATTAAAAGCCACCTCCGTGAACTTTTAGCTATACCTCCTGTTAATAATCCTAATAGTGTCCAGGAGTTACGGCAGTTATATGATGAATTTGAAGTTAGAACTAGGTCCCTGGACAACTTGGGTGTAGGAATGGAAAGGTATGGTAACTATGGTATAATGTTGGTTACTATACTGGAGTCGAAATTGCCTAGCTCAATTTTGCTTGAATTAAGTAGGGGACACTCTACAGAACATGTGTACATCCCCCTTCAGCAGATGTTAAGTCTTTTAGGTACAGAATTAGCAAGACGAGAGGGAATTGAGTTTGCACAGTGGGATGTTAAACAAGGGGACAAAGGCAGGCACAGCACCAAAGTTTCTACAAAAAGGAATAGCCCAGGTACAGTGTCAGCTGTACATGCATCCTCTGAGAATAAATTACAGGGAATCAAGGAATGCATATTTTGCGAAGGCAACCACAAGTCATATAAATGTGAGGTGGCTGAGGCTTTACCTTTTGAGGAGAGAAAGGACAGGGTAACTAAGTTCACAGCATGTTTTAAATGTTTTTTGAAAGGTCACAGAGCAAGGTTTTGTAAGTTTAAAATTTTGTGCAAAAAATGTCATGGCAGGCATCAGCCATTATTGTGTGAAAACACTCCTAGTAGGCCTTCCCCAGCAGTAGAGACATCAGTGGCACATGCCACTGCTATGAAAGGGAGTAAAAGTAAAGGGGGATTATTGCAAACAACTGCAGCCTTATTAATTGTGAATGATGGAGAAGCTACTGTAAGAGTGTTGTTTGATAGTGGTAGCCAGTGTAGCTTTATTAAGACCAGAATTTCCAGAAAATTGAAGTTTAAAGAACTTAAGAGGGAAAATTTAAGAATTTCTGGGTTTGGGGGTTTCCATTCAAAACCGAACCAAATTTAAGAAGGTGGAAGTTCTGGTTAAGGGGTTGTTACCGCAAAGTCCCACTATCAAGGTCCAAGCTGTAGAGATTGAGGAACTTTGTGCTCCAGTCACTACTTGTTTAGATATGGCATGTGTCCAAGAATTGCAAGTTAAAGGAATTAATTTGGGTAATAATAAGTTTGAAGGCACAGAAGATATTAGTCGTTTGATTGGAGCTGACTATTATTAGGACTTCATCACTGGTAATATTGTCCGCACATCTCAAGGCCCAGTAGCTATTGAAAGTAAGCTAGGCTGGATGCTACATGGTCAGGGCCGGATTAACCATTAAGCAAAATAAGCCCGTGCTTAGGGCATCAAGGGAAGGGGGGCACCACAGAAATTTTCCATTGTCGGATTTACTCATTCAACTAATGGCTCAAAAGGTCCACGCACTCATTGTTGACGAAGTAAAATCTTCTGGTTATTTTAGTTTGTCAGTTGATTCAACACCAGATCTATCACATATCGATCAGTTAAGTGTTGTACTTAGATACTTAAAAGATGGACAGCCTATTGAACGCTTTTTAACCTTTCTGAAAATGAAAAGCCATACTGGTGAGGAAATGGCAAATCAGGTGTTGCAGTACTTACGTGAAGTTTGTAAGCTAAACTTTTCAAAATGTAGGGGTCAATCTTACGACAACGCTGCCAACATGTCTGGGCGTTATAAGGGGATGCAGCAAAAAATTTTAGAAACAAACAAGTTTGCTATATATGTGCCCTGTATAGCCCATTCACTAAATCTGGTAGGCCGAAGTGCTGTTGACTGCTGTCAAGAGGCGGTTAATTTCTTCTCTACAGTGCAGTTGCTCTATACCTTTTTTTTAGCCTCAACCAGCAGGTGGGAAATTCTTAAAGGTTGTATTGGAAATGAAAGTGTCTTAAAATCCCTCTCTGATACCAGATGGGAGGCACATGCTATGGCAACAGCAGCAATTTTGAAATCTTTCCTTAAAATTTTAGAAGCGTTAGAATGTATAGCTGAAGACCAGTCACAAAAGGGAGACACTAGAAGAGAAGCAAATAATATTGCAAATAAGATGCAAGAGCTAGAATTCGTTTTTATGTTGAATTTTTGGGATGAGATTTTGCAAAATTTTCATAGAGTAAACAAAGTTCTACAGAATAAGGATGTGAACTTAAAAACATGTGCAGATCTGTATGGATCATTAGCTGACCAACTGTGCACTTCACGAGATGAATTTGAAAGATATGAAGCAGCTACAGAGGAAATGCTACCAGATGTTGATTACAAGGCAGCTCAAACTCGCAAACGTATCAGAAAGAAGGTACCCAATGACGGAGATGCACCAGAAGTATATCTGAATGCCAGAGATAAATTTCTTATCACCACCTTTTACACAATTGTTGACAAACTTGAAACTGAGATGAGAAGAAGAGGAGAGATATACAAAGAAATAGCAGGGAGATTTTCTTTTCTAAGTGATGTGCCACATAATGTCACCACTTCATCATCTACTGAAATTGAAAGGTATTCTCAGGATTGTAAAAAGATGATTGATGCTTACCCAGAGGACTTGAACACTAATTTCTCTGCTGAGCTTCAGCAGTTTCACTCATATGTGTGCCATAAGTTCAGTGCAAAAAAAAAATGTAAAAACAAGATTCAGTCATGCTGAACTTTATAAAATAATTGTAGAAGACAATATTGAGTGTGCCTTCCCAAATGTAGAAATTGCCTTTCGTATATTTTTAACATTAATGGTCACAAATTGCTCAGCTGAGCGTTCATTTTCTCAGTTGAAGTATATTAAAAAAACCAACAGAACAACTATGCAACAAGGCAGGCTGGATGCCTTATCTCTACTAAGTATAGAAGCAGATGTGTTACGTAAGATTAGTTTTGAGGATCTGATCAAAGACTTTGCAATTAAAAAAAGTAGGAGAAAACTTTTCAAATATAAATGAAGTGGAAGTATACAAAAATAAACATTATTTTCCATCTCACTGTAAGTTTTGTTTCATTTCAAAAAATAAAATTTTATTTTATGGTTTATTTTTGTTTATATTTTGAATTACATATATATGGGGCACCAAAATCTTTTAAGTGCTTAGGGCCTCTAAAGGTCTTAATCCGGCCCTGTACATGGTAGCTATTGCAATGAAATGGAAATTAAGGCTCTTTTTGTTAAGATTGAGGAGAACAGCCATGGTTTGGAAAGGCATTTGAAAGCGTTTTGGGAACTTGAATCCATTGGCATAAAGGGCAAACAGGCAAGTACAGTGAACAATGATGTTTTAGAGCAATTTGAAAAAGGGATTGGGTTTAGAGATGGTTGCTATGAAGTTGGCCTCCCTTGGAAGGATTCTTGCAAACTGGTTCAAACCTTCAGCTAGCTAATCGGAGGTTGGAGACTTCATTGTACAGGCTAAGAAAAAATGAGTTGCTGTTAATTGAATACAATGAGGCCATCCTAAGCTATGTAAGGGAGGGCTATGCTGAAAGGGTGCAAGGTGAGCTGGTGAGCCAGGAGGCACATTATGTGCCACACCATGCGGTGGTACGGCGAGAAAAAACTACCACCAAACTGAGGGTAGTTTTTGATGGTTCAGCCAAGGACAAAGGTGGTGTGTCCTTGAATGACTGTTTGGATGCTGGGCCAAATTTAAATGCAGATTTATTTTCCTTGTTACTGAGATTCAGGTTTGGTAGAGTAGCATTGACTGCAGATGTGAAGCAAGCTTTTTTGCGAATAAAGTTAAAACCAGAGGACAGAGATGCAGTAAGGTATCTGTGGGGCCGCGCAGTTAATTTTCCGCATTTATATTAGTTTTATATTAGTTACCGACAAACCAATTTTGCGCGTACCAAATTGTATATATTTTATCATTGTGTAATTTTAAGAATCATATATAATCTTTATAAATAAGTATTGTACATAAATTTATATATATATATTTAATTAATTCAGCTGTATATAGAATAACAAAATCTTCTGTAAAATAACCTCAGCCAACCAAGAACTCAATAAACTCTGAAAACGACCGGCTTTTCCTTCAAGACGCCAACCCCCCAAACGACAGGGAGAGAAGAGGACACGAGAGGCCCCTAAAAGAGATACCCAACAAAGCGATAGCTTGCCTCTCGTATCCTTCATTCTTCCCGGCAACTACAAGTAGCACCAAGAAGGAACCAGCTACATATCTGTGGGTGGATACGAAAGACTTGTTGAAAAATGAACCTAAGGTTCAAGCATATAGAAAGAAGTCAGTGTTGTTTGGCCTCAGCTCTAGTCCATTTCTGTTGGCAGCTACTATGCAGTACCATTTTAAGAAATATTCTGAAGTCTATCCTAACACTATTGAACACATAAGGAAAAATTTTTATGTTGATGATTTGCTGTGTTCCGTGGATAATACAGAAATGGCTAAACAGATATTCATGGAGGCTAGAGCTGTAATGAGGGAGGCTGGCATGGAGCTTAGAAAATGGCAGACCAATCATTCTCAATTACAAGAGTTTATGAGTCAGTCCTGTGTAGTACCTGATGCAGCAGAAAGTATTGAGGATTCTGGTATTAAGGAGTTGTGGGCAATAGACGCAAAAGTGCTAGGCATTGTTTGGCAGCAAGATGATTTGTTTACCTTCAATGGGAAATCTTTAGTAGAGCTGGCTGAGAATGAGACAAGGTGGACAAAACGTACAGCTCTTAGTTTGGCTTCAAAGGTCTTTGATCCTCTTGGATTCCTGGCTCCATTTGTGATAAAGTAAAAAATTTGGTTTCAGAACCTCTGGGAAATTGGACTTGGTTGGGACCAAGAGTTATCTGATCATATGGTGGTAAGGTGGAAATATTGGTTCAAAGAATTGGCACATCTTGGAGACATTGAAATCCCAAGATGGTACTTTGGAGAGTTGAACAATAGTCCAGACAATTTGGAGCTGCACATCTTTTGTGATGCAAGTGAGGAAGCCTCTGCAACTTGTATTTATATTAGAGGCACATTGCAAGAGGAAGTAAGTTGCAGGTTGGTTGCTGCAAAGAGCAGAGTAGCACCTTTGAAAAGGCTTTCTGTTCCAAGGTTGGAATTGATGGGTGCAGTTATTGCCAGTCGGCTTGCAGTTACAGTGCAAAAGTCTTTGGCCCTCTATGAAATTCCAAGCTATTATTGGACAGACTCCATTATAGTTTGGCACTGGTTAAGAAGTCAGGCAAGGAAATGGAAACCATTTGTTGCTAATAGGGTGGAGGAAATTCAAGCGCACACAGATCCCAAGCAATGGAAGCATTGTCCAGGCACCCAAAACCCCGCTGATTTACCAACACGAGGAATTTCAGTGAAAGATCTTCCACAGTCAAGTTTGTGGTGGAATGGGCCAGAGTGGCTAAAACTTGGAAGTGAAAACTGGCCTTCTAATCAGCCTATTGTAGGAGAATGCCAGGCTGAAGAAGCATGGGTGAATGAGGTGAGAAAATGCACTGTGAACAGTTGTCAAGTTATGCAGCAGGACCCCATATTGAGGCTTGAGGACATTAGCAGTCTGAAAAGGTTGTTAAGGGTGACAGCATGGGTATATAGATTTACCAACAATATTAAGGGAGAAACAAGAAGGGAAGGAATTCTGAATAGTAAGGAGATTCAGCAAGCCAGGAAATACTGGGTGGTATATGTGCAGAAGGAAAAATTTGGTGAAGAAAGGGAATTGCTCACCAGCCATCCATTACAGGTTCTACCAACACATTCTGTTCTCAAGGGTTTCGATGTGTTTTTGGATCAGGATTTATTGAGAGTAGGAGGTAGACTACAGTTTTCTGGGCTTCCAGAGGAGAAAAGACATCCAATTTTGCTACCTTCTGAGAGGCACTTTGTGGACCTTTTGATCCTGGATACTCATCATAAGCTGTTACATGCTGGAGTTAGAGAAGTGATAATAGAGATCAGACAACAGTTTTGGATTCCCAAAATTAGACAAGTATAAAAAAGGTCTTGCATAAATGTGTGGTTTGCAAGCCTTGGAGTGCAAAGCCTTATTATGAAAAGGTGGCTCCACTTCCAAGAGAACGGTGTGTCTATACTGCCCCATTTGATGTAGTGGGAGTAGACTTTGCAGGTCCAGTCTATGTGTATGAGCGAGGGGAGGCTAACAAAGGTTATATATGTCTTTTCACATGTGCTACCACCAGAGCAATCCATTTGGAGTTGGTAAGCAACTTAAGTAGTGATGTATTTGTTTTGGCCTTTAAAAGGTTTGTGAACAGAAGGGGTTTCCCAAATAAAATCATATCGGATAATGCAAAAACCTTCAAAAAGGCGGCAAAGGAACTCCAAGAAGTTTGGTCCTTGCTAAAAGAGGAAGGATTCCAATCCTACCTTTCACACCAAGGGGTACAGTGACAGTTTATTGTTGAAAGAGCACCATGGTGGGGAGGATTTTGGGAAAGGCTAGTGAGAAGTGTAAAGTGTCCATTAAAGAAACTTTTAGCTAATGCTCATTTGAGCAAAGAAGAATTCTGCACTGTTTTATGTGAAGTAGAAGCAATGGTGAACAGTAGGCCTATCACTTTTGTTTATAACAGTATGCAGGATGCAGAGCTATTGACACCAAATCATTTTCTTTGTGGTAAACGATTAACATCAAGCCCCAGTGTGCCAGAAGACTTGCAGCCTATCCAGAGCACTCAAGGAGAGTTAACCAGACGGTTCAGGTACCTTGAAGAGCTACAAGATCAGTTATGGAAGAGGTGGCAGATGGAATACTTGCCAGAACTCAATTATTACCCATCAGGCAAGGTAAAGGGCTCCAATGCAAATTGTATCAAGGTGGGAGAAGTGGTAATGATTGGGGATGAAAGACCAAGGCAATGCTGGAAGCTTGGCATAATTGAAGAGTTGTTTGTTGGCAAAGACAATTTAGTTAGGTCTGCACTGGTAAAGACTTCAGGAGGAAAGTTAAGGAGACCTATACAAAAACTCTATTCTTTAGAAATCAGCAAAAACACAGATAGTCAAGATGAAACATTTGAGTTACAGCCTCATGGAGAAGGTTTGGCTAACCTTGCAGAAGGTAATGACAACAATTCCTCTTCGGTGGGGAGTGTTAGAAAATCTAGAAGAGGAAGAACCATTGTTGTCCCAAGGCGATATGATGAGTAAGCTGATTGATGCAGCATTGCTTGTATATATTAAGTTAAGGTGTATATATATTCATCTCATAATTGTAAGGTTAGTGAAAATTTCACTTAATTTAGAGCTAGCATTGTTTGAGCTCTCAGGTGGCATCATTTTGGGGCGCTGCGCGTCCTTTCTACTCGTGTGTGGAATGCCGTACTTACAGGGTGTGGTCTTATAGAGAGCTCTCTTGCAATTCAGTTTGGTTGTTTAGATACAAGATTGTTGCATCGTGCAATAGTCCAGGTTGTGTTGTTGTTGCAAGGTTGAGAAAGAAGACCATAAATAGTGCCCCTTTTGTTTTTATCTTAAATTCATGCAACTGAAGCCTAAGGTAGGCCCACATCGAGTCAGCAACCCTGAGGTAGGACCTAATAGGATCTCAAGTCCGTAAGTTTTAATTTTAGCCTAACTTGGGCTGTAGGTTGAACTGGCCCTTTAGAACTTGGCCGTTCACAGCTCAGCTGGGATTTTGAACCCAACAAATAAATAAAATAGCAAGCTGATCTTTTTCTATGTTTCAACTACCCTGTGAGCAGTCCATTCAGAATGCTCTCAAACACACACTTCTCCCTCTATTCCCCCTATTCCAGCCTACCAGACGCGTCCCCCGGGCTGCGGATGTGGGGAGCACCCTACTGGGAAATCAGCAGGGAAGCCTCGAATACAAGAATAAGAGGCATGTGTAGCGGAAAAGAAACAATGAACCACAACCTAAGAAGGAAAGCCAACGGCGTGAATAGGGGTAATGGTGAATCAGCCAGAGCCACTTCGCCCGGTCGCACAGGTGTCAAAAGCCGAGTACCATGTGACCGTTATCAGGAGATCGGCAAACAGGGGAATGGTCTTAACCCTCCGAGCAATACCAGCCCTGGAAAAAAGGCCCAAGTCTACACTACTGCCCTTCAGTTTGGACGGGTTACACAAAATGAGGGGCAACCTCCACAAAGTGACATGCCAGGGCTACTCCAGGAAGCCCCCATCTCACCCAACAACAAAAAGAAACGGACTAACTTCACCTACAACCCCAGAGGGGGTACCAGGACACAATGGTCAGTGGAGAGAAAACGAGAAATACTGTGGTGTAGCACCTATGCCACAAGTGAGCAGTTCCCAAAAAATGGAACCAGCAAAAGGTGCAGAGAAATGTTAACAAAGAGAGGAGTATTAGCAGTGGTGGGCACGCGCAACGATTTTTGTAGCGCCGCAACCGCAACTCTGCTGAAATAGTTGCGCCGCACGCGCAAGCGCAACCCTTTTCAAAAAGTTGCGCCGCAAGCGCAACCGCAACGCGCAACTTCTGAAAAATAAATAAAATAATATTAAAATAAAAAGCCTTTTTACAAGTTAAACAAAATATATCTGATACAGAAAAAGATAATATCAATATTTTATTACAATATATAATAAATGCAAAAAAATCACTACATAAGAGCCAGGTTCCCCTTCATGAACACCAGCATCTCAAAGTGTGGATCGGAGAGTCCAGCCCGTTTTGGCTTCAGAACATCTTTCCCCAAAGAGAACAGACGTTCTACAGCCGCACTTGAGGGAATGGGTGTGTTATACTGCACAAAGAGGTCTGTCAGTTCCTTGCAAGTGAACACGTTCCTCGCGATATTTTTCTCCGGCCTCTTGTCCAGGAAACTGTTCACCAGCATTGTGCTCTCCTTCTTCTGTTTGCTGATTACTCCTGTGTCGTACAGCTGCTCGAGGAAGTCCCCTTTGTCTGCCGCTTCCGCATCACTGCTGCTGCTGCTGAACTCTTCATCCTTCCTGGCCCTGTCCACCAACGACACAACTTTGCTGGTTAACGGGGTTAACGGTAGGGGCCCCCGATCCTGAAGCGGAAACCTCACTGACACTTGCTTCAGTCTCAGGGGAACGGCTGTCAACATTCTCAGTCACTTCAACCTCTCTGTCCATGTCCTGGTCGGCAGAATCAGTGCTGTCGGCCACAGACACCACAAAACGATCCATAATACTAGTACTAGTACTAGTACTAAAAAGTAAAAAGAAACGAAAACAACAGAAAGTCAGACAGTGATACTGGCGCATTGAGAATGTGACTGAATGTAAACAATTGAAGTGCAGTGTTGCCAGATAAAAATATTTAAGTTACATTCGCTTGGGTTATTTTTACAGAGAAGTAATATTAAATGTTGCGCGTTGCGCGCTAATCTTGAAACTGCATATATAAGTTGCGCCGCAAACAATTCCGCAACTCTCTGTAAAAATGGGCGGCGCAAGCGCAAGCACAACCAAAAATGTTGCGCCGCAACTTTTTGCGGCGCAGCTGCCCACCTTTGAGTATTAGATAGGGAGAAGCTAGAAAAAACCCAAGACTGTCGGTTCCACAGCATCAGTGCAAACATCAGACTAGGGAAATCAGAGATTACAGAGGATGAAATGAAAAAGATCAAAAGAGAGGTAGAAGAATATGTCCAAAATGGAAATGAGAACACCATGAGCGACTGGACATGGACGCTGGAGAGAAATCTGTACCTGTTAGAAAGCCTGTATATAGGACAGATGATCCCAGAAAAAGAGAACAAGAGCGATTTCCTAAACTTGGCAATTGAAAGGAAGGAGTTCGATGAGAATGACTACATGGTATACAGGTTCCAGAAGCGGTACACAGACCACACAGTAGACCGGAAAAAAGTGATCAGGCAAAAACATCATATCCTAAAGACAATCGCAGAAAGAAGAACTGACCATGAGAGGAAACAAAGAGCTACACTACCAACATATGATGAGGCAGAGAAAGCAAAAGAAAAGGTAATATGGGTTGTAAGGAACAACTGGTAACTAATAACTGCTGACACCCTAGAAGAACTAAGAACAAGCAAAGGGACAGCAGGTAGAGGAAAGAAACAAACCAAAAAAAAACAAACTGGCCGAAACACCAGAGAGCCAAGTGAAACCCTCAATGACAGAAAAAACAAAGGAGACAGCCCCAGGTACCGTAGTGGAAACACCTACCAGAGACAGCACAAAAGAAGTGGACAAGGATGCCTGCCCAGGGCGGGAAGAGAAGGAAGGGGAAGTGGAAATGAACCACAGGCACACAAACATTTTGCCACCCCCTCCCCCTTCCCCTCCACCTCCCGCAAGTGAACCATCAGATGATGAGGGAGACTCTACATCAGGATTGTTAGAAAATCTAGAAGAGGAAGAGCCATTGTTGTTCCAAGGCGATATGATGACTAAGCTGATTGATGCAGCATTGCTTGTATATACTAAGTTAAGGTGTGTATATATCCATCTCATAATTATAAGGTTAGTAAAAAATTCACTTAATTTAGCACTAGAATTTTTGGGCTCTTGTGGCATCATTGTTTGGGCACTCTTGTGGCATCATTTTTTTGGGGCGCTGCTCGTCCTTCCTACTTGTTTGTTGAATGCGAATTGTTGCATCGTGCAAGTTGTGTTGTTGTTGCCAGAGATGGGCACGATCTTGATCTTCAAGATCAGATCGTGATCTTGAAGATCAAGATCGTGATCTGATCTTGATCTTGAAGATCACTTTTATTATGGTGATCTTGATCTTGATCTAAGATCACTTTATTTCTTGTGATCTTGATCTTGAAGATCACTTTAGACTTCAAGATCACTTTTAATTTCAGATTCTTAAATATGCCGCTATGCGAATGTCATTTGTTTTTTGTCCAAGCGACATCTGGTGGCAACTTTGTTCAACACCGACTGTTTATGTTTTCTGTTAGTTGGGTGACTTGCGTCATGCGTGGGCTCATGGAAGGTGTAGTTGCTGTGGAATTTAGGCTCGTAAAAAGTGTAATTTACTGTGCAATTATGTTAAAAGTGTTCTATTAATATATTATTATATATAGGCATAAAATATAGCTATAGGTCCGTATTCATAATAAATTAATTCTAAACATATTTTATTTACAGATTGAATTTTTTAATAATGAGTGCAATTTTACAACTTCAACAGGCTCCCAAGGGAACCAAATATTCTAGGTTGTCACCAGAACAGTATTCAATATATTTAGATAACAATGTTGGTAATAAGGATCAATCTGTGCTATTGAACGGAAAATATTTTCAAATTGTCGAAAAAACTGGAAACAGTATCAAAGTTATTTGTAGGCAGTGTACAAAGAAAACTACAATTCTGTCTGCTGGCCTCGACTCAACAAGCAATCTTCTGAGGCACCTCAGGGTTAGTACTACTTAGTAACTAAGTAGTAAGTAGCAACATTAACATAATGGTTCAAGTCATATTTTAAGTGACTGGTGCCATACAAGACTAATGCTACATTTACATAGACGTCCATTTGAATATATTGTGCACTTCAGATATTAATAGATTATGGACTAGTAACTACATTAAAAACTGCCGATATCCAACTATAATAAAACGCCAGGTGTATCTGTCTTTCTCTCTGTCTGATCCATGTCTGTAATTTCTCCTATTTAGTTACTGAAGGACGAAATTCGGCTTTCAATTTAACATAGGATAAAAATGCACTGATCATGGTGAAAATAATTTTAGTTAAAGATAACAAAATTTTAGAATCTTGTTAAGTATTAATTTCAACTAGAAGTTTGATACTCTGATAAATATTATACAGGGTGTTCAAGAAGTCTCTCCGCATGATAATAATTTATTTTCTTGTGCAGAAACTACATTCGGATCTTTTGGGTGAATATGAATCGGAGAAGAAATCTCGCAAGCGTCCAGCTAAAGAAGAAGATGCCAGCGGCAGCAATGCTGGCCCTGCCAAAATTGCCAAGCAGTCAACACTAAGCATGTTCCACATTTCCAAGCAAAAACCAGGACCACCAATATGCAAGGATATCCTTGAAAAGAAGATTCTCTCGCTTGTGGCTAATGGGCTCCTACCATTGAGCCTAGTTGAACTCATGAATTTAAGGATCTTCTTTCATGTTAGTATAACTCAAATATTTTGCTATTTTTTCCATAGCTAATATCTGATTAAAATAATTAATCATATTATTTGTATGAACATTAGACTATCGCTAGCCTAGCTAAATATTTTGATATTTTTCCATAGCTTATCTATTGTATTTGTTTTAATTTTTAAATATTTTTTTCAGACGTCAACCCGGCTGTTCAGGTGCCATCTAGACGCACCCTGGCTAGATCTCTTGCAACAACAACCAGTACAATGAAGGAAGACATACAAGCAAAACTGGCAGCAGTTGACCATGTGTGTGTTACATGCGACATATGGTCAACTAATCACCGCAGTTTCATGGGAGTCACTGCGCATTGGGTATGCTATTGATTTAGTGTATTATTTTTATATAATTGATAAATTGACCATTGGTGATAGACTGATAGTCTGATAGACTTATAGTATAATCTTTTCAATTATTCGACATGTGTTCCTCATTCATTAATTTGGTGAGTCTTCATTTTGCTGTGATTCACAGTAATTTCACACTAATTCACTGATTCTGTCATCTGTCATTGTGTCTGATTCACAGCAAAATGTGGAAGAGTCCATATTCACAGGCTGTGAATATGGACTCTTCCACATTTTGCTCTTATGGGATGGGTCACTGATGTGGTGGTATGGTAGGCGACTCATCGCTGAATTGCCTCCTTTATATCACATATTTCTTCTCTTCAATGTTTGGTGGCGCAGTTTAGCTGGTGCGTGTCTAACCAATATTATTAAATTAAGCTTAAAAAAATGTTCATACAAACATTGATTTTATATTCTTACATTACAGATCAATGATGACTTGTCGCGAGGATCAGCTGCACTGGCATGCCGAAGATTTCGTGGAACACATAGCTTTGATAAAATTGCTGGAATATTGGACAGGATCAACTCGGAGCATGGTTTATCTTATAGAAAAGTTGTATCTACAGTCACCGACAATGCATCGAACATGGTGAAATGCTTTAAAGAGTTCGGTGTTCGTGTTCAGAATCGTACTGACGATATTGATGAAGATGATGCAGATGAAGATGATGATGAAAAAATTCAGATGAAGAGGTTATCATCAGCAACTTTCCTGAACATTCAGGAGAGTATGGAGAGGAGTCAGTGAAACTATCATCCCATATTCGATGTGCCTCCCACACATTGAACTTGGTAGCAACAACTGATGCAGATAAAGGACTGAATTCACCTGGACTAAAGAAGATAAAGCATTCTGCAATGGGAAAATGTTCGGCGCTGTGGAATGCTGCTGGTAAACCCAAGTCAGCAGAAAAAATACAGGAAATAACTGGCGTCCAATTTAGGTACCCATGCGTCACCCGATGGAACTCAATGTACGACTCATTAAGCCAAATATATAAACATAAGAACGACGTGAATGTAGCTCTTGAAGAACTGAATCTACCCATCCTCAAAGACAATGAATTGGAATTTATTTCAGAATATTTGTCTGTTCTAAAACCAATTGCAGCAGCCCTCAACAAATTACAGGCAGAGAAAGAATGCTACTACGGTTGTCTTCTTCCAACAGTCCTAGTGACTCAAGATGCCCTCGCAAGATTGGAGCCTATCCAACCAAACGACCTGCGCTTGAGACACTGCATGCCATTACTGGCAGCAGTCGTCTCTGGCTTCAATGCCAGATTTGGTCATTTTTTGTCGTTGAGCCCCGAGGTAACTGATGCCGTTTTGGCCTCAGTATCTCATCCGTATTTCAAACTTAGATGGATATCATTGTTGCAAGGGCCTAATTTCGGCGATCATGAAGCAATCAAGTCTCAAGTAAAAGACAAGCTGCAAATGGCTGTAAGAAATTGTAATTCTGACAGCAGTGGTAATAGTTCGGTGAACTCAGACTCATCATCTGAAGACGATTTCTTCAGAACTATGGACGGCTCATTCTCTGCTCCTAACAACAAGGAAGACTTGGAAGTCCTCAATTATTTGCAGGACACCAGTAAGGCACTCGACTCTTTAGATAGGTATCCTGCTATAAAGAAGATCTTCAAGAGGTATAACACCACGCTACCTTCCTCTGCACCAGTGGAACGGTTGTTTTCGTTTGCTGGCATGGTTCATAGCCCCAAACGAAGTCGTCTCTCGGATGGTAACTTTGAACAATTGGTTTTGCTGAAAGCAAATGTTTACAGCGGTTGAACATTAAATTAACACTCTTAACTTGCGGTTTTTAACCTTATATTGTCAGTAATTGCGTACTGCAGTAAAACTGTAAAATTAAATTCTATGTAAAAAATGTTTACTTATATATGCTGACCATTCATTGATATGGGTTATGGACCTGGTGAAATGAGAATTGAGAAAAATAGAACTAAAAACTATATGTAGGTCATTTAATAGTTTTTTCTTTGCTGATAAGTTATGATAATACTAAGTTTTAAGTTTACCACCTGAAAAACTGAAAGGGGAATCGTCAATCCCCGTGGTTTAGATCAGGTGACATGGGTAGGATGCGATGCTTGTATTGCCTCAGCCCTCAGGGGAGTATTAGGAGTGATACTTTTCAGGAGTGATTAACAAAATAATTTGTTTTTGTTTACTCTACAAGAGTACAACTTTTTTCAATTCATATAAAAGTGATCTTAAAAAGTGATCTTGAAAAGTGATCTTCAAGATCACGATCTTGATCTGGATCTTCAAGATCACATTTTTCTGGTGATCTGATCTTGATCTTCAAGATCACATTTTTCTGGTGATCTGATCTTGATCTTCAAGATCACCAAAGTTGGTGATCTTGCCCATCTCTGGTTGTTGCAAGGTTTAGAAAGAAGACCATAAATAGTGCCCCTTTTGTTTTTTATCTTAATTTTATGCAACTGAGGCTTAAGGTAGGCCCACATCGAGTCAGCAACCCTGAGGTAGGACCTAATATGAACTCCAAGTCCGTAAGGTTTTAGTCTAGCTTAACTTGGGCTGTAGGTTAAACTGGCCCTTCAGAGCTTGGGCGTTCACGGCTCAGCTGGGATTCTGAACCCAATAAAATAAAAAAATAACATGGTGCAGGCTGTGTTAGAAAATCTAGAAGAGGAAGAACCATTGTTGTCCTAAGGCGATATGATGACTAAGCTGATGGATGCAGCATTGCTTGCATATATTAAGTTAAGGTGTAAATATATCCATCTCATAATTGTAAGGTTAGTAAAAAATTCACTTAATTTAGAGTTAGCATTTTTGGGCTCTTGTGGCATCATTGTTTGGGCACTCTTGTGGCATCATTTTTTGGGGCGCTGCGCGTCTTTTCTACTCGTTTGTGGAATGCCGTACTTACAGGGTGTGGTCTTATAGAGAGCTCTCTTGCAATTCAGTTTGGTTGTTTAGATACAAGATTGTTGCATCGTGCAATAGTGCAGGTTGTGTTGTTGTTGCAAGGTTTAGAAAGAAGACCATAAATAGTGCCCCTTTTGTTTTTATCTTAAATTCATGCAACTGAGGCCTAAGGTAGGCCCACATCGAGTCAGCAACCCTGAGGTAGGACCTAATAGGACCTCCAAGTCCGTAAGTTTTTAATTCTAGCTTAACTTGGGCTGTAGGTTGAACTGGCCCTTCAGAGCTTGGCCGTTCACGGCTCAGCTGGGATTTTGAACCCAATAAAAAAAAAATAATAACATGGTCCTTCAGAACCGGATTCTAGCCCAAGACTGAGTCAGTGACTATTTTTCGGCAAAGTTCTGATTGTGCAAATTGTAGCCCAAGTTAGGCCTAGACGGGTTGAGCATAATTGAGTTAAGGTCCCAGGGTAGAAAGTTTGGTCGCCCAATTGCGAAACTTGGCCACTCGTCTGTCGTTGTTTTTGGCCTACATTTTTACCGGTTTGGTTAATTTTGGTTTATTATTCGTAGGCGAAGGTTGCAGACTTCGGTGCGCCAGTTACTTGGGTGGAAAATTTGGTATTCCATACTGGTGGTTGGTCAGTACCCCACCAGCAATTCAGTTTATTTGAAAAAAGCAAAATTTGCGTTTGATCAGTTTGGTTAAGTATTTTTGCCAATTCAGCTTATTTGGCATTGAGCCCAATTGTTGTTTGCATTGAAGATGAGTGCAGCTGAATTGAACAAGTTTAAAAAAAGGAGAAGCGCCTACAAAGGTCTAATTACAAAGGTCATTGCCACTATAGATTCTGCCATAGAGCAAGAGGATTTAAGCTTAGTGACTGCGCAGCTTTCCATATTAGAAACTAAAAAGGTTGCTCTAAGTGAAGTAAATGTTAAAATTGAGGCTCTTATAGAAGAGGATGAAATAGAAATAACATAATTTACTTTGAAGAGATTATTGATGATATAATTAAAGTAGGCCACCGAGCAAAAGAGTTTAGCAGCTCAGTACAGTTAGAGACCAGGTCTAATAATGAAACACAACACTCAACAAATGGTGTTTGTGAAGTTAAGGTTAACAGATCTGCAGTTCAATTACCGAGGCTTGTACTCAAAACATTTTCTGGGAGTATTCAGGAATGGCAAGGATGGGCAGACAGTTTTCAATCAGCAGTTCATTCTAGTCAAGTGTTAAGTGCGGTGGAGAAGTTTAATTATTTGCAGTCCCTCTTGGAAGGGGAGGCAGCAAAGACAATAGCAGGATTAGCATTAACAGAGGCTAATTATAATGTGGCTTGGGATATATTAAAGAAACGGTTTGGTAAGCCAGAGATCTTAATTAAAAGCCACCTCCTGAACTTTTAGCTATACCTCCTGTTAATAATCCCAATAGTGTCAAGGAGTTACGGCAGTTATATGATGAATTTGAAGTTAGAACTAGGTCCCTGGACAACTTGGGTGTAGGAATGGAAAGGTATGGTATAATGTTGGTTACTATACTGGAGTCTAAATTGCCTAGCTCAATTTTGCTTGAATTAAGTAGGGGACACTCTACAGAACATGTGTACATCCCCCTTCAGCAGATGTTAAGTCTTTTAGGCACAGAATTAGCAAGACGAGAGGGAATTGAGTTTGCACAGTGGGATGTTAAACAAGGGGACAAAGGCAGGCACAGCACCAAGGTTTCTACAAAAAGGAATAGCCCAGGTACAGTGTCAGCTCTACATGCATCCTCTGAGAATAAATTAAAGGGAATCAAGGAATGCATATTTTGCGAAGGCAACCACAAGTCATATAAATGTGAGGTGGCTGAGGCTTTACCTTTTGAGGAGAGAAAGGACAGGGTAACTAAGTCCACAGCATGTTTTAAATGTTTTTTGAAAGGTCACAGAGCAAGGTTTTGTAAGTTTAAAATTTTGTGCAAAAAATGTCATGGCAGGCATCAGCCATTATTGTGTGAAAACACTCCTAGTAGGCCTACCCCAGAAGTAGAGACATCAGTGGCACATGCCACTGCTATGAAAGGGAGTAAAAGTAAAGGGGGATTATTGCAAACAGCTGCAGCCTTATTAATTGGGAATGATGGAGAAGCTACTGTAAGAGTGTTGTTTGATAGTGGTAGCCAGTGTAGCTTTATTAAGACCAGAATTTCCAGAAAATTGAAGTTTAAAGAACTTAAGAGGGAAAATTTAAGAATTTCTGGGTTTGGGGGTTCCGTTCAAAACCGAACCAAAGTTAAGAAGGTAGAAGTTCTGGTTAAGGGGTTGTTACCACAAAGTCCCACTATCAAGGTCCAAGCTGTAGAGATTGAGGAACTTTGTGCTCCAGTCACTACTTGTTTAGATATGGCATGTGTCCAAGAATTGCAAGTTAAAGGAATTAATTTGGGCAATAATAAGTTTGAAGGAACAGAAGATATTAGTCTTTTGATTGGAGCTGACTATTATTGGGACTTCATCACTGGTAATATTGTCCGCACATCTCGAGGCCCGGTAGCTATTGAAAGTAAGTTAGGCTGGATGCTACATGGTAGGTATTGCAATGAAATGGAGGTTAAAGCTCTTTTTGTTAAGATTGAGGAGAACAGCCATGGTTTGGAAAGGCATTTGAAAGCGCTTTGGGAACTTGAATCCATTGGCATAAAGAACAAAGAGGCAAGTAGAGTGATGTTTTAGAGCAATTTGAAAAAGAGATTGGGTTTAGAGATGGTTGCTATGAAATTGGCCTCCCTGTTGGAAGGATTCTTGCAAGCCCAGTTCAAACCTTCAGCTAGCTAATCGGAAGTTGGAGACTTCATTGTACAGGCTAAGAAAAAATGAGGAGTTGTTAATTGAATACAATGAGGCCATCCTAAGCTATGTAAGGGAGGGCTATGCTGAAAGGGTGCAAGGTGAGCTGGTGAGCCAGGAGGCACATTATCTGCCACACCATGCAGTGGTACGGCGAGACAAAACTACCACCAAACTGAGGGTAGTTTTTGATGGCTCAGCCAAGGACAAAGGTGGTGTGTCCTTGAATGACTGTTTGGATGCTGGGCCAAATTTAAATGCAGATTTATTTTCCTTGTTACTGAGATTCAGGTTTGGTAGAGTAGCATTGACTGCAGATGTGAAGCAAGCCTTTTTGCGGATAAAGTTAAAACCAGAGGACAGAGATGCAGTAAGGTATCTGTGGGTGGATACGAAAGACTTGTTGGAAAATGAACCTAAGGTTCAAGCATATAGAATGAAGTCAGTGTTGTTTGGCCTCTCTAGTCCATTTCTGTTGGCAGCTACTATGCAGTACCATTTTAAGAAATATTCTGAAGTCTATCCTAACACTATTGAACACATAAGGAAAAATTTTTATGTTGATGATTTGCTGTGTTCCGTGGATAATACAGAAATGGCTAAACAGATATTCATGGAGGCTAGAGCTATAATGAGGGAGGCTGGCATGGAGCTTAGAAAATGGCAGACCAATCATTCTCAATTACAAGAGTTTATGAGTCAGTCCTGTGTAGTACCTGATGTAGCAGAAAGTATTGAGGATTCTGGTATTAAGGAGTTGTGGGCAATAGACGCAAAAGTGCTAGGCATTGTTTGGCAGCAAGGAGAGGATTTGTTTACCTTCAATGGGAAATCTTTAGTAGACTGGATGAGAATGAGACAAGGTGGACAAAACGAACATATCTTAGTTTGGCTTCAAAGGTCTTTGATCCTCTTTGATTCCTGGCTCCATTTGTGATAAAGTAAAAAATTTGGTTTCAGAGCCTCTGGGAAATTGGACTTGGTTGGCACCAAGAGTTATCTGATCATATGGTGGTAAGGTGTCAACCTATTGTAGGAGAATGCCAGGCTGAAGAAGCATGGGTGAATGAGGTGAGAAAATGCACTGTGAACAGTTGTCAAGTTATGCAGCAGGACCCCATATTGAGGCTTGAGGACATTAGCAGTCTGAAATGTTTGTTAAGAGTGACAGTAGGCCTATCACTTTTGTTTATAACAGTATGCAGGATGCAGAGCCATTGGCACCAAATCATTCTCTTTGTGGGAAACGATTAACATCAAGCCCCAGTGTGCCAGAAGACTTGCAGTCTATCCAGAGCACTCAAGGAGAGTTAACCAGACGGTTCAGGTACCTTGAAGAGCTACAAGATCAGTTATGGAAGAGGTGGCAGATGGAATACTTGCCAGAACTCAATTATTACCCATCGGGCAATGTAAAGGGCTCCAATGCAAATTGTATCAAGGTGGGAGAAGTGGTAATGATTGGGGATGAAAGACCAAGGCAATGCTGGAAGCTTGGCATAATTGAAGAGTTGTTTGTTGGCAAAGACAATTTAGTTAGGTCTGCACTGGTAAAGACTTCAGGAGGAAAATTAAAGAGACCTATACAAAAACTCTATGCTTTAGAAATCAGCAAAAACACGGATAGTCAAGATGAAACATTTGAGTTACAGCCTCATTGAGAAGGCTTGGCTAACCTTGCAGAAGGTAATGACAGCAATGCCTCTTCGGTGGGGAGTGTTAGAAAATCTAGAAGAGGAAGAACCATTGTTGTCCCAAGGCGATATGATGACTAAGCTGATTGATGCAGCATTGCTTGTATATATTAAGTTAAGGTGTATATATATATATCCATCTCATAATTGTAAGGTTAGTGAAAAATTCACTTAATTTAGAGCTAGCATTTTGGGGCTCTTGTGGCATCATTGTTTGGGCACTCTTGTGGCATCATTGTTTGGGCACTCTTGTGGCACCACTTTTGGGGGCGTTGCGCGTCTTTTCTACTCGTTTGTGGAATGCCGTATTTACAGGGTGTGGTCTTATAGAGAGCTCTCTTGCAATTCAGTTTGGTTGTTTAGATACAAGATTGTTGCATCGTGCAATAGTGCAGGTTGTGTTGTTGTTGCAAGGTTTAGAAAGAAGACCATAAATAGTGCCCCTTTTGTTTTTTATCTTAAATTCATGCAACTGAGGCCTAAGGTAGGCCCACATCGAGTCAGCAACCCTGAGGTAGGACCTAATAGGACCTCCAAGTCAGTAAGTTTTTAATTCTAGCTTAACTTGGGCTGTAGGTTGAACTGGCCCTTCAGAGCTTGGCCGTTCACGGCTCAGCTGGGACTTTGAACCCCCCCCCCCCCCCAAAAAAAAATAATAATAATAACAACAGGTTGTGTTGTTGTTTCAAGGTTTAGAAAGAAGACCGTAAATAGTCCCCTTTTGTTTTTTTATCTTAATTTTATGCAACTGAGGCCTAAGGTAGCCCACATCGAGTCAGCAACCCTGGGGTAGGACCTAATAGGACCTCCAAGTCCATAAATTTTTAGTCTAGCTTAACTTGGGCTGTAGGTTAAACTGGCCCTTTAGAGATTGGCCGTTTAGGGCTCTGCTGGGATTCTGAACCCAATAAAATAAAAAATAACATGGTCCTTCGGAACCGGATTCTAGCCCAAGACTGAGTCAGTTACTATTTTTCGGCAAAGTTCTGATTGTGCAAATTGTAGCCCAAGTTAGGCCTGGACGGGTTGAGCATAATTGAGTTAAGGTCCCAGGGTAGAAAGTTTGGTCGCCCAATTGCGAAACTTGGCTGCTCGTCTGTCGTTGTTTTGGGTCTACATTTTTACTGGTTTGGTAAATTTTGCCTATTTATTCGTAGGCGAATGTTGCAGACTTCAGTGCGCCACTTACTTAGGTGGAAAGTTTGGTATTCCATACTGGTGGTTGGTCAGTACCCCAACAAAGCAATTCAGTTTATTTGAAAAAAGCAAAATTTGAGTTTGGTCAGTTTGGTTAATTATTTTTGCCAATTCAGCTTATTTGGCATTGAGCCCAATTGTTGTTTGCATTGAAGATGAGTGCAGCTGAATTGAACACGTTTAAAAAAAGGAGAAGCGCCTACAAAGGTCTAATTACAAAGGTCATTGCCACTATACAGTAGATTCTGCTATAGAGCAAGAGGATTTAAGCTTAGTGACTGCGCAGCTTTCCATATTAGAAACTAAAAAGGTTGCTGTAAGCGAAGTAAATGTTAAGATTGAGGCTCTTATAAAAGAGGATGAAATAGAAAATAACATAATTTGCTTTGAAGAGATTATTGATGATATAATTAAAGTATGCCACAGAACAAAAGTGTTTAGCAGCTCAGTACAGTTAGAGACCCGGTCTAATAATGAAACACAACACTCAACAAATGGTGTTTGTGAAGTTGAGGTTAACAGATCTGCAGTTCAATTACCGAGGCTTGTACTCAAAACATTTTCTGGGAGTATTCAGGAATGGCAAGGATGGGCAGACAGTTTTCAATCAGCAGTTCATTCTAGTCAAGTGTTAAGTGCGGTGGAGAAGTTTAATTATTTGCAGTCTCTTTTTGGAAGGGGAGGCAGCAAAGACAATAGCAGGATTAGCATTAACAGAGGCTAATTATAATGTGGCTTGGGATATATTAAAGGCACGGTTTGGTAAGCCAGCGTTCTTAATTAAAAGCCACCTCCGTGAACTTTTAGCTATACCTCCTGTTAATAATCCCAATAGTGTCAAGGGGTTACGGCAGTTACTGTATATGATGAATTTGAAGTTAGAACTAGGTCCCTGGACAATTTGGGTGTAGGAATGGAAAGGTATGGTATAATGTTGGTCACTATACTGGAGTCTAAATTGCCTAGCTCAATTTTGCTTGAATTAAGTTGGGGACACTCTACAGAACATGTGTACATCCCCAGTGGTGTAGTGCTAAATAAAGAAGTGAGGGAACGCATTTTGAAAGTGTTACTCAGATGCGGGGGGGGACAATGGCGAGCGCGGCGAGCCCATACAGCTGGGGGTCCGGGGGCACTGTAAGTCCCCCCGGGAAATCTTTTGAAATCTGACCAATTTCAGGGATATTTTGAGGTCATATGCACTGGATATTAGGATATATTCCAAGGTTGAAGATGCAGTATTTCCAGTGTCATTAGATATACGACATCCAGTACGATCAATAAAAATAGCTAACAACTGGAATGATTAACTAAAAAAAGTTAACAACTGGTACGCTGTGGTGACTGTTTCATCAGATCTTTATAGGCTAGCATTGCTTCAGTCGAAGCTAAAAGAAATGAAACAGTTAATGATTCTTTCTCATATTTCTCCTAGGGGTGGGAATTAAAATTTCATGACGTTAGAGATTTGTAAGTTCGGATTTATTTGAAATAGTGAGGGAACGCCGTTCCGTCTACCAAAAAAAGTAAGGGAACGCCGTTCCCACAGCACTACACCACTGTGTAACATCCCCCTTCAGCAGATGTTGTCTTTTAAGCACAGATTTAGCAAGACGAGAGGGAATTGAGTTTGCACAGTGGGATGTTAAACAAGGGGACAAAGGCAGGCACAGCACCAAAGTTTCTACAAAAAGGAATAGCCCAGGTACAGTGTCAGCTGTACATGCATCCTCTGAGAATAAATTAAAGGGAATCAAGGAATGCATATTTTTCGAAAGCAACAATAAGTATATACTGGTCAAAAAAAGAAACGCAATTAGCTTGCATATGGTGTAAAATTTAAGTTGTTAGTGGTATTATCATAGTTTCAAGATTATGGTTAAATGTTTGTTCAAATCTTTTAAAGCCACTTAGTGCATGTTTTTAAACCTGACTAATCCCGGCTAAGACGCCATTTTGTTACAAACAATAAACAGAGATTAAATTGAATGTATTCTTTATGAAGGCATGCATTTTTTCTTTGACTTCACAGAATACACATTGCCCGTTGAGAAAACCAAACTTTTTCCCGCGATTGAGGCATGCCACGACTCTCAGAGGTCAACAGAGGTCGTGCCTTGGGCATGTTGGATGCAGGCATGTCTGCTGTCCAAGTTGCACAACGAATGCATGTGCATCCCAGCACAATCTCTAGGCTTGTTAGACGGTACAATGCCACAGGAAGTGTTCAGGACCTGCCAAGACGTGGGCGACCTCGTGTGACGACCCAATGCCAGGATCGCCACATTGTACTGCAGCACCTGCGTCATCGGCAGCGGAATGCTCGTCAGACAGCCAGAGAGACACCTGGTATCCACAACAACAGAATTAGTGACCAGACCGTCAGAAACCGACTCCGTAATGCAGGACTCCGATCCCGCAGGCCTTACAGAGGTCCTTTTCTCACTGATGCAAGAAGGCAACGACGCCTGCAATGGGCCTATCAGCACCGTGACTGGACACAAAGAATGTGGAACCAAGTCCTCTTTTCTGACGAGTCTCGCTTCAGACTGTCCAATTCTGATGGCCGTGTCAGGCTATACAGACGACCAAGGGAGCGATACTCAGATGCTGCAGTAGTGGAGCATGACAGATGGGGAGGACCAAGTGTCATGGTTTGGGCAGGAATTGCCTTTGCTTCAAGAACTGAGCTGGTGGTTGTTGATGGCGCTCTGACTGCCCAGCGCTACAGGGATGAGATTCTTCACCCACATGTTCTTCCATTCATGAGGCAACATCCAGAATTGGTGCTCCTGCAACAGGACAATGCCAGACCTCATGCAGCCAGGATAGTGCAGGCGTACCTGCAGGGACAACAGGTGCAGACCTTACCATGGCCAGCCTTCAGCCCAGACATGTTACCGATAGAGCACGCATGGGATGAACTTGAACGGCGAGTTCGCAGACGTCAGCATCAGCCGCAGAACATCAGAGAACTGACCAATGCAATTATTGAAGAGTGGAGGGCCATCCCTGTTGCTTTCCTGCAGAGACTGTTGAGGTCGATGAGGGCCAGACTCCAAGCCTGCATTGTGGCTAGGGGTGGCCATACGCGTTATTGACTGTTTGTTATGTTAAAGAATCATTTACTATATACTGAGTCCTCATGTTTATTAATAAATCTCAAAAATTGCGTTTCTTTTTTTGACCAGTTTTTTATAATATAAATGTGAGGTAGCTGAGGCTTTACCGTTTGAGGAGAGAAAGGACAGGGTAATTAAGGCCACAGCATGTTTTAAATTTGTTTTGAAAGGTCACAGAGCAAGGTTTTGTAAGTTTAAAATTTTGTGCAAAAAATGCCATGGCCAGCATCAGCTATTATTGTGTGAAAACACTCCTAGTAAGCCTACCACAGAAGTAGAGACATCAATGGCACATGCCACTGCTTTGAAAGGGAGTAAAAGTAAAGGAGGATTATTGCAAACAGCTGCAGCCTTATTAATTGTGAATGATGGAGAAGCTACTGGAAGAGTGTTGTTTGATAGTGGTAGCCAGTGTAGCTTTATTAAGACCAGAATTTCCAGAAAATTGAAGTTTAAAGAACTTAAGAGGGAAAATTTAAGAATTTTTGGGTTTGGGGGTTCCGTTCAAAACCGAACCAAAGTTAAGAAGGTAGAAGTTCTGGTTAAGGGGTTGTAATCACAAGGTCCCACTATCAAGGTCCAAGCTGTAGAGATTGAGGAACTTTGTGCTCCAGTCACTACTTGTTTAGATATGGCATGTGTCCAAGAATTGCAAGTTAAAGGAATTAATTTGGGCAATAATAAGTCTGAAGGAACAGAAGATATTAGTCTTTTGATTGGAGCTGACTATTACTGGGACTTCATCACTGGTAATACTGTCCGCACATCTCGAATTCCGGTAGCTATTGAAGGTAAGCTAGGCTGTATGCTACATGGTAGCTATTGCAATGAAATGGGGGATAAAGCTGTTTTTGTTAAGACTGAGGAGAACAGCCATGGTTTGGAAAGGCATTTGAAATCCTTTTGGGAAGTTGATTCTATTGGCGTAAAGGACAAACAGGAGAAGCAGGCAAGTACAGTGAACAGTGATGTTTTAGAGGAATTTGGAATTTGAAAAAGGGATTGGGTTTAGAGATGGTTGCTGTGAAGTTGGCCTCCCTTGGAAGGATTCTTGCAAACCCAGTTCAAACCTTCAGTTAGCTAATAGGAGGTTGGAAACTTCATTGCACAGGTTAAGGGAAAATGAGTTGTTAAATGAATACGATGAGGCCATCCTAAGCTATGTGAAGGAGGGCTATGCTGAAAGGGTGCAAGGTGAGCTGATGAGCCAGGAGGCACATTATCTGCCACATCATGCAGTGGTACGGCGAGACTAAACTACCACCAATCTAAGGGTTGTTTTTAATGGCTCAGCCAAGGAAAAAAGTGGTGTGTCCTTGAATGACTGTTTGGATGCTGGGCCAAATTTAAATGTATATTTATTTTCCTTGTTACTGAGATTCAGGTTTGGTAGAGTAGCATTGACTGCAGATGTGAAGCAAACTTTTTTGCGGATAAAGTTAAAACCAGAGGACAGAGATGCAGTAAGGTATCTATGGGTGGATACGAAAGACTTGTTGGAAAATGAACCTAAGGTTCAAGCATATAGAATGAAGTCAGTGTTGTTTGGCCTCAGCTCTAGTCCATTTCTGTTGGCAGCTACTATGCACTACCATTTTAAGAAATATTCTGAAGTTTATCCAAACACTATGGAACACATAAGGAAAATTTTTTATGTTGATGATTTGCTGTGTTCCCTGGATAATACAGAAATGGCTAAATAGTTATTCAGAGAGGCTAGAGCTATAATAAGGGAGGCTGGCATGGAGCTTAGAAAATGGCAGACCAATCATTCTCAATTACAAGAGTTTATGAGTCAGTCCTGTGTAGTACCTGATGTAGCAGAAAGTATTGAGGATTCTGGTATTAAGGAGTTGTGGGCAATAGACGCAAAAGTGCTAGGCATTGTTTGGCAGCAAGGAGAGGATTTGTTTACCTTCAATGGGAAATCTTTAGTGGAGCTGGCTGAGAATGAGACAAGGTGGACAAAACGTACGGCTCTTAGTTTGGCTTCAAAGGTCTTTGATCCTCTTTGATTCCTGGCTCCATTTGTGATAAAGTAAAAAATTTGGTTTCAGAGCCTCTGGGAAATTGAACTTGGTTGGGATCAAGAGTTATCTGATCATATGGTGGTAAGGTGGAAATATTGGTTCAAAGAATTGGCACATCTTGGAGACATTGAAATCCCAAGATGGTACTTTGGAGAGTTGAACAATAATAGTCCAGACAATTTGGAGCTGCACATCTTTTGTGATGCAAGTGAGGAAGACTCTGCAACTTGTATTTATATAAGAGGCACATTCAAAGAGGAAGTAAGTTGCAGGTTGGTTGCTGCAAAGAGCAGAGTAGCACCTTTGAAAAGGCTTTCTATTCCAAGGTTGCAATTGATGGGTGCAGTTATTGCTAGTCGGTTTGCAGTTACAGTGCAATAGTCTTTGGTCCTCTATGAAATTCCAAGCTATTATTGGACAGACTCCACTACTCGGGGCTCCAATAAACCTTATAGAATAGAATAGAATAGAATAACCTTTATTAATAATAAAATAAATACAGTAGTCTTTTTACAACTTACAATTTTTACAAACACATAAATAATTGTGAAGCTCGACTATTTATTTTTTTTATTTTTAATTTGGCCCTTAAGCTTTAGGCTTTACTGGGCTCTCATTAAAAATAAGCAGCTAGCCGTTATAAATTAATAATAATAAAATAAATAAATAAGTAAATAAGTATTATTAATAGTTAAAGCCTGTACTTCAATATTAAACAATATTAATGGACAATATAAAACATTATTAGTGGACATTAATCCAAGATTTTTGTTAGTATCCCATTATTAATCGGGATTTTAACTTGGTTTTAAACAAATTTACATTCGCAATATTTTTTATATCGGCATTCAAGTCATTCCATAGTTTCAATCCAATGAAAATGGGTAGTTTTTGAGATGAAGACAATCTAAATTGAGGTATAACAATCTTTGATCTATTTCTGGTCTGATACGGGTGGATTTCTTGATGAGTTACAAAATATCTATTTACCCATTGCAAATATCTATTTTACCCATTGCCCATGGCCTAAACCATTAGAGGTACAGTAAAACTAAACATACCTTACAAAAGAGAATTTAATCCTGCATTTAATGAGAAACAATTAAAACTTGGTGTTCCTGCCATTGGCTTCCAAGATAGTCTAAATTCGCTTTGGGTAACTTGCCAAAAGTGACGTGAATAGATCTTGATCGTTACGCAAATTTGCTAAAACAGTTTCAATGTGTTGCTTCATTGTATCCTTCGAAAATCGATTTGCTGCAGGTTCTTGAAACAAGAGACATTCAACCTTGTCCTTTATAACTGATCCAATATGTTCACAGACGTTCAGGTCCAGGAGAATTTCCTGGCCATTCTTCATTTCCAAAGAACCGATCTCATGGTTCCGCAACAACTGTTGAGTGGCTAATGCCTTAAAGCAGGGGGCCTTATCGTGCAGAAGTGTGACTGATCGACATCCATAACATTGTTTGGGTTTCTTAGAAAAGGAATGACATGCTGGGATAGAAATAATATCACGAAACTACTGTCCATCCCAACTTTGACCATTTGGCTTCAGCACCCACATGAGCTTCTTTGCAGTGAACAAAACAAACAAACCAACACAGTCTGGACTTTTTAATAATTCGCGATAATGTTCATTGTCATCAATTTCATCTGGTGTTGTGGCCCACACTCGATCATTTTGGTAGTTAGGCTGACGTGTTACGTAAACAAAAAAATCATCGGAGACAGCTAAATGCATGAAATCATCCACATCCCAATCTTCAAGATAATGGGCAAACCACATTCTGTCATCGATGTTAAGTTGAGTTTTTCTTGGCTTCGGAAGTTCATGCCAAGCCTTTAAACCTTGCCTATGACGGTACAGTCGAATGATCTCACCACTAACGATCTTTCCTCTCAACACTTCGATTTCTCTAGAAAGTTTAGCACAGCTGTTTTTCCGCTTACGTGTACCGCTTTCAATGATGTCCTTTGTTTCCTGAGAGAGTGGCAAATTTGGGCGCCCAGATTTGGTTGTATCCATTTCACATTCATCCAAAGTTTTATTCCAATTTCTTTTGACGAAGTCCTCACTTCTTCGCAACATTTTGGCAACCCATGAACGTGTTATAAAGGTGGCTCCAGCAATCACGAGCTTCCCGAAATGTTGTTGCTCGTATGCGATCTATCACACGTTGCCTCTCCGAATCACCAATTAATTGAGAAGCCATTATATTATCACTTTAACAGCTAGAGTAATTTTAATACCTGCAATAAATAAAGAATTTTATATATTTTTATAATCACTAAAATCTATTTTGATATAAGTAAACATATAAGCTGAAATGGGGGGGGGGGGCTAAGGTTTTTTGGAACCCCTTAGTTTGGCACTGGTTAAGAAGCCAGGCAAGGAAATGGAAACCATTTGTTGCCAATAGGGTGGAGGAAATTCAAGTACACACAGATCCAAAGCAATGGAAGCATTGTCCAGGCACCCAAAACCCAGCTGATTTACCAACACGAGGAATTTCAGTGAAAGATCTTGCACAGTCAAGTTTGTGGTGGAATGGGCCAGAGTGGCTAAAACTTGGAAATGAAAACTGGCCTTCTAATCAGCCTATTGTAGGAGAATGCCAGGCTCAAGAAGAATAGGTGAGTGAGATGAGAAAATGCACTGTGAACAGTTGTCAAGTTATGCAGCAGGACCCCACATTCAGGCTTGAGGACATTAGCAGTCTGAAAAGTTTGTTAAGAGTGACAGCATGGGTATATAGATTTACAGACAACATTAAGGGAGAAACAAGAAGGGAAGGAATTCTGAACAGTAAGGAGATTCAGCAAGCCAGGCAATACTGGGTGGTATATGTGCAGAAGGAAAAATTTGGTGATGAGAGGGAATTGCTTACCAGCAGTCCATTCCAGGTTCTACCAACACATTCTGCTCTCAAGGGGTTGGATGTGTTTTTGGATCAGGATTTATTGAGAGGAGGAGGTAGACTACGGTTTTCTGGGCTTCCAGAGGAAAAAAGACATCCAATTTTGCTACCTTCTGGGAGGCACTTTGTGGAACTTTTGATCCTGGATCCGCATTATAAGTTGTTACATACTGGAGTTAGAGAAGTGATAATAGAGATCAGAGAACAGTTTTGGATTCCCAAAATTAGACAAGTAGTAAAAAAGATCTTGCATAGATGTGTGGTTTGCAAGCGTTGGAATGCAAAGCCTTATCATGAAAAGGTGGCTCCACTTCCAAGAGAGCGGTATATCTATCCTCCCTCATTTGATGTAGTTGGCGTACACGTTGCAGGTTCAATCTCTGTGTATGAGCAAGGGGAGTCTAATAAAGGTTATATATGTCTTTTCACATATGCTACCACCAGAGCAATCCATTTGGAGTTCGCATCAACTTAAATAGTGATGTATTTTTTTGACCTGTTAAAGGTTTGTGAACAGAAGGGTTTCCTAAATAAAATCATATCTGTCTTTATCTGATAATGCAAACCTTCAAAAAGGCTGGAAAGAAACTCCAAGAAGTTTGGTCCTTGCTTAAAGAGGACGAATTCCAATCCTACTTTTCACATCATGGGGTACAGTAGGAGTTTATTGTAAAGAGAACACCATGGTGCGGAGGATTTTGGGAAAGGCTAGTGAGAAGTGTAATTTCCATTAAAGAAACTCTTGGTTAATGCTCATTTCAGCACATTCAGCTATTACAGTATCATAAAATTCTCCCGACTTTTGAGGTTGGAAAGGAGCTTTTTCTCAATTGATATAACGGCAAGCCCTCATAAACGTGATTGCAGTGTTGTATTTCTTGTGAAAGTCTTTATCCTCTTCAATGCTGAAAACGTTCTTTCCACAGGTGCAGTTCTAGGTGGAATGTAAGAATCAAACTTCATAGTTTGTACACTTCAGCAAAGGGATCACCTAAGTCTTTTGAATGTACTGTATGTAAGAAAATATATTTACACCTTTTTTCACAAAATTTTGCGATGGATACAACACAGTTCGTTCATTTCGTGAGTGTGAAATATCAAAAAGTGCCCATAAGTTTCCTATAGGGATCTGAATGCTTCTTCCGGAAAATTGTTTCTGTATTGAACAAATTTAGTTCATCAGTTCTGTAATAACTTGAGGTTTGTGACCCCGCTAAGTTACTAGGTTTCTAAACAACAACAAAGGCACTTATCGGTGCTTTGATTTAGATCTTCTTTAGAGTCTACCATAGATTTCGAGTGTCCCACAAAGCGGCCTATCTAACTCTCAACTTTACTAACTTAGAAGCTATAGACATTACCTCTAACTGATATAATTATTAGACAACTTCCTACTGAAATTTGTCACTTTAGAAACATCACCAAATTAAACTTAGCACCAACGATTTAGTCAGATATAAATAATCATGCTGTTAGTTCAGCCCAAACAAACGAACAGACCGCGTTCTGCTGTTTATCCTTTTGTGTTGCCATTCAGCTTTCTTTTAGTGGCTTTTCCCATTCGTGACTTTTAGACTATATATATATATATATATATATATGCAAAAATAACTGCAATGACCGCGCAGTATATAAATGAATAGAAACGACATAAGTATTAAGGAACGTTTCTGCACACGAGGAGGAGAGATAACGAAATAATGAAAAATGAGGCGAACCGCCTGGGAATCGAACCCAGGGCCTTCCAATTGCCGGTCGGACGCTCTACCATTATGCTACGGACCCCACTCAATCACAAATCGAAATTCTCCCAAATAGGGCAGAAACCAATGCCCTCAGAGAGCACCCTCGCAAATCGTGAATATGCGCAAATAACTGCAATGACCGCGCAGTATATAAATGAATAGAAACGACATAAGTATTAAGGAACGTTTCTGCACACGAGGAGGAGAGATAACGAAATAATGAAAAATGAGGCGAACCGCCTGGGAATCGAACCCAGGGCCTTCCAATTGCCGGTCGGACGCTCTACCATTATGCTACGGACCCCACTCAATCACAAATCGAAATTCTCCCAAATAGGGCAGAAACCAATGCCCTCAGAGAGCACCCTCGCAAATCGTGAATATGCGCAAATAACTGCAATGACCGCACAGTATATAAATGAATAGAAACGACATAAGTATTAAGGAACGTTTCTGCACACGAGGAGGAGAGATAACGAAATAATGAAAAATGAGGCGATTTGTGATTGAGTGGGGTCCGTAGCATAATGGTAGAGCGTCCGACCGGCAATTGGAAGGCCCTGGGTTCGATTCCAGGCGGTTCGCCTCATTTTTCATTATTTCGTTATCTCTCCTCCTCGTGTGCAGAAACGTTCCTTAATACTTATGTCGTTTCTATTCATTTATATACTGCGCGGTCATTGCAGTTATTTGCGCATATTCACGATTTGCGAGGGTGCTCTCTGAGGCATTGGTTTCTGCCCTATTTGGGAGAATTTCGATTTGTGATTGAGTGGGGTCCGTAGCATAATGGTAGAGCGTCCGACCGGCAATTGGAAGGCCCTGGGTTCGATTCCCAGGCGGTTCGCCTCATTTTTCATTATTTCGTTATCTCTCCTCCTCGTGTGCAGAAACGTTCCTTAATACTTATGTCGTTTCTATTCATATATATATATATATATATATATATATATATATATATATATATATATATATGCGCACACACGTCATCTCACTCCTCCCCTACAAGTTTAGTCTGTCAAGGGGATGAGAGACCTTAGACGACCTGCGGAGCGGGGTTGATGTAGTAGGAATAGGTGCAACTTCCATAGGTGGGCGAATTGAACCATTTTCCGAAGGATCGGGTCTCTCTTCCGGAAGACTCTGGTCATCCTGCAATTCACATTCCCATATCTGGTCCTGATGGCGTTTAATAGAACGACCATCTTCTAGTTGGCGCTTGAAGGAAACAGGCCCCTTTCTTTCCTGCACAGTTGCAGGATCCCATTTTGGTCCAGCCCCATAGTTGCGAATCATAACTGGATCATCAGGTTGCGCTTCTATAACTCTCCCTTTTTTAGTGTCGTGGTACAACTTCTGTTTTTCCTGCTGGCGTAAAACTCGTTGTTGTAACGTTTCGTTTGGATGTAACAAATCGAAAACTGAACTGAATTCCCCGGTCAATCATAAGTTTAGAAGGAGACACCCCCGTCGTTGTGTGAGGTGTTAGTCGATATTTAAACAAAAATTTATCCAACACCACTTGCATTTCCTCCCCACAAGAATGACGCAAGGTCGACTTGAAAGTACGGACCATGTTTTCCGCGAGACCGTTAGTAGACGGGTGAAAAACACTAGACCGGACATGTCTAATGCCATTTAGGTGGACAAAAGAACGAAATTCCTCACTGGTAAAACAAGTACCATTGTCAAAAACCAGGACTACGGGTAAACCCCATCGAGCGAAACACGAACGGAGTACGAATAGTAACACCCGAAGTTGTGGAAGTGGTTGGAAAAATTTTCCACCCACTTAGAGGAGGCGTCCACAATGACTAGGAAATAGATATTATCTATAGGACCTACATAGTCAACATGGATCCTATGCCAAGGTAAAGTAGGCCATTCCTACGGATGAAGTGGACTTTTCCTTGGGAGATCTCTGTTCTCTAGGCAGTTTTGACAGGAACGAACCAATGATTCGAGTTCTCCATCTAAACTGGGCCACTAAAAATAAGCTCTCGCCAGCTCTTTCATTTTTGTTGCACTCATGTGTTCAGTGTGAAGTTCCTTCACTAAATTCGACCTGCCTTCATTCGGAATTATCACTCTGTGGCCCCATAAAAGACAGCCATTTTGGATCGAAAGTCCAGACTGACGTTGATAAAAACGCTGTAATTCACTTTCAACCTTAGTAGGCCAACCAACTTAGCAGTAATGGATGACCCTAGACAAAATAGGGTCTGATTTTGTCCACTACTCTATTTGTACTGCAGTTACTGGAGTGGATTCCGAAAACTCCACCAAGTGAACCCATTCTGTAGGTATAGGTACGCATTCATTTGGAGTTTCTAAAGGCAACCTACTTAGAGTATCAGCCTTACCTAGAAGTTTGCCTGACCTATGTACTAACTCAATTTTATAGGCTTGTAGATTCAGCGCCCATCGTTGAATCCTACCTGAGGCCATATCTGGAATATTTTTATTAGGTGAAAATAAACCTAAAAGAGGCTTATGGTGTTATTTTTTATTTTATTGGGTTCAGAATCCCAGCTGAGCCCTGATCGGCCAAGTTCTGAAGGGCCAGACAGCCCAAGTTAAGCTAGGCTAAAACTTACGGACTTGGAGGTCCTATTAGTTCCTACCTCAGGGTTGCTAAATCGATGTGGGCTTACCTTAGGCCTCAGTTGCAAAAAATTAAGATAAAAAACAAAAGGGGCACTATTTATGGTCTTCTTTCTAAACTTTGCAACAACACACAACCTGCACCATTGCACGATGCAACAATCTTGTATCTAAACAACCAACCTGAATTGCAAGAGAGCTCTGTATAAGACCACGCCCTGTAAGTGCCGCATTCAACAAACGAGTAGAAAGGACGCGCCAGTGCCCCCCCCACCACCACCACCAAAATGATGCCACAAGAGAATAAAAAATGCTAGCTCTAAATTAAGTGCGTTTTTTATTAACCTTACAATTATGAGATGGATATATATACACCTTAACTTAATATATACAAGCAATGCTGCATCATTCAGCTTAGCCATCATATCGCCTTGGAACAACAATGGCTCTTCCTCTTCTAGATTTTCTAACACTCCCCACCGAAGAGGCATTGTTGTCATTACCTTCTGCAAGTTTAGCCAAGCCTTCTCCATGAGGCTGTAACCCAAATGCTTCATCTTGACTATCCGTGTTTTTGCTGATTTCTAAAGCATAGAGTTTTTGTATAGGTCTCTTTAATTTTCCTCCTGAAGTCTTCAGCAGTGCAGACCTAACTAAATTGTCTTTGCCAACAAACAACTCTTCAATTATGCCAAGCTTCTAGCATTGCCTTGGTCTTTCATCCCCAATCATTACCACTTCTCCCACCGTGATACAATTTGCATTGGAGCCTTTACATTGGGTAATAAATTATTACCCATCATGCGCCCAATAAAATAATAGATTAAAATTCAGAGGCGGTTCTTGGACTGGTGCATTGGGTTGGCAGAATAATATATATATATATATATATATATATATATATATATATATATATATATATATATTAATTATAACTATATATATGTATATAAGGGTACTTATCCTTGTATATTGTATTTGTATATTCGCGCAAACACCTCCCCATCCCCTTGTGACGTCATACACCATTCGCTTATCAATCTTCTTCCTTTAACCCCACCCTCCAAATCGTAGTTTCTCATATTTCTTCAGACGGGATGGCTTGATAATGAACGTAAGCGTGCAAAATGTATCGTTTAGTAGGAAAGTCCGCGCGCTGACTATATGTACATGTACTCCGTGTTAAAAACGGCATGTATCAAATCCGCCACACTAGTTGAATTTATATTATACATTCAAGGTAGGCAGGGCATTTTAGGTTCTAATAGCTAATATGAAAAAAAGAAATCATATGATATTGGATTAAGAGGGCGCTATCGACAGATTTTGTCTAATTGCGCTAATTTATATTGATATATTTATGCTTCTAAAGTTTGACAAAATTAATGGTCAGGCAAAGCCTACCCTGCCTACCCTATAAAAACTCCTCTGGTAATAATTGAGCTCTGGCGAGTATTCCATCTGCCACCTCTTCCATAACTGATCTTGTAGCTCTTCAAGGTACTTGAACCTTCTGATTAACTCTTCTTGACTGCTCTGGATAGGCTGTAAGTCTTCTGGCAAACTGGGGCTTGATGTTAATCGTTTACCACAAAGAAAATGATTTGGTGTTGTAATAACTTGGGGTTAGACACCCCGTTAGGTTATTAGGTTCCTAGACAACAAACAAAGGCACTTACCGGTGCATCGAATTTGATATTCCTTTTTGGGCCTACCATAGATTCCTGCGTCCCACAAACAGCCTACCTAACTCTCTCTTGCTTTTCTAATTTAGAAGCTATAGACATTACCCCTAACTATACTTAAGTACTGACAACTTTCTACCCCATTTTATCACCTTAGAAACACCATCAAATAAACACTTAGCACCAACGATTAGGTCAGATACGAAAGAGCATCTCTAGGCTAGCCCAAAACAATACGAACAGCCGCGTTGGTCCGTTTATGCCTTCGTGTTGCCATTCAGCTTAGATTTAGTGATATTTCCCTTTTAGTGACTTTAGACTATATACATATATATATACATATATATATATATATATATTATAATATATATATATATATATATATATATACACGTCACCTCACTCCTCCCTACAAGTTTGTTCTGTCAGGGGGATGAGGGACCCTAGACGACCTGCGGAGCGTGGTTGATATAGTAGGATTAGGTGCAACCTGCATAGGCGAGCGAATTGAACCATTTTCCGGAGGATCGGTTCTCTCTTCCGAAAGACTCTGGTCATTCTGCAATTCACGTTCCCATATCTGGTCCTGATGGCGTTTAATAGAACGACCATCTTCTAGTTGGCACTTGAAGGAAACAGGGCCCGTTCTCTCCTGCACAGTTGCAGGATCCCATTTTGGTCCAGCCCCATAGTTGCGAATCATAACTGGATCATTAGGTTGCGTTTCTATAACGCTCCCTTTTTTGATGTCGTGGTACAACTTCTGTTTTTCATGCTGGCGTAAAACTCGTTGTAACGTTTCGTTTGGACGTAACAGATCGAAAACTGAACGAATTCCCCGGTCAACCATAAGTTTAGAAGGAGACACCCCCGTCGTTGTGTGAGGTGTTAGTCGATATTTAAACAAAAATTTATCCAATACCACTTGCATTTCCTCCCCACGAGAATGACGCAAGGCCGACTTGAAAGTACGGACCATGTTTTCCGCGAGACCGTTAGTAAACGGGTGAAAAACACTAGACCGGACATGTCTAATGCCATTTAGGTGGACAAAAGAACGAAATTCCTCACTGGTAAAACAAGTACCATTGTCGGAAACCAGGACTACGGGTAAACCCCATCGAGCGAAACACGAACGGAGTAAGCGAATAGTAACACAAGTGCTAAAAATTTCCACCCACTTAGAGTAGGCGTCCACAATGACTAGGAAATAGATATTATTTATAGGACCTGCATAGTCAACATGGATCCTATGCCGAGGTATAGTAAGCCATTCCCAAGCAGTGGTGGGCACCGTTAACCAAAAAGTTAACTTCGATAACGATAATCTGTTAACCCCAATTTTTAACTCCGATAACGATAATCCGATAATTTTACTACAAAGTCAACGGAAGTTAACGATAATCCGTTAACAATAACTATTTCTTTACTAACATTTAAAAAAATCAAGGAAAAAAGCTTTAAAACCCATAGAAAATGTTTATTTATGCAAAATCCAACAATAAATAGGTATTTAACTGTATTTTTATCAAGTTTTGCAACTTTTTTGCTTAATAACTTTTTTATATATTTTTAATAAAAAATGTACTGATTACATGTTTTGAAACCCTTGTAACCACTAACCATTAGCTAAATTTTAATTTACCAGAAAATTATTATGGCGGGAACTGAAAGGTAAAATTAAACTTTAGGCACATTTATTAAAGACTATGACACAATGTGCTGGTTGCCCTTCAGAAAGACCAACTTCTCAAAGTTAGGCCCAACTGCCAGTCTTGACCTCTTGGGCCTCAGGATGTCCTTGCCGAGAGAGAAGAGCCGTTCCACTGCGGCAGAGGACGGAATTGGCAGACTGAAGTTATGGCGGTTTGAATTCATTCGCGGAGCGGTGATCTTCCGTGAATGACTCCTCGCAGTTAACGTGTTAACGGACTTTAACAGACTAAATATCGAGTTATCGGAAGTTAACTGGTCCGATAACGATAAATGGAAATTAACTTCCGTTAATAGTCCGTTAAAAAAAGTTAACTTCGTTAATTAACTGTTATCGGATTAACGCTTTAGTGCCCAACACTGTTCCCAAGGATGAAGTGGACTTTTCCTTGGGAGATCTCTGTTCTCTAGGCAGCTTTGACAGGAACGAACCAATGATTCGAGTTCTCCATCTAAACCGGGCCACCAGAAATAAGCTCTCGCCAGCTCTTTCATTTTTGTTGCACCCATGTGTTCAGCGTGAAGTTCCTTCACTAAATTCGACCTGCCTTCGTTCGGAATTATCACTCTGTGGCCCCAGAAAAGACAGCCATTTTGGATCGAAAGTCCAGACTGACGTTGATAAAAAGGCTGTAATTCACTCTCAACCTTAGTAGGCCACCCAACTGAACAGTAATGGATGACCCTAGACAGAATAGGGTCTGATTTTGTCCACTGCTCTATTTGTACTACATAAACTGGAGTGGATTCCAAAAACGCCACCAAGTGAACACATTCTGTAGGTATAGGTACACATTCATTTGGATTTTCTAAAGGCAACCTACTTAGCGCATCAGCCCTACCTAGAAGTTTGCCTGACCGATGTACTAAGTCAAATTTATAGGCTTGTAGAATCAGTGCCCATCGTTGAATCCTACCTGAGGCCATAACTAGAATATTTTTATGAGGTGAAAATAAACCTAAAAGAGGCTTACGGTCAGTAATTAGTTTAAATTCATGACCCATAGATAGAAATGAAATTTCTTTACTGCAAATACTAAGGCTAAGGCTTTACGTTCAAGTTGTGCATATCGTCTTTCAGTCTCAGTTAGTGTTCTAGAAGCAAAACAGATAGGCCTATCTACACCATCAATGTGGTGAGATAACACTGCCCCAATTCCATAAGAACTGCTATCTGCTGAAACTAAGAGAGGAAGTTTAGGATCATAATGCACTAGGAGAGTGGACTTCAGTAGTACGTCTTTGAAAGCCTCAAATGCTTCCTTTTGGGATTTCTCCCATCTCCACTGTTTCCCAGATCGTAATAATTTATTTAGGGGTTCAAGGAAAGTCGATGCATTAGGCAAAAATTTCCTATAAAAGTTTAGGAGACCTAAATAAGCTTGTAACTGTGCGATGTTTTGTGGAGGTGGTGCATTTTTTATTGCTTCTAGTTTATCCACCGTTGGATGAATGCCTGAGGCATCTATGCGGAACCCTAAATATGAAACCTCGTTAGTGACCCAAGAACACTTTTCTTTCTTTAGCTTAAGTCTGGCATCCCGGAGTCTTTTTAGAACTGTGGTTAATCTAGTTAGGTGTTCTTTTTCAGACGAACCTGAAATGAGGACATCATCTAGGAAACAAAGTTCCCCGGAATGTGACCTAGAACTTGGGCCTGTATTATCACCACTTTGCTGCTCATGAAATAGGTACTCCACTCCAATGTTCGAAGTATTTCCCCTTTCAGGATTTACACTAGAAATGTTATAATTAAAATTTTCATCCCTTGTTTTCTTTGAAAAGCAAACTTTAGCTATGTGGCCTATTTTACTACAGTTTCGGCAAACTGCTTCTTTAAAAGGGCAGTCCTTCTTCCAGTGGTGTTTTCCACACCCAGTACATGGCTTGGAAGGCTTTTCCTCCTGTTTAGTAGGCTCATTAGGTCTGCCAGGCCTAGAAGATTTACAGGTATTTACGTGTTGGGCTTTACTTCTGTGACTGCCAAAAGCTCTAACATCTTTAACAGCTGCTTCCCTAGCCGCAGCTATTTCTACAGCCTGACTAAAAGTTAGGTCCTGTATAGCTAATTGGGCTCTTTGGGCAGACTCTTCTTTAAGGCCCATTAGACCTATCTCTTAGCATTTCGTCTAATTTGTCCCCAAATTTACAAGTACGGCTATGGGCTTTTATTCCTGCAACAAACTCTGCAATGCTTTCATTCACCGTCTGATGCCTCAAATAAAATTTGAAACGTTCATAGATGAGAACTACTCGGGTTTGTAGTGATCGGTTAGGGCCTGTACCAATTCACTCTTGGTGCAAGTTTCCGGTGCTTTAGGAGCAACTAGGTCCATAACTAAGCCAAACGTTTTAGGGCCTATTATAGTTAAAAAGGTAGGTACTTTCTTAGCATCAGGAATGGAATTTGCCTCGAAAAACAACCTCGCCCTAGTGGCATAAGCTTCGAAGTCCTCCCCAGAGTCTTCGTAGGGGCTTATATGGCCAATCACCGACATACTAGAACAAAACCGATTTAGGCCAAATAACGTGAAGTAGGTTAGATTTGGTTTAAATTTGATCTAGTTACTCCCCAGTTAGGACTGAATAGTAAATTGTATTAGAGTTAGGGCTGAGAAGGAATTAGTATTAGAGTTAGGGCTGGGTAGGAATTAGTTTTAGAGTTAGGGCTGAGTAGGAATTAGTATTAGAGTTAGGCCGGCGGGACCTAAGCTATAAGACGGTAGCTTACCCACAAAAGCCAACCAAATCGGACGACCCACTAGGCTACATCCAATTTTCCAAACAACCACTTGAACCCAATAAGTCAAATTAAATCCAATGAACCATATTAAATCCAATGAACCAAATTTAATCCAATGAACCAAATTTAATCCAATGAACCAAATTTAATCCAATGAACCAAATTTATTCCAATGAGCCAAATTGAATCCAATGAGCCAAATTGAATCCAATGAGCCAAATTGAATCCCATCCTCGTCGCCAAATATAATAGCTTGGGGTTAGTGACCCCGCTAAGTTACTAAGTTTCTAAACAACAAACAAAGGCACAAAATATATTATATATATATACAAACAATATATTCGCTCAGTTATGGACTATGCTAGCCCATGCTGGGCACCCATTATCTCAAACACACACATAAACACCTTACAGACAATACAAAACAACGCACTTCGTATCATTACAGGATGCACTCAAACAACACCAATAGAACACCTGCACACAGAAACAAAAATACTGAAAGTTAGGGAACATTTAGACATGAGGGGAACACAATTCATGGCAGCAACGACAACTAACCCACAACACCCTTTCCACTACATGTACAATCATGCACCAACACCTCGCACCATTAAGGTAACACCAGAGAGACATTATAACCAAATACTCCATTCCATACCACGCCCCACAGACATCACACAGTACAGAAAACACATACACACACACACCTAACCCACAAAACACTGACACGACTCGGTCCGAATGCGGTCCTAGGTGCGAAGCCGCCACCCATTAACAGGTCAGAGATCAGCCTGAGCAGATCGGATCGAGTTCACTTAGCACGATTCCGATGTGGCCATCACCCCAACTTACGGACATATAAACACAGACTAGACAACTCCATAGACGACACCTGTCACCTGTGCCAGGATACACTACAAACAATTGAACACATTATGACAGACTGTACCGCTCTAGCACAACAACGAACACAAGACAACATCACTAGTGCGCTGAACCTCTGGTCCACTCCGGAGAGGGCGATCGGTTGCCTGCGTGCCGCCGGCTTGCTCGATCAGGGTGGGCTGATCGGCTAAACAACAACAACAAACAAAGGCACTTACCGGTGCGTTCAATTAGATATTCTTTAGGGTCTACCATAGATTTCCTGCGTCCTACCAACCGCCTACCTCACTCTCTCACTTTACTAATTTAGAAGCTAGGGGAATGTCCATAGCTTCTAAATTAGTAAAGTGAGAGAGTTCGGTAGGCCGTTTGTAGGATGCTGGAAATCTATGCTAGGCACTAAAGATCTAAATCAAAGCACCGGTAAGTGCCTTTGTTGTTGTTTAGAAACCTAATAACTTGGCGGGGTCAGTAACCCCACGCTATTACACTTACAAAACCTTGCTCTGCGACCTTTCAAAAAAACATTTAAAACATGCTGTGAACTTAGTTACCCTGTCCTTTCTCTTCTCAACAGGTAAAGCCTCAGCCACCTCACATTTATATGACTTGTGGTTGCCTTTGCCAAATATGCATTCCTTGATTCCCTTTAACTTATTCTCAGAGGATGCATGTACAGCTGACACTGTACCTGGCTGTTCTTTTTGGTAGAAACTTTGGTGCTCTGATTGCCTTTGTCCCCTCGTTTAACATCCCAATGTGCAAACTCATTTCCCTCTCGTCTTGCTAATTATGTATCTAAATCTACAAGGCTTAACATCTGCTGAAGGGGGATGTACACATGTTCTGCAGAGTGTCCCCTACTTAATTCAAGCAAAATTGAGCTAGGCAATTTAGACTCCAGTACAGTAACCAACATTACACCATACCTTTCCATTCCTGCCCCCAAGTCGTCCAGGGACCTAGTTCTAACTTCAAATTTATCATATAACTGCCGTAACTCCTTGACACTAGTGATGCACCGGAGCTCCGGCTCCGGCCGGCCAGGAGTTCCGGCCATTTTAGAAAACCTCCTGCTCCGGCTGGAGGTCTCACTAAACTCCGGCCTCTGGCCGGAGGTGCCACGTATACCAAACTCAATTCTGACAACTTTTAGTTTTAATTCTATAAAACTATGAAACCTCATTTCTGCACCTATCCGAATATTTCAGTTCTCAGGTGACTGTAATAATAATTTATTTTATGAATGGTCAGTGATTGTATTAATATTTAAGTTCTCAGTGACTGTAATAATAATTCATTTTATGAGTGATCAGTGATTGTATTAATAATTGATTTGATAGAGGCTACTTTACTCAGCATTCAGCAAGACATCATAAGTTTCATAACCTGAGGATATTCTGTTCAATGGGAATTTTTAGAGAAATTAGCACGCACAAAGCAGAGAAAGTCGACTTTTATAAAGTTTAAGTTATTAAAGACTTAATAATTTAAAAGAGCAGGACTATAATATATAAACCCTAAATAGGTGAGACGATGGACCACACACACACACACACACACATATATATAAATACTGAAATAAATCAATTGGCCGGAACCTCCGGCCTCCGGCCAAAATCTGCCTCCAGTGCATCACTACTTGACACTATTGGGATTAGTAACAGGAAGTATAGCTAAAAGTTCACGGAGGTGGCTTTTAATTAAGATCTCTGGCTTCCCAAATCGTTTCTTTAATATATCCCACGCAACATTATAATTAGCCTCTGTTAATGCTAATCCTGCTATTGTCTTTGCTGCCTCCCCTTCAAAAGGGAATGTAAATAATTAAACTTCTCCACCGCAATTAACATTTGACTAGAATGAAATGCTGACTGAAAACTGTCTGCCCATCCTTGCCACTCCTGAATACTCCCAGAAAATGTTTGGAGTACAAGCCTCAGTAATTGAACTGCAGATCTGTTAACTTTAACTTCACAAACACTATTTGTTGAGGGCTGTGTTTCATTATTAAACCTGGTCTCTAACTGTACTGAGCTGCTAAACTCTTTTGCATGCTTTAATTATGTCATCAATAATCTCTTCAAAGTAAATTATGTAATTTTCGATTTCATCCTCTTCTATAAGAGCCTCAATTTTAACATTTACTTCGCTTAGTGCAACCTTTTTAGTTTCTAATATGGAAAGCTGCGCATTCACTAAACTTAAATCCCCTTGCTCTATGGAGAATCTATAGTGGCAATGACCTTTGTAATTAGAACTTTGTAGGCGCTTCTCCTTTTTCTAAACTTGTTCAATTCAGCTGCACTCATCTTCAATGCAAACAACAACTGGGCTCAATGCCAAATAAGATGAATTGGCGAAAATACTTAACCAAACTGATCAACCTCAAATTTTGCCTTTTATCAAATAAACTGAATTGCTTGGTTGGGGTACTGACCAAACACCAGTATGGAATACTGCAATGAGTCTTTACTAATTATTGTTTTCTGTGTAACAAGTCTTTACTAATTATTGTTTTCTGTGTTTCAGATCTATGCTATGTTTATGTTGAATAAAGCCTCAAATTGGCCTTTACTTTATCTCTAGCCCGCTAACAAACGCGGCACCACAATTTATTCAACATTTCAATCAGCCATTCAGTCGGCCTTTCAGATACAGCAAGCAAATATTCATCCAGTAATCTTACTATATCATGGAGAAGGTGATTCGCCCGGATAAATTTATTACTTCTCCGAATTCTCCCCAAGCTGGGAAACTATGGAAATTATGGTCGCGCGGATTCAAATATTTCTTGAGTACTATCGCCGAACACAACCCCAATAAATTGGAGGTTCTATTCATACATATCGGCCCCGATGTCGCTGATATCATTCAAGACTGCTCTACTTATGAGGATGCCATGGCAGCCTTAGAGGCCACCTACGTCAAGAAGCCAAACGAGGTATGCGCTCGCCACCTGTTGTCCACCCGTCACCAAAAGCCCGAGGAAACCCTCGATGAGTACTTGCAAATTCTTCAACAACTAGCCAATGACTGCAACTTCAAATCGGTTTCCGCCGACGAAAACAGGAGTTCATCTGTGAGAGACGCTTTCATCCGAGGAATTAGAGATAGCGCCATCCGTACCCGCTTACTCGAAAATGACACACTCTCACTGGAAAAGGCTATCGTCCAGGCTCGAACATTAGATCAGGCCCAGAAAAACTCAGAATCGTACCTCACTCATTACGGTGCTGTTGCAGCCACTGGCTCTCGCCACGAACCGTCGCCGACTACTGACTCTGCCCGGCCTGCCTGCGTCCAAGAAGACGATCTCCCAAACTCTTCAGCCGCTACGAATTTCGACAACAAAGCCGCTCTGTGCTTCTTCTGCGGGTCTCGACGCCACCCACGAAGCAGGTGTCCAGCAAAGGATTCTATCTGTGCGAAATGTGAAAAGACCGGCCACTGGGCCAAAGTCTGCCGCTCAAGTACTTCCTCGGCACGTCAAAAACAGGATAAAACCACAGCGTCTCATTCAGCCGCAGCATTAGCGACCATTAGTACCACTCTATCGTGTAGCTCCTCCATGCCTACCAACTCAACAGTCGATATCCTCGTCAACGGCCGTTCGTGTCTCGCCTTGTTGGATACTGGCAGCTCGGACAACTTCATTCGTGAGGATCTAGCCAAACACTTAGAGCTGCCCATTCTTCCGCACTCGGGCGTCGTATCAATGGCTTCGCCTAATCTATCCGCAGCCATCTCAGGTCGATGTACAGTGAAGGTTACGATGGGAGACCGCGACTACGAAAAGCTCGAACTATCCGTCTTGTCGGATCTGTGCGCTGACATAATACTCGGTACCCCATTCTTAATCAGACACAAGGAATTGAACATCAATTTCGGAGGTCCGGAGCCAGCACTCCATATATGCGGCCTTACTCGATCAAGAATTTCAGCCCCACCACTATTCGGCAACTTAACTGCCGATTGTCGTCCCATCGCCACGAAGTCCAGACGATTTTGCTCTGAGGACAAAATTTTCATTGGGAAAGAAATCGAAAAGCTACTCAGGGATGAGATAATTGAACCCAGTAACTCACCCTGGCGTGCTCAAGTAGTCATCACATCTACCGAAACAAAAAAAAAACGCATGGTAATCGATTTCTCTCAAACCGTCAACCGATTTACCATGCTAGATGCATATCCTCTTCCGCGAATCGATGATATAGCCAACAAAGTCTCACAACACAAATACTACAGCGTAATTGATCTGTCAAGCGCATACTACCAGGTAGAAATCGATCCGTCTGAACGACCTTTCACAGCATTCGAGGCTGACGGAAATCTATACCAATTCAGAAGGATCCCTATGGGAGTAACTAACGGAGCCGCGGCCTTCCAGCGCGTCATGAACGAATTCATATCCTCGAACAACTTATCATCAACATACGCCTACCTCGACGATCTCACCATCTGCGGAACCACTTGGGAAGAGCACGATGAGAACCTTCGACATTTCTGGGAAGCCGCTAAACGAGTAAATCTGAGTCTAAACAAGGAAAAATGCAAGCTTTCGATGACATCAGTGCACCTGCTCGGATATTCTATCTCTCATGGCGTATTGCGGCCCGATCCCGAACGCCTCCGGCCACTACAAGAACTTCAAACTCCTCGCAACAAGTCGTCTCTACAACGCGTAATCGGACTATTCGCATACTATGCTAAATGGATTCAGAACTATTCCCTCAAGATCAAACCTCTGCTCAACGTTTCATCATTCCCATTAACTCGCGAGGAAGTATCAACGATCCAAACACTCAAAGATGATATCTCGAAAGCTGTCGTCGGTTCAATCGATGAAGAACTGCCGTTCACTGTGGAGACGGACGCTTCCTCTTCAGCAATCGGAGCCACCCTCACCCAGAACGGCCGCCCGGTGGCGTTCTTTTCTCGCGCTCTGAATAACACAGAACGTCGCCATCACATCGTTGAAAAGGAGGCATACGCTGTAATCGAATCCATTCGCAAGTGGAAGCACTTCTTAGCTTATCGACACTTTACTGTCGTCACCGACCAGCGGAGCGTATCTTTCATGTTCGATGGAAAAGCTACTGGTCGTATTAAGAACGATAAGATTCTCCGTTGGCGTGTAGAACTAGCCGGCTACTCATCACAATAAAATACAGACCGGGCCCGAGAACCGAGCCGCAGACGCATTGTTCGCGATCCTTTTGTGCTGCTACTCCCGAAGAAATCCTCGCCCAGCTGCATGTTAATCTGATACACCCAGGAGTCCGCCCGAATGACTCATTTTTTGTGGAGCTAGGAACTACCATTCTCAGTGGATGACATCAAACGAGTTACGTCGGAATGCCAAACATGCGCTAAATGTAAGCCACAGTACTATAAACCAGAAGTTAGTCACTTAATACGGGCCATGTCCCCGTTTGACCGACTTAGCATCGACTTTAAAGGCCCGCTTCCGAGCGCAACTTCGCGACCTACATCCTAACAGTAATCGACGAGTATTCACGCTTTCCTTTTGCCTTCCCGTGCCGTGATACGAACACGTCAACCGTTATCGCCCGTCTCACCGAGTTATTTTCTACCTTCGGAACTCCCTCTTACATCCACACAGATCGAGGGACATCGTTTATGTCTTCGGAACTAAAACTGTTCCTAACTAAACATGGTATCGCGACTAGTCGCACAACGCCGTATCACCCCCAAGGAAACGGGCAATGCGAACGTTACAATGGAATCATCATGAACACCATCAAACTAGCCATAGAAGATTGCGGGTTGCCGATGTCGCAATGGGAGTCCGTCCTACCAGACGCGCTGCACTCGATTAGATCGCTGCTGTGTACGGCCACGAACGAAACTCCTCACGAGCGTCTATTCACGCACCCGCGGCGTACTTCTACCGGTTCTGCACTACCGACGTGGCTGTCTTCTCCGGGAACTGTACTCCTTCGCCAATTCATTCGCCGATCCAAGAACGACCTACTCGTCGAGGAAGTTGAATTAATTGAGGCAAACCCCAACTACGCGTTTATACGGCATCCGAATGGGAGAGAAGATACCGTATCCATCAGGGACCTGGCACCGGCGGGACGTAGCAATACGGATGACACGAATCACTATGAACCCCCCGTACCCAGTCCGCCAATCAATTCCACCCCGCTAACGGACGACTCAGAACCCGCTGAGATCCGCCGACACACGGTCCCAACAGCTCCCGTCGAAGCGACTCCAGTCGAAGTCGAGAGAGGCCCACCTGTGTCAGTAACCTCCGAGACGAGTCCCCCTCTGAGAAGAAGCACTCGAATCAGATACCCAGCTCAACGCTTAAACTTGTAGACTCTTCTTTCTTCCAGAATATCTTGAACTTGTCGTTTTGTTTCTTACCGTGCAATGTATCACGTATTATAAAAGAAGAGAGGAATGTAATGAGTCTTTACTAATTATTGTTTTCTGTGTAACAAGTCTTTACTAATTATTGTTTTCTGTGTTTCAGATCTATGCTATGTTTATGTTGAATAAAGCCTCAAATTGGCCTTTACTTTATCTCTAGCCCGCTAACAAACGCGGCACCACAAATACCAAATTTTCCACCCAAGTAAGTGGCGCACTGAAGTCTGCAACCTTCGCCAACGAACAATAAAACCAAAATTAACCAAACCAGTAAAAATGTAGGCCCAAAACAACGACAGACTAGCGGCCAAGTTTCGCAATTGGGCGACCAAACTTTCTACCCTGTGACCTTAACTCAATTATGCTCAACTCGTCCAGGTCTAACTTGGGCTACAATTTGCACAATCAGAACTTTGCCGAAAAATAGTCACTGACTCAGTCTTGGGCTAGAATCCGGTTCGAAGACCATATTATTTTTTATTTTATTGGGTTCAGAATCCGAGCTGAGCCCTGAAACAGCCAAGCTCTGAAGGGCCACACAGCCCAAGTTAAGCTAGACCAAAACTTACTGACTTGGAGGTCCTATTAGGTCCTACCTCAGGGTTGCTGACTTGATATGGGCCTACCTTAGGCCTCAGTTGCATAAAATTAAGATAAAAAACAAAAGAGGCACTATTTATGGTCTTATTTCTAAACCTTGCAACAACACACAACCTGCATCATTACACGATGCAACAATCTTGTATCTAAGCAACCAAACTGAAATGCAAGAGAGCTCTCTCTAAGACTACGCCCTGCAAGTGTTGCATTCAACAAACTAGTACAAAGGACGCGCCAGTGCCCCCCCAAAAAATGATGCCACAAGAGTGCCCAAACAATGATGCCACAAGAGAATAAAAAATGCTAGCTCTAAATTAAGTGAATTTTTCACTAACCTTACAATTATGGGATGGATATATATACACCTTAACTTAATATATACAAGCAATGCTGCATCAATCAGCTTAGTCATCATATCGCCTTGGAACAACAATGGCTCTTCCTCTTCTATATTTTCTAACATATGGTCAGTAATTAGTTTGAATTCATGACCCCATAGATAGAAATTAATTTTTTTTACTGTAAATACTAAGGCTTAGGCTTCACGTTCAAGTTATGCATATCGCCTTTCAGTCTCAGTTAGTGTTCTAGAAACGAAACAGATAGGCCTATGTACACCATCACTGTGGTGAGATAACACAGCTCCAATTCCATAAGAACTGCTATCTGCTGAAACTATGAGAGGAAGTTTAGGATCATAATGCACCAGGAGAGTGGACTTTAGTAGTACGTCCTTGGAAGCCTCAAATGCTTCTTTTTGGGTTTTCTCCCATCTCCACTGTTCCCCAGATCGTAATAACTTATTTAGGGGTTCAAGGAAAGTCGATGCATTAGGCAAAAATTTCCGATAAAAGTTTAGGAGACCTAAATAAGCCTGTAACTGTGTGATGATTTGTGGAGGTGGTGCATTGTTTATTGCTTCTAGTTTATCCACCGTTGAATGAATGCCTGAGGCATCTATGCGGAACCTCAAATATGAAACGTCATTAGTGGCCCAAGAACACTTTTCTTTCTTTAGCTTAAGTCCGGCACCCCGGAGTCTTTTTAGAACTGTGGTTAATCTAGTTAGGTGTTGTTGTTTTTAGATGAACCTGAAATGAGAACATCATCTAGAAAACAAAGTACACCCGGAATGTAACCTAGAACTTGGTTAATTGTCCTCTAAAAAATACCCGGAGCCGATGCTGTTCCATAGCATAGCCAATTGTACTTATATAGGCCTCGGTGCGTATTTATGATAGTTAGCGCTTTAGAATTTTCATCTGAACTTAATTGAACATAGGCTTTGGAAATATTTAGTTTTGTGAAATAATTACCCCCAGTAAGAGAGCTAAATAAATCACTGGTCTACAGCCAAAATGCTTCGGAAATAAAAGTAGTCAATCTTTACTAATTTTGGGTCACTGAATACGAAAATGATGCCTAAATTTGCCAATTGGCTCTACTTATAAAGATATCAGGCAACCTTGCACCCTACTAACTGGACTGCATCTGTCGCGTAATATGTAGACGCCTGTGACACATCGACGCATTGACTCTACTGCGCATGCGCGGTTATATTTTTTTATTTTAATAAATTAATGTAAATATATACATATATACACACAATAAAATGTAATTTTAAATTTATCTATTACATTATGTATTTGTAAATTATTTATTAAAAAATAGATTGGATCATTTTAACATATTGCTTCCCATAATGTTTTTTGATATTAATATAAATGGAATACTAACCTAACTTAACCTTACCTAATTTAAAATTATTAAAATGCAATGTAATTACATTAATTTATTAAAATAAAAAAAATATATAACTACGCGCATGCGCAGTAGATTCAAGGCGTCGATGTGTCACAGGCGTCTATATATTACGCCACAGCATCAGTTCATTCGCGGAAGTCATACAGTGCACCCTTGTCAAACTCTTTTTAGTGTTTGCTTTTGAAACTGAATTTTTTTCAGCCTAATTTGAACAAAGATGCCTCGTAATTGCGTGAACAGTGTAAATAACTTCTGTTATGTTTGTGAAGAATTGACTTTTGCATCACAAAAGCGTGCTATAACCGCCGTGATTAGGAAAGCCTATCACCTTTATTTTGGCTGTAAAATTGGAGATCAGGACAAGAGCTGGGCCCCACACATATGCTGCAATACTTGTGCAACAAACCTTCGCCAGTGGTTGAATCGGAAAAGGAAATCAATGCCTTTTGTAGTGCCAATGGTGTGGCGGGAACCAACAGATCATGTCAGCAATTGTTACTTCTGCATGGTGCCTCCAGTCAAGAAAGGTATTTGCAAGAAGAAAAAGTGGATTTTACAATATCCGCATATACCCTCTGCTATACGCCCGGTACCTCACGGCGAAGGACTACCCGTTCCTGAGCCCCCACACTCATTCTCCCTGGAGTCAGAGGACGAAGAGAATGAAGGAACCTGCGAAACTTGTGAGCCTTCAACTTCACAAGACCCTGAATTTGTTTATAACTTGACATCTTCTAAACCGCACATGATAACTCAGAATGAATTAAACGACTTTATCAGAGATTTAGAACTGCCAAAGAGTAAGGCAGAGCTGTTGGGCTCCAGATTGCAGCAGTGGAATCTCCTCGCTGAAAATGTTAGAGTGTGTAAGTTTCGTGACCGTCAAAAAGATTTTGTCCCATTCTTCATCATGGAAGGTGACCTTGTAGCTTGCAACGACATCGATGGTCTGATGGCAGCTCTCAACATTATTCACAATCCTGATGAGGGGAGACTGTTCATTGATTCATCGAAGTTGGGCCTAAAAGCTGTTTTGTTGCATGTTGGCAACGTACTGCCATCAATTCCAGTTGGTCATGCAGTCCACATGAAGGAAACATATGACGACATGAAGCAACTTTTGAACTGCATAAACTATGACAAACATCAGTGGCAGGTTTGTGGTGACTTGAAAGTTGATGCTATCGTGCTTGGACTGCAGCCGGGCTACACTAAGTATTGCTGTTTTCTGTGTGAATGGGATAGTCGGGCTAAGACTTCTCATTACATCAAGAAGGATTGGCCACTCCGACACTCATTGGAACCTGGAACAAAAAATGTTCAGTATCCTCCACTTGTAGAATCGAGCAAGATTTTGTTACCACCCTTACACATCAAACTGGGCGTCATGAAAAATTTTGTTAAGGCTATGGATAAAACGGGGGAAGCTTTTAAGTACCTCGGTGGTAAATTCCCAAAGCTCAGTGAAGCAAAACTCAAGGAGGGTGTATTTGTTGGTCCACAGATCCGCGAGCTTCTTAGAGATGAGGAGTTCGACCGTATCCTAAGTGGTGAGGAGAAGACAGCGTGGAATGCTTTCCGGTTAGTAGCAACCAATTTTCTCGGAAATACCAAAGCTGACAATTACAGGAATATGTCTTTAAAGATACATTTCCTCCATTCGCACTTGGAATTTTTTCCGGCCAACTGCGGAGCAGTCAGCGATGAACATGGTGAACGTTTCCACCAGGATATCTCAGCGATGGAGAAACGCTACCGGGGGAAATGGAGTCCATCATTGTTAGCAGACTACTGCTAGACAATAACAAGAGATGCTCCAGAAATTGAATACAAGAGACAAGCAAAGAAGCGACGGGTTGAATCAATATAAGTGACTACATTATACAGGTATGTTACTAATATATGGTATACAAGAGATGCTCCAGAAGTTGAATACAAGAGACAAGCAAAGAAGCGACGGGTTGAATCAATATAAGTGACTGCATTATACCGGTAACAATGTAGCCCCCAAAACAACGACAGACTAGCGGCCAAGTTTCGCAATTAGGCGACCAAACTTTCTACTCTGAGACCTTAACTCAATTATGCTCAACTCGTCCAGCCTAACTTGGGCTACAATTTGCACAATCAGAACTTTGCCGAAAAATAGTCACTGACTCAGTCTTGGGCTAGAATCCGGTTCGAAGACCATGTTATTTTTTATTTTATTGGGTTCAGAATCCCAGCTGAGCCCTGAAACAACCAAGCTCTGAAGGGCCACACAGCCCAAGTTAAGCTAGACCAAAACTTACGGACTTGGAGGTCCTATTAGGTCCTATCTCAGGGTTGCTGACTCGATATGGGCCTACCTTAGGCCTCAGTTGCATAAAATTAAGATAAAAAACAAGAGGCACTATTTATGGTCTCTTCTAAACCTTGCAACAACACACAACCTGCACCATTGCACGATGCAACAATCTTGTATCTAAACAACCAAACTGAGTTGCAAGAGAGCTCTCTATAAGACTACGCCCTGCAAGTGCTGCATTCAACAAACGAGTAGAAAGGACGCGCCAGTGCCCCCCCAAAAAAATGATGCCACAAGAGTGCCCAAACAATGATGCCACGAGAGAATAAAATATGCTAGCTCTAAATTAAGCGAATTTTTCACTAACCTTACAATTATGGGATGGATATATATCACCTTAAATTAATATATACAAACAATGCTGCATCAATCAGCTTAGTCATCATATCGCCTTGGAACAACAATGGCTCTTCCTCTTCTAGATTTTCTAACATATGGTCAGTAATTAGTTTGAATTCATGACCCCATAGATAGAAATTAATTTTTTTTACTGTAAATACTAAGGCTTAGGCTTCACGTTCAAGTTGTGCATATCGCCTTTCAGTCTCAGTTAGTGTTCTAGAAGCAAAACAGATAGGCCTATGCTTCCTTTTGGGTTTTCTCCCATCTCCACTGTTCCCCAGATCGTAATAACTTATTTAGGGGTTCAAGGAAAGTCGATGCATTAGGCAAAAATTTCCGATAAAAGTTTAGGAGACCTAAATAGGCCTGTAATTGTGTGATGATTTGTGGAGGTGGTGCATTTTTTATTGCTTCTAGTTTATCCACCGTTGAATGAATGCCTGAGGCATCTATGCGGAACCTCAAATATGAAACGTCATTAGTGGCCCAAGAACACTTTTCTTTCTTTAGCTTAAGTCCGGCATCCCGGAGTCTTTTTAGAACTGTGGTTAATCTAGTTAGGTGTTCTTTCTTTTAGATGAACCTGAAATGAGAACATCATCTAGAAAACAAAGTACACCCGGAATGTAACCAAGAACTTGATCAATTGTCCTCTAAAAAATACCTGGAGCCGATGCTGTTCCATAACATAGCCTATTGTACTTATATAGGCCTCGGTGTGTATTTATGATAGTTAGCGCTTTAGAATTTTCATCTGAACTTAATTGAGCATATATTTAGTTTTGTGAAATAATTACCCCCAGTAAGAGAGCTAAATAAAATTCATCAGGCTTGGGTATAGGGTAGCAATCTCGAAGAACTGCTCTATTTGCTGTTAAACGGTAATCCCCACATAACCGCACTGACTTGTCAGGTTTTAGTAAAGGAACTACCGGGGCAGCCCACTTAGCGTATGTGACTGATTCGATAATTTTATCTTTGAGCTGTCTGTCAATTTCTAAATCTACCCTCTCCCGCAGTGCATGTGCAACTGAACGAGTCTTACAAAATTTTGGAGTTACATTAGGATCTACCTCTAAACAGACCTGATGGCCTTTTAGTTTGCCTACTTCAGGCCCAAAAAGAGAATAAAACTCCCTTAACAATGAGTCTATGGCAGAGGGATATGTGAGTGTTTCACATCTGCTTGACCCTTTGGTAAAAATTTGTCAATAGGTATTTTCAAAGTATCAATCCAATCACGGCGTAGTAGAGTAGGTCTTTGCTCATCCACCACTAAAAGAGTTAAGGGATGAGACAAAGTTTTCTTGTTGAGTGTAACTGTGATGGATGCTTCTCCACAAATCAGGGCACTGAAAAGATTATGGTGCCCCCATACGAGTATATATGTAATTCAAAATAAAAACAATACTAAACCGTAAAATAAATTCATATCTTTCGAAATGGAACAAAACTTCCATGTATGCTGAAATTAAAATAGCTTCTTTCTAGATTTACTGATTGCAAAATCCTGGATAATTTCAACGAAGCTGACTCGACGAAGCATGTCCGCTTCTGTACACAGTAGGGAAAGTGAATCAAGTCTGTCCTGACACATTGTTGTTCTCTGAGGGTTTTTTATTCCTTTCAGCTGAGAAAAAGAGCGTTCTTCGGGCAGTTAGTAATCATCAATGTTAGAAAAATACGTAGTGCGATATCTACATTTGGAAATACACATTGTGTCCTGTCTTTCACTCGGGTGTCATGAAGATCAATGTGACTGAATTCCGTTTTTCCAGTTTCATTAAACTTTGAGCGCAAAAAACAGTGGAACTGCCGTAGTTCTCCACAAAGATTTATGTTCAAGTCAACAGGACATAAGTCAACTAGCTTTTGGGAACCTTGTGAATAGTGTTAGTCAGATAAGTCGAAATCGTTTAGAAAAGAAAATCTACATGATACTTCTTTGTACACTTCACCTCTCCCCTTCATATGAACTTTAAGTGTATCAATTAAAGCGTAGTAAGTCGATACGCGAAATTTGTCTCTAGGATTCAATGCTGTTTCTGGTGCACTGCCATCATTTCCTTGTTTTTTTCCTGATTCGCTTGCGGGACTGGGCTTCTTTGTAGTCAGTATCAGGCAAGATATCTTTTGATATGTCTTCAAATCTTCCGAAATCATTCCTCAAAGTGTGTAAGTGGTCTGCTAATGATTTTCTCATTTTTTTTGGTGCCCCTGCCTTGCTGGTGCCCTAAGCACGTGCTTAGTCTGCCTAATGGGTAATCTAGGCCTGCCACAAATAGGTATTTGTATGTCCCCATATTTTTTTAGTATTGTTTTAGATGCACATAGTTTAGGTGTATTTTTTAAAGTTTTGTCAAAAACTGTTTTGGACATGACAGTTAGGGCAGCACCTGCATCTAGTTCTAGAGCTGCAATTCCATTTAGGCGTACCTCTACCTGCATTATCACCACTTTGCTGCTCATAAAATAGGTACTCCACTTCAATGTTCGAAGTATCAGGTTATAACATAAATTCTGCTCGATTAGAAAACAGACGATAGATAATAAAATAACCTCAAGATAATATGAAATAGTTTTAGAAATGTTGCAAAATACACGATACAGAATGATACAGACTGACTTAGGCTAGTGTAGGATTAGGCTAATGAATATTTTTCATGCAGTTACAACGCCACCCCTACGATATTACAGTAATTGAAAAAACATGGAACCCACGAAAGAGCATATTCGACATGTGATGCTGTATGAGTTCCATAAAGGATCTAACGCTAGTGAATCCGCAAGAAACATTCAAAGAGTTTATGGAAATGATGTTGTGAACGAATGGATGTGTAGAAGGTGGTTTGAAAAGTTCAGAAATGGAGACTTCAGTCTGAAAGATTATTAACGAACAGGACGACTAAATGAGTTAGATGAAGAGTTGCTGAAAGCAACAGTGGAGGAAAACCCAACGGTAACTGTAAGAGAACTTGACCTGCAACTCGACGTTAGCCATATAACCATTCATCGTCATTTGAAGCTGTTAGGAAACGTAGTGAAGGTTGGAAAACGGGTTCCACATCTTCAACATCGAATCGATATTTGCACATCACTTCATTCTCGGCAACTGCAGGTACCGTTTTTGAATCGGATCGTCACTGGGGATGAAAAATGGGTCCTCCATAACAATATTAAACGTCGACATCAGTGGCTTAGTCGTGAAACAAAGCCTGAACCTCGGCCGTGGAATTGACCCCATCCAAAGAAAATTTTGCTATGCGTTTGGTGGGATATGCAAGGAATTATTCATTTTGAGCTTCTGCCAGATAACCAAACAATCACAGCTGAAGTCTACTGCCAACAACTCCAACGACTGAAGATGGCATTACAAGACAAACGTCCTGCACTAATTAATCGCAGAGGTGTTCTATTCCACTAGGATAATGCGCGCCCTCACATTGCTCGAATCACCACTGCCCAATTGGAGGCATTTGGTTGGGAAAAAATGGCTCATCCACCTTATTCTCTGGACATCGCACCTTCAGACTACTATTTATTCAGAAGTCTGCAACACTACCTCGATGGACAAAAGTTGCAATCCAGAGAAGCTATCGAAAACGAAGTGATCGCTTTTTTAACTCGAAACCAAGGGATTTCTTCGAACGTGACATAAAAAACTTTTCTACAGGTGGGAGGAGGTCATAGAAAAAGAAGGGAATTATATTGATGATTAGTTTGTCATTATGTCATTTAATTTTTGTTGTGAATTGAGGTGACGTGTGTGTGCATATATATATATATATATACCGTGTGACCACAAAAATTGTCCCTGTTTTTAATCGCTTATTACTCAGTCATTATTGCAGCTTCACAAATGAAATAAAAAGCATTCGAAAGAGAACATTTTAAAGTTTTATTTAATTTTTTCGATATCCTGGATACGAAATCAGTACTTATAAAAAAATGACAGTTTTATCCACCACAATCATGGGTTATTTGTCGTGTGACCACAAAAATTGTCCCTGTTTTTAATCGCTTATTACTCAGTCATTATTGCAGCTTCACAAATGAAATAAAAAGCTTTCGAAAAAGAATATTTAAAAGTTTTATTTAATTTTTTCGATATCCTGGGTACGAAATCAGTACTTATAAAAAAATGACAGTTTTATCCACCACAATCATAGGTTATTTGTCGGACATGCAACATGTTTTCATCGCAGAAGAGATGATCAAACATGGCTCGGTAGTTGCCACCCAACGGTCTTTCAGACGACAATACGGTCAGCAAAGGACCATAGATTCTAAAACGATTCGCAGGATTTTCGCAAAATGGAAACATCACGGCTCAATCAAGAACATGCATAAAGGCAACTCTGGGCGCAGCAAAGGTGTGCGAACCGCTGAAAACATTGATTCAGTCGCAAATCAGCTTGAAACGGACAACAAGAAATCTGTGAGACGACTATCAGCTGTGACAGGAATCAAACGGGAGAGCATTCGGAAAATAATCACGTTGGATTTGAGAATGAAGTCATTCAAAATTATGTTTGCAACAGCTTAGCGAACAAGACTACCAGCGTCGTTTGATGTTTTGTGAACGCATTGAAACAATAATTGAACAAAACCAGATAAGATTAAGTGACATAATATTCAGTGATGAATGTCACATCTATCTCAATGGGTTCATCAACAGACAGAATTACCGGTGTTGGTCACAAAACAAGCCAAATATACACTTGGAGAAACCTCTGCATTCACCAAAAGTTACTGTCTGGTGTGGTTTGAGTAGCAGCAAGGTTTATGGTCCTTACTTTTTTGAGGACCCAGAGACAAGGAGACCGCTTTCAGTAACTTCAGAAAGATATGTAGAAATGCTGAACACTGTTTTTGAACAAGAAAACTGCAGTAACAAGTGATTTCAGCAAGACGGAACAACAGCCCACACAACTAGGCAATCACTGGAATGTTTAACAAGATTTTTGAACAAAGATTCATTTCTCATCGCTCGCAGTTTCCCTGCCCGCAAGATCTCCCGATCTATCACCTATGGACTTTTTTCTCTGGGGATTTGTCAAGGACAAAGTATTCAGGCAAGAGCCATCCTCTATCGAAGAATTAAAGCAAGCGGTGGTAGAGAGTGTACAGTCCATTGAATGCAGCGTTTTGGAAAATGTAATAAATAACTTCCTTTCCCGTCGTGTGAAATGTAAGAATGTCCAGGGACGTCACTTTGAACACATGTAGAATAAATTAAAACTTTAAAATGTTCTCTTTCGAATGCTTTTTATTTAATTTGTGAAGCTGCAATAATGACTGAGTAATAAGCGATTAAAAACAGGGACAATTTTTGTGGTCACACGGCTATATATAGTCTAAAGTCACTACAGGGAAAAATCACTAAAAGAAAGCTGAATGGCAACACGAAGGGATAAACAGAGCAACGCGGGGTGTTCGTTGGTTTGGCTGGACTAGAGCATGGTTATTCATATCTGACTAAATCGTTGGTGCTAAGTTTAATTTGGTGATGTTTCTAAGGTGACAAATGGGGTAGAAAGTTGTCAGTAAATAATAATAGTTAGGGGTAATGTCTATAGCTTCTAAATTAGTAAAGTTAGAGAGTTTAGGTAGACTGCTTTGTGGGACGCAGGAAATCTATGGTAGGCCCTAAAGAATATCTAATTCAACTCGCCGGTAAGTGCCTTTGTTTGTTGTTTAGAAACCTAGTAACTTAGCGGGGTCACTAACCCCAAGCTATTACTAAAAATTCGAGCAAATTTATCCTTATAAGTCATTTAATTTTTGTTCTGAATGAACTAAAAAATCGAGCAGAATATATGTTACAGCCTTAAATTTCCATGTTATAATTAGAATTTTCACCCCTTGTTTTCTTTGAAAAACAAACTTTAGCTATGTGGCCTATTTTACTACAGTTTCGGCGAACTGCTTCTTTAAAAGGACAGTCCTTCTTCCAATGGTGTTTTCCATACCCAGTTCATGGCTTGGAAGGCTTTTCCTCCTGTTTAGCGTTCGAATTAGCAGGTTTAGTCGTATTTGCCGCATACCTTTTAATTGTTTGTCAAGTAGGCTCGTTAGGTCTGCCTGGCCAAGAAGATTTAAAGCTATTTACGTGTTGGGCTTTACTACTGTGACTGCCAAAAGCTCTAACATCTTTAGCAGCTGCTTCTCTAGCCGCAGCTATTTCTACAGCCTGACTAAAAGTTAGGTCCTGTATAGCTAACACGGCTCTCTGGGTAGACTCCTCTTTGAGACCCATTACAAACCTATCTCTTAGCATTTCGTCTAATTTGTCCCCAAATTTACAAGTACGGCTATAGGCTTTTATATCTGCAACAAACTGCAATGCTTTCATTCACAGTCTAATGCCTCAAATAAAATTTGAAACGTTCATAGCTCAGAACTACTCGGAGTTTGTAGTGATTGGTTAGGGCCTGTACCAATTCACTATGGGTGCAAGTTTTCGGTGCTTTTGGAGCAACTAGGTCCATAACTAAGCCAAACGTTTTAGGGCCTATTATAGTTAAGAAGGTAGGTACTTTCTTAGCATCAGGAATGGAATTCGCCTCGAAAAACAACCTCACCCTGGTGGCATAAGCTTCGAAGTCCTCCCCAGAGTCTTCGTAGGGGCTTATATGGCCAATCACCGACATGCTAGAACAAAACCGATTTAGGCCAAATAACGTGAAGTAGGTTAGATTTGGTTTAAATTTGATCTAGTTACTCCCCAGTTAGGGCTGAATAGTAAATTGTATTAGAATTAGGGCTGAGAAGGAATTAGTATTAGAGTTAGGGCTGAGTAGGAATTAGTATTAGAGTTAGGCCGGCGGGACCTAAGCTATAGTACGGTAGCTTACCCACACAAACCAACCAAATCGAACGGCCCACCTAGGCTAGGCTACATCCAATTTTCCAAACACCCAAATTGAATCCAATAAGCCAAACTGAATCTCATCCTCGTCGCCAAATATAATAACTTGAGGTTTGTAACCCCGCTAAGTTACTAGGTTTCTAGACAACAACAAAGGCACTCACCGTTGCTTTGATTTAGATCTTCTTTAGGGCCTATTATAGGTTTCCAGTGTCCCACAAAGCGGCCTACTTAACTCTCTCACTTTACTAATTTAGAAGCTATGAACATTACCCCTAACTGATATAATTATTAGACAACTTCCTATTTAAATTTGTCACTTTAGAAGTATCACCAAATTAAATTTAGCACCAACGATTTAGTCAGATATCAATAATCATGCTGTTAGTTCAGCCCAAACAAACGAACAGACCGCGTTGATCTGTTTATTCTTTTGTGCTGCCATTCAGCTTTCTTTTAGTGACTTTTCCCTTTAGTGACTTTTAGACTATATATATATATATGTTAAACACAGACCGTGCATGGAACAAGGAACTCTTCTGGGAAAATTAAATCCACTATAGTCCGAATAAGTAATGGTAAATGACAAATACCATAGTTTTTTTCCTTTTTCATGATTTTAGCCCGACGTGGGCAACGGGTCTCTCGCAAAGAGATCCCATAAATATAGCTTCCCTCACCAGCTATCTGCAAAGCAGACAGGATCCAGCTTTGGGACGTGGATCTAGGGTTTAAAGCAAGCCTAGATCCCTACACTCAGAACCTCTATATAAGTAAAAGACTCGTTGCAATCACGTCGTGTTGAATAAATCAAAGAAAAAGGGGGTAACTATTGTATTTTTAGCCAAAAAAACCAAAACTTAAACCTCAACCGGGACATTGAGCGTCCACTTTTCAAGGCACGAAACACGTCCGTTTAGTATACACAAACTCAGAATGGTTCCCTGAGAACATTATATGTTAAACACAGACCGTGCATGGAACAAGGAACTCTTCTGGGAAAATTAAATCCACTATAGTCCGAATAAGTAATGGTAAATGACAAATACCATAGTTTTTTTCCTTTTTCATGATTTTAGCCCGACGTGGGCAACGGGTCTCTCGCAAAGAGATCCCATAAATATAGCTTCCCTCACCAGCTATCTGCAAAGCAGACAGGATCCAGCTTTGGGACGTGGATCTAGGGTTTAAAGCAAGCCTTTTGTGTATACTAAACGGACGTGTTTCGTGCCTTGAAAAGTGGACGCTCAATGTCCCGGTTGAGGTTTAAGTTTTGGTTTTTTTGGCTAAAAATACAATAGTTACCCCCTTTTTCTTTGATTTATTCAACACGACGTGATTGCAACGAGTCTTTTACTTATATAGAGGTTCTGAGTGTAGGGATCTAGGCTTGCTTTAAACCCTAGATCCACGTCCCAAAGCTGGATCCTGTCTGCTTTGCAGATAGCTGGTGAGGGAAGCTATATTTATGGGATCTCTTTGCGAGAGACCCGTTGCCCACGTCGGGCTAAAATCATGAAAAAGGAAAAAAACTATGGTATTTGTCATTTACCATTACTTATTCGGACTATAGTGGATTTAATTTTCCCAGAAGAGTTCCTTGTTCCATGCACGGTCTGTGTTTAACATATAATGTTCTCAGGGAACCATTCTGAGTTTGTGTATATAATATATATATATATATATATATATATACACACAACCACACACGTCACCTCAAGTTCCAAGAACCTTAACTTTTTCAGCGATGAAAATCTACGTTGCGTATGCAGAAATATGGTATAAAAAGTATTTTTATATTGGGCTTTATACTAATTTTTGGGTTCGTCGCTGTGGTTTAGTTTGTCTAATCCTTTGGACCGCAATACATTGAAAAGAACATCAGTAGGAGAAAAAATATCACCAAATACTTCGACCAGAAATTGAAATTGTGGGTCTTCCAAGCTACGGCAGAAACCAATCGCTGACAGAATCGTATTTTCATTCCAGTTTAATGAGTTCTCAATATGCTCAAATAATTCCAAAAAAGAATTGCAGTTATCCTTAGCGATGTGAACAAGCCTTGATGTATAATTCCATCGCGTTGGTACAGCCCAAGCAAATTGTTTCTGAACAATATCATCTAATGCTTTAATCCGCTTGGATGACATAGAAAGGAAAATTGCTAGTGCATTCAGTGTTATAAAAAATATCTTGCCTCTTTGATGAATGAATAGGCTTGTGATAACACTAAATTTAGTACGTGTGCACAACAATGAATAAAAAGTGCACAAAGAAATTTAGCCCTAATCTTGGCTTGCAAACCATTCAGTTCACTTGCCATCACTGCCGCACCATCATATGTTTGCGCTACTAATTTAATAGCACAGTCTACATCCTAAACACAAGAAAAGACGTACTCAGAAAGTGCTGTTGCAGAACGATTTGCACTAACATCTGTGAAGCCTACAAATCACTCCACCACTATACCGCCTGCAGTCACATACAGCCAAACTGTCGAAAGTTGGGAAGCATTGGCTACATCTGAGGTTTCATCGAAAAGCACCACAATAAATTTAACTTCTCTTATCTCTTTAATTTTATCCAGTATTACATGTTTAACAGAGTGAGTCAAATCATCTTGGATCCGATTAGACATTCCAGAGAAGACTGTACAACTTTTCATGTGTTGTGCTAGTCTGTCATCATAGTTGCTTATCATATGTACGAGTTCGACATAATTACCTCAATTAACTGATGTGTCACTTTCAGAATACCCACGAAACGCCAGTTTTTGGTTTGCTAAGTAAATAACTATATCAATAAGCCTCTGTAATACTTCCCTATTTTTTCTGACATTTTCATTATGCTGTATAATAAAATCATGCCTTTCATGATCAAATTGAATTTCTATGCGACTTCTGCCAAATATTTTCAAGTCATGCCGGCACCTGATATGTCGTCGTGAGCGTTCATGTTTCTGGAGCTCCGTATGCAAATTATTTAAATCACTGAAACGTTGTGAGCTCCATACAGTTTTCTCACTTGCAAACAATGTGCACAGCCAACAATATAATTTATATTTCTTTGGAAACCCAGTTAACCAAGCCGCTTTTTTATAACAGCTTTCCTAAAATGCCAACAAAATATTTCCCCTTCTTAGTTAGGCCTAGCAGCGGTGGAGTTGGTCGACTTTCCCGAACAATTGCAGCTTTTTCTCGACAGTCTCTACGAGCGAGAAAATGAATAGTTCAGTACCTCTTCCACAATACACTGAGCTTCTGAATTTTCACACATTATTAGAGCGATTATTTTAAAACTTAATAAACACAATTTATTTAAAAAGTTCAAATATAAATTAAAATAATATAGAGAAAGAATTGAACATCTAGAGTCGCCAGAACATAAAGTACGAGGGCTATTCAATATATTTTGCCCCACTTTTTTTTTCTTTCCAAGTTTCCTTGTAAGTTCCAGAAATTTTGTACAGAAGTAGTTACATACCTTTTTTACAAGTTTTTATTTTTCCACATAGTCTCCATCCTTTTCTACGACTTTCCTCCACTTCAAAACAAGCGCCTTTATTCCTTGCTGGTAAAAGTCCGCTGGGTTCCACTGGAGCCACCTTTTAACTTCCTCAACAACTTCATCGTCACTCTGAAACTTTCTTCCACGAATAGCATCCTTCATTGGCCCAAACAAATGGAAGTCTGAAGGTGCCAGATCCGGGCTATATGGAGGGTGGGATAACACAGTCAAACGCATTTTTGTGATGGCCTCTCTTGTTTGCAAAATGTTGTGTAGTCTTGCGTTATCGTGCAAAACGAGGACGTCTTCCAGTTTTCTCTCCGGTCGAACTCGCTTTATACGTCTCTAGAGTCTCTGTACGGTAGCAATATATGCCTCTGAGTTGATTGTTTGTCCTTTCTTCATAATGTCCACCAGAATCACCCCTTTCATGTCCCAGAAGATGGTGGCTATAACCTTTCCTGCAGAGGGAGCCATTTTGAACTTTTTCTTGCATGGGGAGTCTGCGTGATGCCACTCCATGGATTGGTGTTTTGTTTCAGGTTCAAAGTGGTGTACCCAAGTCTCGTCCCCAGTCACAATTCGTGAAAGGAAGTCATCTCCTTCTGCCTCGTATCGAACCAACGACTCAGAAACAATTTCTTTTCTTTGGGCTTTGTGATTTTTAGTCAGTTCGCGAGGAACAAACCGTGAACACACTTTTGAGTATCCCAGTTGCTCAATTATCGTATTCACCCTTCCTTCACTAATTCCTAGCTCCAGTGATAGCTCCTTGTATGTGACGCGTCGATTTGATCGAATGATGCTGTTAGCACGTTGTACAGTGTGATATGTCACAGCCGATGCCGGGCGACCGCTGCGTGGCTCATCATCGAGGCTGGCTCTCCCTCTCTCCGATGATCTCACACGTTTAGACCAGCATCCACCTGTGCTTCGATCAACAATAGCATCTCTGTAAACGTTTTGTAGACGTTTGTGAATATTTCTAACTGTTTCCTTCTCTGCGGTTAAGAACTCGATAACAGCTCTCTGTTTACGACACACATCACTCTCAGACACCATTTTCGAAACTGTGTTAACCATCGGTTTTATAAAAGGGCATTTAAAAGCGGTTTTATACAAGGAGGGGAGGTTCAAACTGGAAAAATCCGGCTATGTGAAGCGCAGAAAGTTCAAACCTACGACCCAAAAGACATTTCAGCCCCATGGCCTATTATTTAGCTAAGAAAAGAGGGTGGGGCAAAATATATTGAGTGCTCCTACTATAAACGTAAAATCATGGCAGCTGACCAGCTGTTGTCATGCTATTTATAAATCGCATCACAAGATTGCTTTGAGGCTCGCAGTATGACGTCACCCGCCATCTGAATTTATATGTGCAAATGACGAGTCGTGCTGAGCTGAGTATAGCATGACTTAACCCGTTTGCTGCGCAACCCGTAATTGCACGGGCTCTCGCTTCTGACCATTTCTGCGCAGCCCTGTATATATACACGGGTTTAAACTTTAAACTGGGATATCTCTTTGCGTAGCCCGTGTTTTTGGCTCGACTCGTAACTGAGCGCTCACGCAGTTAACGGGTTAAGAAACAAAACAAAGAGAAAAGTACATTACATTACATTACATTTAATTTGGAAGACATGAAGCCACTGGGGCTTATTGAGGTTATCCAAGTCATGAGCTATATTTTAATAATAATAATAATAATAACAGAATCTTGCAAAACATCACTCTCAAGTCAGCTAATTAATGTACAGTACCCTGCAGTAGTTCCGCTCCACTTGCTCCGAGATGTGGAAACAACGCAGTCCCTATAGTCTCTATAGTCATCGCGAGGAAGGGAATCTCTTAAATACCTATCTTTTTTTTCAAGGTGTCTGTGAGGCAGTTTAGTGTCAATATTTTTCCAAACACTTTCTCTAAAGTTCTTGAAGGCTTCATTTTCAGGTGATTTAGTTTTGCCAAATATTCTGATGTAGACACCAGCCAAAATCCTCTCAGAAATATGATGACGGCATGCCATCCACAGTAATTTTTTTCCAAGAAGTTCTTCCACCTTTTGGCATGCACCTTTTTTCCATCCGGTGTTTGAGGCAGTTGTATAAAATATTAGTCCATACACCTTGTCTTCTAGCTTCCATTCTGAGATGGTTTCAAACACGCTTGTTGCTTGAGCTCATCCGGTACTGTCTTTGATTTTTGCTACGGAGAGTAATTTCTCAAAATCATTTTCCCCAGTAACTAGTATTGCCAATCTTTCCTCCTTTCCACCTGATAAATTACAGATCATTTTGCTATCTCACTGGATCAGAACATACTGGGGAGGAACGAAATCACCTTGAATGTCCTGCCTTAACCCATAACATATTGAAATTGAATCTTTTTCTGATATATTTAGTATAAATGGACCATTTCTAATAGGAAAAAAGCTATGTTCAATAAATCTGAAAAAAAGCCATAAGTGGGACACAATAGGTTGATTACAATACAAAAAATGGGCATTTCTAACATTTTCAGGGGGGGGGGGCCATTTTAGGGGGGTTGTCGGGGACCCCAAAATTGTTAAATTGAATCTTTTTTTGATATATTTAGTAAAAGTGAACCATTTCTAACAGGAAAAAAGATATGTTCAATGGATCTGAAAAAAAAAAGGTGATAAGTGGGACACCCTAATATATATATATATATATATATATATATATATATTATATATATCAGTGGCGACTCCTGCACTCGGGCATGAAATATAAAATTGTGTATTTATAGATTTAAGTTTTAAAAAAAGTTTTAAATACAAATTGTAAAAATGGTTTTTGGTGGTAGTCAGGGCCGGCGCTAGGAAGTGCGGGGCCCAATTAGAAAATTGTTAGCGCCTAGCGGGGCCCTCTACCCGTTGTCGTTTCAAAGTTGGAGTGACAAGAAATTTCGCTAGAGCACCTCTTTGTTTTTCATTTTCAGCTGCCTTAGCCTTGGCCAGTGCTCGTTTCTGATTGCCGCTCAAATACTTTCGCCCTTTGTCTCTATCTCTGCTTGTGCTTGCCATGATGACGATGATGTAAGGGCTTTTTCAATTACTTTTCTTTTAAAAAATGCTAAACGGCGACGATAAACTGAAATTACAAAACAAAAAACAAAATCATTCACAATAAAGACTCCCTGGCACTGAAAAATAATAAAGATGTGCATGTATGCATCTAATGATTAAAGCAAAAGATTTCATGATTTTTAAAAGCCTGAGAGTAAGAAGAAAAGCGCAGGGGGCAAAAGAACAAGCTCTAGTAAATAGAAATGTAAATGCTCTCTATGATAATGAGGCAAAAACTAGTTAATTTAATATGTAGGATCTACTTACCACCACGTTTCTCTGTTACATGCAGGCTTAAGACACTTCAAGTTTGCAGTTTGGACATATAAACAATTTGGACATATTTAACAAACAACACAACTTTACATTCCAAGCTTTATGTTATATAATCTCATTAACAGCGCTCTTTCTGTGTTGAGGGTTTGAATATCGTCCATAAATTACCTTTTTTTTTAAAAAGCTAAACGGCGACGATAAACTGAAATTACAAAACAAATAAACAAACGATTAGCAATAAAACATTGAAACATACAGTAGATATACGAGGACGGACTGAATAGTTTCACTGCCTTCACAGTAACAAGAAACTTCGTGCACACTGGACACTCATTAATTCATCATAGCGTCCCCCACTCGAGCGCGTGCGCGGGGCCCCCTCGGGGCGCGGGGCCCAATTTGAACAAATCGGTCTAATCGGCTTAAAACCGGCCCTGGTGGTAGTATGTTACTATTTTTCTGTCTAGCCTTCGTCACGCAAGCAAATTTTGAGCGCATTTAGATACCATTACTACTTATGAAAAAACTATATTGACACATTAAGTTTTCGTGTAATCTTTCAAAATCCTTTACTCGGGCGCAAGACACGCCCGAGAAAGTATGAGTAATATCGTATATTTAAAGTTCTTTTAATGAATAATTACACTGGTCAACAACAATTTTGTCACAAGGGTTTTGATAGGTGTTCTAAGTGTACTTTTTCATGCTGAATCTAAATATGAAATCAGATTTTTTCTATCAGGCTTAGTTTACTTGTGACGCTATGTTCATTTTTTCCTCATTTAGCATGATCACCGGATAAAAAAATAATAACATAGTATATATAATTAAGTATATAACAATATTATAATATAAAACATTATAAAATAATATATAATATATATATTAATTATAACTATAATAAAATATGTTAATATTAATATATATGTTGTATTAATTTTTCTGTAAAATTAGTACAATTTATTCCTTTGGGGAGAAAGTTCTGATAATGCTGGCAGGATAAATTTGGTCGGAGCAGCAGACTGTGCAGGTTGAAACATGTTTGTACCTGTTCAGACATGAGCCTAGTTTCTGTGTGTAGAGCAGCTCCAAGTCAGTCTGCTTGTAAATGTCACAGTGTTAACAGCTAGTGTCTGTTGCTTCTTGTTAATTTTACACCAGTGTTGTATTCATATAGATGTTTTGTAATGCCGCGGAACTGTCTGAATCATCCTAATTCCTTTTGTTATGTATGTGGTGATCTAACTTTAAAATCCCAGAAACGTAACTTTACACCATTAGTAAAAAATGCTATGAACTTTATTTCGGATGTAAAGTAGGCGATCAGGACAAGAGTTGGGCCCCTCACATTTGTTGTGTGACATGTGTAAGACTACTTACAGGATGGCTAAACGGTTCACGTCACATGCCATTTGCTATTCCAATGATTTGGAGGGAACCCAAAGATCCACAACAGACTGCTATTTCTGCCTGGTAAATACAAAGGGGATCACTTCAAAAACAAAGAGCCTTATGAAATACCCTAATCTACCGTCTGCAATGAGACCAGTTCCCCACAGTGCTCAACTTCCAGTACCAAATCCTCCTGAACATGTAAGTTTAAGTGATGAGGAATCAAACGTAGCTGTAGCATATCACGAGGAAAAAGATGAAGACATTTCTGATCCAACATTCCAGGCTACCTGTTCCTCCAATGAACCACATTTACTGTCACAAGGAGATCTAAATGACCTAGTTCGTGATTTGAAATTATCTAAGAAGCAGGCTGAACTTTTAGGTTCAAGATTAAAGGGTTGGAATCTACTGCAACGTGACACTAAAGTTTGTTTTTTCCGCAGCCGCCATGATGAATTCAAAGAATGGTTCTCCCATGAAGATGGACTTGTGTTTTGTAAAGATGTTAATTCAGTCATGGGGGCTCTTGGTCATGAACATAACGTGGATGAGTGGCGATTGTTCATTGACTCCTCAAAAGTCAGCTTGAAAGCAGTCCTTCTTCACAACGGAAATAAATTTCCTTCTGTACCTATTGCACATGCTGCAAACATGAAAGAGTCATACGACAACATGAAGTTGCTTTTAGAAAAGTTTCAGTATCAGAAATATAAGTGGAATATCTGTGGAGATCTGAAGGTCATTGCACTTTTGCTAGGGTTGCAGCTAGGTTACACCAAGTACTGTTGTTTTTTATGTGAGTGGGACAGTAGGGACAAGCAAAACCACTACGTTAAGAAGGATTGGCCAAAACGCACCTCACTTGTTCCAGGCAAGAAAAATGTTGTGAATAGTTCACTTGTTGACCCAGAGAAAGTGTACCTTCCTCCTTTGCATATCAAGCTTGGACTTATGAAAAACTTTGTTAAAGCGATGGATAAAGCGCAAACAGGATTCACATACTTGAGAAATAAGTTTCCCCGGATCAGTGATGCCAAGATTAAAGAAGGCATTTTTGTAGGCCCTCAGATCAGAGAATTGTTAAGAGATGAGAGATTTGAAGGAGAGTTGAATGAAGTTGAGAAAGCTGCGTCGCAGAGTTTCAAAAGTGTCTGCACAAATTTTTTGGGAAATCACAAGGCCGAAAACTATCCTGAAATAGTAGGAGATCTTCTTAAGTCTTACCAAGCAATGGGGTGCAATATGTCATTAAAGGTTCATTTCTTGGACTCTCACTTGGACTTTTTTCCGGAAAACCTGGGTGCGGTAAGCGACGAACATGGTGAGCGTTTTCATCAGGATATTTCTGCCATGGAAAACCGTTATCAAGGCAAATGGAGCCCCAGTATGCTGGCTGACTATTGCTGGACTCTTAAGAGAGACATGCCTGAGGCAAAGCACAGCAGAAAATCAAAACAAGCTACTTTTTAAACTACAGGTATGTCTTTTCGATCATATTTTAATAAGTATGTAACTATATGGGTTTTTAAAAATTAAATTGCATGTCACACAAAAACCAGACCTGATAGAGAAATTTTACAAACTTATTTGGATTCAGCACAGAAAATACTATAAGAATAAGGTATTTTCATTCTTGGGACACGAAAATTTTTTTTTTTGTTGCCCAGTGTAATTATTTGCTTGCATACGGTTACATAATAGTCCTTCTTCTAATTCTCATTAAATAAAATACGTTTTTCCTCCTATTAATTTTTTTATAAAGAAAAAACATTTCAACTCGGGCTTATATCCTTCGCCCTTGTAGAGGCGCAATTTTTAATTCTGGCGATACATGGTAACTTTTTACGTTTCGATAAGCGTGCCTTCAACTGCCTTGGGCGGCAGTGCAGTTTGATTTTTGCCGCAATGTGAGGTTGTTCGCTTTTCTTAAATAATCTGATTTATTTTTAATATTATAAGTATTCTGAGAAGTATAGCCCACCCATGGAGGACATAGTGTTATCATTAAAAGAAAAACCATTTGATTTAGAAAGCAAAAAGGAATTACATGACCAAATATTAAAGGAATTTGCTTTAAAACCAAGACGCTTGGACTTTATGTTCAAGTAAATAAAATTCAAATAATTTTTTTTACCGAGGTATGTATTTATTTATTTTATTGATAATCTTAAGTTATTGTCATGCATTTAAATGTCGGCTCATATGTAGACTTGAAAATTTAAAAAGAGCCCGAGTAGTCTTGAAGAGCTGGAGTCGCCACTGATATATATATATATATATATGGGAATGCACTCAGAATGGTTCCCTGAGGTTTTTTATGATACACACAGACCGTGCAAAGAACAAGGAACTCTTCTGGGAAAATTAAATCCACTATAGTTCGAATAAATAATGGTAAATGACAAACACTGTAGTTTTTTCTTTTTAATGATGTTAGCCCGACGTGGGCAACGGGTCACTCGCAAAGAGGTCCCAAAAATATAGCTTCCCTCACCAGTTATCTGCAAAGCAGATACGATCCAGCTTTGGGACAGGATCTAGGGTTTAAAACAGCCTAGCCCCACTATATTTAGAACCTCAATATAAGCAAAAGAGCAAGCAATATAAGCAAAAGCAAAATTAATGTTATTACTCCTTTTTCTTTGATGTATTCAATCCGACGCGAATGCGTTGAGTCTTTTGCTTATATTGAGGTTCTGGATATAGTAGGCTAGGTGTAGCTGTATCCCTAGATCCTGTCCCAAAGCTGGATCGTATCTGCTTTGCAGATACCTAGTGAGGGAAGCTATATTTCTGAGGCCTCTCTGCGAGTGACCCGTTGCCCACGTCGGGCTAACATCATGAAAAAGAAAAACTATAGTGTTTGTCATTTACCATTACTTATTCGAACTATAGTGGATTTAATTTTCCCAGAAGAGTTCTTTGTTTCATGCACGGTCTGTGTGTATCATAAAAAACCTCAGGGAACCATTCTGAGTTGAAGCTGTGTGTATCATATATATACACACACACACCTTACCTTACCTTACAACCTTACAAAGGTTCTGCGTGATGATTCCTCATTTCGCGAAGGTCAAGCTTGTCACCCCTCTTCTCGAGTTGGCTTGGTGAAGTAGTGAGGTGGTTTCTTGTGCTCTCCACCTCACATAGCCAGGTACGCCCGGCTCATCGGGGATTGTTCTGAGCCAGACATCTAAGCTTCTTTTGAAGATGTCCACTGCAACTCCCTCCGTGTTTCTTAGGTTTTTGGGCAGTTGATTAAACAGTTTTGGTCCTCCCACAACAAAACTATTTTCATTCAGGGTTAAGGATGAGTAGTATAGTGGCAAAATGTATGAGTGCAATTGCATTGCAATGGTGCATAATGTTACGCAATGTTGCAAGAGTACCAACCCCAACCCCTTTTGTTGCAAGGGTGCCAACCCCCCAACCCCCTTTGTCGCAAAAAAAAAGAAAAAAGAAAAAATTCCACGCCCCCTTTGTTGCCAGCCCCAAAATGGGACTGCAAGGAGTATGCAACCTGGAGTTATCCCCCAAGCTGATTCCCCCAAAGGGGAGTGCCAACCTTTGTTGCCAACCCAAAAATGGGATTGCAAGGGGTATGCAATTTGGAGGCGGAGTTCTCCCCCAAGCTGAACCCCCCCCAAAGGGGCATGCATATCCTAAGGGAGCCTCTTTGGGGAGGAAGGGGACGCCTCACCCCCCAAAGGAGCAGAAAGAGATAGCAAGAGAGGAAGAGGAGAGGACCCAGAGCTGGGTCTTTACTCGGCTGATTGCCGAGCTCATATGACACCATCGTCCAACACCCGGGCTCTTATAGGGCACTAAACAGCCAGTTGGCTTAGTCAGTCAGTGCCTCGGGCACATCATCCAGTGCCTTAGGGCACCATCAGCCATTGACTGCCAGCGCCTCAGGGTGCCATCTTCTTAGATAATCATCAGCCAGTGCCTCCCGGGTGAGCCATATAATAATTATATACCCAACCAAACAAATGATATAAAAGTGTTCAAGGAATAAATAAAACACTATTACATCGTTCTGTTTATTAATTAATGTTTATACAATGGGGTGTATATATGATCAAATAATAGAACGGAAAATATATAATCATACAAAGCATAGTATTAACCAAATATTAGAAAAATATATATTTATATTAATTATATATAATCGTACAAAACATGGAAAATATATAATCATACAAAGCACAGTATTAATCAAATATTAGAAAAATATATAGTTATATTATCAAAAGTTATATTATCAATTAGTACAGGAAAAATATAGTTATATTACTTATATATAATTGTACAAAACATAGTATTAACCAAATATTAGAAAAATATATATTTATATTAATTATATATAATCGTACAAAACGTAGTATTAACAAAATATTACAGTAAAAATATATATATATGTCTTTACGTTCTACGGTACAAAACGGTAAATTCAATGCTGATTGATGCTACATCAACATCGGCATTACTCTGCACGATGTGGTAAAACCGCTCAAGCATCACCTCACCGCTTAACTGATACGGCGGCTTATATTCGATGTAAATGGCTTTCATATCATTCAACACTATTTTTGTACCCACTCGGCAGGTAAGTTGTCTTTAAGCGCCACTAGAACGCAATCAAAAGCACGCGCAAAAACGTCATCGTTGACTATGTCATTAAATACAAGCTTATAATCATGTCTTTCCAATCGAGGGTTTTTTCTTAACGTACCGAACTTTTCAATCGTGAACTCTTCTTCACCCGGCATAGCAGCAATTGAAATAATCTTCCAAGTCGTAACGGCAGCTATCTACTATATAGAGGTACAGTTCTTCAGGGTGAACAGTGTAGGCGAGCTCAGCTCTGTACCTCTCAAGCGTTTTGTACCAAAGCTCGGGATATTTCGAAGAGTCTAAGCCTTTTAAATACGCATCCAGAGCTAGTCCGTTCTCTCCCTGCTCATTCCTACATTCAACAAATCCGTCGAGCAGAGCGGTGTAAGCGTATTCAAGTATTGTGTCAAAGTAAATCATGTCTGAGATACGTGTGTCTAATATAGGCTTCAGCTTACGGAATCCAACGATCTCAAACATTCTGTCGAGGATGAAACGGTTTCGTGTAGGAACAAGAACGCCATTATCAGCTGTGTTCTTCCACATCAGTCGTATATCAACGCATGGTTGATTGTTATTTACACTCAATGTACAAACAACGGTATATGAGGAGGCTTCACTAATCACCTCTCTTATTATACCTACGTCAGCTGGTATTTTATAGCGGTCCTCAGCCCACCTCTCAACTACCACGAAGATTTTATGCATCTCCTCAAGATTTAAATAAATAACGTTGCGTTTGCTCGCAGGTCTACTGTTCGTTTCAAGCACACAGTTAATGGTGCCGGTTTCTCGCCTGAATACGCGCAATGACTTCGTCACGGAGACGTCGTACGAGGCGTTGAGAATGCTTCTCAAAGGGAGTTCCATCGTATTCACACAGCTCGAGATGACTATGGCACAACCACTCGGCGCAAGCTCTGAGAAGACTATGAGCCGCATGAGGCACGCAGGTAGGTAGGAACGGGCCGATGGGCGGGTGACTCACCCTGATGATACGTGAATGGGTTTGTTCGAACTCGTATGATCCGTGAGGTGCGAGTCGCACCATAATCTAATGAAACGTGTGCGGCACTGACCCAACATGAATTGTTGTACCCCATTATATTGGGTAGGTGTTTTGAGAAATTTTCCGGTACAAGAATTAATTTCGGTTTTAACGTTTTATCACTCCCACTCCCCTGAATACGCACCAGACAGTTTCCCTCAGGGTAAATTTCACGAGCTAAACACATTTTATAATGTTTTATCTCTCCTAAACATCATCACAATCCGGCGCACTATTTGAGAGAAACATATGCCCATATTTTTCCTTTTTGTGTAACAGACGATACTCATCTCTAAAGTCTGCTAAAAACTCACGCAGGGCACTAGCCACAACCTCACTACGAACCTCATCATGATATACATTAATATAGTGATAAAAATACTTAAGATTCTCCATGATGACGAGATTTACATTTTCAACCGCAGTGTACGAGTACTCGGTATGGTGTAACATGACATAATACCGCTTGTCACCACCCATCAATAAGACTCACTATCCATATCTGCTGCTTCTCTTCTGCACGCGTTGTTTCTTTTACTTCACGGTATATGTGAGACTTTATAAAGCTTAGGTCTATAGCATACTTCAATACATCGTCTGTGCAACGAAAGCCTACAACGCTCTCACCAGAATAACCATAGAGTATTTGTACATCTTGCTCCTTCGCACGATCCAATGTGGTTTTAAAAGAGGCAAAGGAGGGAGGAATAGGAAGTTTTTCACTATCCACTATATCTTGACACTTTGCTGAATACCATTTCATAAACGTTGAACAAGCAATATTAAAGGTTGCCATTACTATTTTTCTTCCACGCGAGAGAATATACGTCCGAGCTCAAGGGTATATAGGAGTCGACTGAGAACGCGGGGACAGAGGCCTGCTCAGGCTACGGCATGAGTCACGCCGCCGGTCTTGCAGGGGGCGGGGCTTAACTTTTACGGTACATACGCACGCACGCAAAGTGAAAAGCAAGTTGAAGCACGATTTATTTAATAAACGAAATATTCAAGGTGTACATATTTGCAAATAGGTGCAATAAATAAGTTAACAATAGGCACATCAAAGATTGTTCTCAATAGATATTTATTTACAAATACGTGTGATGAATAAGTTAGCAATAGGCCCATCAAAGTTTATAACCAAAGGGCACGGTATCATAGGTACCAGGTAACTGGTAACGTTTCCTATAGGTGTTACGGCACACCTTCGTTCCCCTAAGTTCCTTCACGCCCCCCAGCTTCTGCGCCCGAAAATTGTGGGTGCCTACAATTAGCTGGGGAGGTCGTTCGCCCTCATCATCGGCCAAACATACTAGATCCTTCAACGAATCAAAGTTAACGACCTGTCGATTCGCTTGGTTAAGCGTGATACCCTTTGCCTTCACGATATATTTCGTTTCATTCCCTATTCTCACCCGTATAATTTTTTGGACCTGTTGAGACAAAAGAGTCGGCGTATGCATTGTCCCCATACTCGTCTTTGATCTCATCAGTGAGCTCGCCGAGGAACTCCCCAATAGCAGACACGTATTTACCACTCCTCGCTGTGAATATCACGTTATCTGTATCGGCATACAATACTCTCCGCCCAAGAGAATGCAATAGGCCCCAAAGTTTCATGCGGGCGTAGGCTGTTGTGAAGCTGGCTACAGGAATGTTTGTAACCCTTGAGGTATCTGTGGCCAATTCAGTGTTGTACTTTATTATGCAAGTATTACCTACATTCACGATCTCCATGACCTCTTTATCGGGTGCGTTGGCATAATCCCAGACTTCGCTATAGCTTTGTGCCAAATGAACGTTCCCCTTGCCAGTATTCTGTGCAAATTTTCCCCATAGACTGTTTCGACACAACTTTGCACTAAAGCGCTTGCCAGGATTCTTTGAAATTTTGGCACGTTCAAGTTGTATACCTTCGTGGTCGCGGTAACGTTAAATATAGGCAGACTTTTCATCGTCGGTATCAACTCCTCGCGGTTACCCTGATGCCTCAACCTTATCCTTCAAAAATGCGTTTATATACGGTGTGAAAAGGTTGGGTAGCTTCTGAAACCTCCACACCTCATGTATCTTCAGTATTCTATACCCATGGCGTACGGCTAGGGCCAGCTCAGGACTTGTATATACGCCTCTGATCTTACGCTGGTGGGGTGTATGGTCACAATCACCGTTATTCTCTTCCGCGCACTTCACGCACAGGGGAAACATGAGCTTGTGGTCGATACGACGGGTAAGATCGGCATCCATAAATCGTTAGGGGGGAGCACGTCTACGAAAGAGAGTCCAAAGTAGCGATCATTCAAATTTCTTGAAAACTCGGCGATGGAGGGCAGGTTAGGTCCCCACCAGTTTCTCAGGCGCCCACGGGTACGGGTTGTTCTTCATCACGTAGGGGTATAAAGAACAGAAATCGTAGTAGTGGAGCTTCACACCCTCCGTAGGTGGAAAGTATAGCTTGAAGGGATTTGTACGCCCACCGAACAAGCTATCACCGCATTTGAGAGGTTCCAGTACCATTGAACGCTTGATCGTGTTTATTTCCTCACGGTACGCCCCGTCTGTCTCCATCCGTGCGTCATATTCATGCTCCCACAAGACTTTGTGAGTGAACTGGGACCCTATAAGTTGATCGCGGGTGCGGGTCCATGCAAGACAGTCGGCAGGAGATCTACCGTGGATATCTCCGACGATTCCGCACTCAGGACGGGGCATCCATGCCACCAGCATCCGTTAAAGGAGTACACAGTCTTCACACCAGTGACACGGTTTTCACTTAGCCCATCAACCCAAAAAACACGACCATTAATCTTAATGGGTACTTCACCCGTGTTGCGGGCATGCTTTATGTATACACCTGTCTGTTGCTGTAGATGTATGAGCCAGTAAATAGCCTTGTGGCCGTAACTGCGGGGGTTGTTTCTGTGAATAATGGCTAAGGTGGCTTTAGGCATGAAGTTATTCTTGAACACCGTAAAACATAATGACGCGATGGTGGTTGCGACTTGCAGCGGATCGCATTTGAAACGGCCTATGTACATCCTTCTAAAGGCCTGGAAACATACTCTAAGCACGCGTACATCATTCACGCAATAACGCTCACATTCATCAGCTATATTATAAGGATTACGTTCATTAAAACTGTTGTAGTATCGATCAAAGTCTTCACGTTCATCTGCACTCATACAATCATAGTTAAAATAATGTTTGGGTGGAGGTAGGCCTACGTAGTTTAAAGTCTCGCTAGTGAGGAATGTGTAAGGGAAGTATCCTTTTGAAACTTCAACTGCTACCCCCATCACCTTGGGTAGCTTTGCTAATTTACAAGGTGTGAATAATAAAGTGTCTTTAAATTGTACATTACCTCTTATTTGCATCTGTATTAATTTTTTGCCTCTTTTCAATGGATCACCTGTAAATATCTCAGAGGACTCGTGCTCGAGCAGCTCCTTATAAAGGAACTGTGTGTCAAACTTTGCCCCGTTATGGGAAAAAATATACACAGTCAATTTTTTGAACTTGTTGGCTAACTTGACAATATAGGACACAAATAGTTTCACAGGACTATCGTGGACATTCGTTTTAAAAACCTTTGTCCGTTTACCACATTTGGGGCACTCACCACACTCGATATCCATACACTCATCGCAGATAGTTTGGCTCACAAGTAAATGCGGAATTACCTCTTTGGTTTCAGCGTTCGTGTATGTTTCTATATCGTAGTATACAGTTATACAAGGCTTTTTTTAGGCTTGGCGTCTTTCATATAACATACATGCTTTACATAGGCTGACCATATTTCCTTGAGACAAAAACGGGACATTGGGATGGCAAAAAAGGGACGGGGGTTATGTAATATTCTGTATTCATGAAAAAGTAAGTACATAAACATATTGAGCTTACAATTATTCTTCAGTGACAGGGACGACCAGGAAATATAAAAAAAACGGTACTGTCCCGTTCAAAACGGTACGTATGGTCAGCCTAGCTTTACACCATCCGCCTTATATTCCTCCTGGCATGTAGGACAGTGAATTTCGTCACACTTGTGCTTGAAATTTCCGCTACCATTCAAGGTGTAGAACATACCACATTCACAGATCCTCATTTTCCTGTACGTGCCAATTGATTTATGGAGATCAAAACAGCTATTATTGAAAAATGTGCGTCTACACACATTACAATCCCTCTTCTCAGCCTCAACTACACGGCTTTCACATTTGGGGCTTTTACACTGTTCACACACCATGTGACAATCTTTACAATGTTTCACTATATCATCTGCAAACTCGAGACACCCCTTACACAAATCATGATGTCGCCCATATTTTCGACTTTTATCATAACTCGCGTAAAGGCACCTTATATTACGGATTGGGAGATACGTTGTACCTGACAGTCCTAAAATAAGTAGGAGTCTTGTACGATTTCTCACATTGCTTTTAAAAACATACAGTCCTACGACGTTCATCCAGCCCAAATACCACTATAAGGACATTCATTTTCTGTTCTACCCTTCTCAGCTCTTCAGGACCCATATTACAGTCAAATTCAAGTTCACAATCTACAGCTAGTTTACGGGCACGCTCCACGATCGTAGGCAACCAAATTTTTGTGGTCTGTGTATTTTGTACAGTAAACATGCGAGCCAACACTACTGCTATAAATCCGCAACCACGATCGACGTTTATATGCCGTCTAAAAATAGCCTGAGAATTGAAGTTAAGAGTGTAAGGTGTGGCACTATAACCCGCAACACGAAATACACGGTCAATATTTACCGAGAAGTTGTCCATATTGAATGCTATACTACTTTGGGAGGCTTGCAATATACGGCCTAAGATATAATCTATATCCTCAGCTGCCAAACGTCTAAATGGCACTACCACCCAAAAAATCATCTACATCGTTATCATCTGAACCGAATCCGAAGGACAGACTCGTCCTGACTTCACGCTCGTCGCGGTTCTGAATGGCAAACTCTACAATGCGCTCTACAACGCGACGTAGCCCGTGCTCAATTCCATTGCTATACAGGGATCTAGGGTCAACTCTGAATATATACCCATTTCTAGTCAAGGCTGGGGTAGGGGTTGCGGTGCGCACCAACTCGAATGTTACACCTTCCTCATCAGAACGAGTCACCGCTGTGGAGGATGAACAAGGGTCTATATTGGCTGATGTGGGATTGGCTGCGTAAGACGTTGAGGGTTGGGGTTCTATTACTGCAGGCTCAACAGAACGGGGGGCAGCTGTGGAGGTAGGCCTGTTCAAAAATCAACTTTTTCTTATTTTCATAGGGTTCTGTACATTTTCCCATGCTTTTTGACCTGAAAAAGCCGAAAATCACAACTATTTTGACCTAGGATGTTGGGAAGCATTGCCGCATGGAGCTTTAAATTTTCTGCCTTGAAATCGGCCAAAGCGCCAATTCCGGGGTCCCTTGAATTATGTTTTGCACTTTAACTTTTGATCTAAACAAGATAGAGCAACAAATTAGGTATCAAATGAAAGAGCATAAAATTAATAAATAATAATAATAATAATAATATAATAATAATAATAATAATAAATAAATAATAATTAATAATAATAATAATAAATAATAATTATCTATCATTTTTCAGGAAACAACAGAAACTCAATCAGAATCTAGAAAACCATCTACAAGTTACAACTTCACAATGGCATTAAGCAAGGAGCTGAGGGAGCTCCGTGGGCGCACAGTTGATATCTCAGAACCTCCACGTACTGTCCACAGGCAGGTGTCAACTGGGCCATCTACCAGATCTCTCACTGAAACTTTCCTGGTTGGATACCCTTCAGCTTTTATCAGTGGTTCCCAGCTTCCCACCAACAGACAGGCGTTCCAGTATTTCCTTAATCTTCAGAATTTACCGGAAAATGCAGGGAGGCCCATGGTTCAAGACCTTGCATATGAAACAGTTGAATCTATCATCCCATTCTGGCAGATGGCTAGGATCAAGACAATGACCAAGTACAACGCAATGAAGCTCTTCATGAAACTACATGAGAAACATCGTGCTCTGGTGAAAAGCAAAGGAAGAGCAAGTAACCCTGGAGGAAAAAGAGGAGCATTTGTGCTGGAATTAGACAGCCTGTTCGATATAGGAGCTCCAGATGCAATCCAGGAAATACAGAACAACAGACTGTTATCCAGAGAGAAGAAAGATGAGGATATCAGGTTCTACGAAGACCAAAAGACTGAGAGGAAAGGTCATATGTCTGGTCATGACAAGATTTTTGAGACAAGATCCCTGCAGCAAGCAGCGAGGAATGAAAACTGCAGCATAGACAAGAACAAGGTAAAACTAATTACTTTGAACGTTACAAAAAGTTTTAAGTTTTACTCCATTGCGATATTTAGCATGTACTTAACAATTACTGTCTTAACATGTACTATTTTACAGCTGCAGCAGAACAAGAGGCAGTTGTTCATGTGGATGACATTACCTGGGGTGACTCAACTGACAACGACGCTAACACAGAGGACATGGATTACCATCAGCCTCGTCCTGGATGTTCTCACCATCAAGACACTGTGACTAGTGTGACTTTGACGTTTCCAAGGAAGGTCATGGAATGTGATGATCAGCTGTATTGCAGATGACGTCTTGGTTTATCAGACAATCAAGTTACTGCCATGGTTTCTGCCACCTTGAAAGCTGGAGGGGCTGATCTGGATAACTTCGTCATCTCAACCTCAACAACACGTCGCAACAGAATGCTGTCCAGGTATAATATCAGCCAGAGTCACATGTCCAAGTTTTGTGAAAACCCCCCACAGTACGCTGCCTTACACTGGGATGGAAAGTTGCTCAAAGATGTCTTGGGCAGTGAACCTGGAAGTACCTCAGAGATTTTAGCTGTGCTAGTGTCTGGTCCACCTTCATACACTGAAGGAAAGTTATTGGGAGTACCTGTCATCGACAATTCTTCTGGCACAGCTCAGGCTGAGGCTTCAATGGATTTACTGGAGACATGGGAACTTACGGATAATGTTACTACCCTTGTTTTTGACACTACATCCAGTAACAGTGGAGTTCACAGAGGAGCTGCCAAACTGCTAGAGAAAATGCTGAACAAAAAGGTGTTTTATCTGGCCTGTCGACATCACATCCTGGAAATCCTAGTAGGAGCAGTTTGGGAGAAGCTGTTTGGGAAGGTGAAGGGGCCAGATAATCCCTGGTTTGAGCATCTGAAGGATGTTTGGACGGACTTGTCCAAGGAAAACCCAAAGATGCTGGCTATCAACAGCAAATGGCTGAAGGAAAAGAAAAGAACAGTGAAGAAATACTCCAAGACATTCTAACAGCAGAAAGGCTTCCAAGAGCCGACTACAGGGAAATGGCTGAACTGACAGTCATTGTTCTTGGAGGAACGCCTCCTCGAGGTATTCACTGGAGTCGACCAGGCGCCATTCATCAGGCCAGATGGATGGCCAGAAACCTGTACTCCATGAAAATGCTGATGTTTGCAGATCAACTTGAGTACGACGAAGACACTGTATCAAAGCTGGAAAGACTCAACACCTTCCTTGCGCTGTTCTACACTCCTGTATGGATGATGTCAATGTCTGCTGCAGATGCTCCCGTGAATGATCTAAGTCTAATTCAGGACATGTTGAAGTACAAGAAAACTGACCCAGAGCTTGCTGATGCAGTACTTAATAAGATGGAAAACCACAAATGGTACCTGACGCAGGAAGTCGTGCCATTTGCCCTGTTCAGCAGTAGATTGAGTGACACATTGAAGCACGACATTGCTGCCCAGTTACATGCCACTGAGAAGCCAGACAGCTTCAGAACAGGAAAGCCTCTATTCCAGAGAGTCACAGCTAAGACCACCCTGGTTGATCTCATTGGCCCAGAATCACATTTCCTGCTGGACACACTGAACATTGGATCCGAGTGGCTTCTGGAACCTGTCACGTCTTGGCCACAGAATGAGGACTACAGAAAAGCGTTGGACTATGTTAAGAATCTGAAAGCGGTGAATGACATTACTGAACGTGGTGTCAAGATGATGAGCGACTTTGCAAATGTCATAACAACAGATGCCAAGCAAAGGGACTATCTCCTTCAAGCTGTGGAGTTCAACAGACGCCGCTTTGACAGCTTCAAGAAACAAACTCTCAACAACTGACTGTGTAAATGTCATTATGAAATTAATCATCATGTAATGCTTTCACTTCTTGATCGATTAGACTTGTGACAAAATGTTAATCTCAAATTTGTGTCATGAATAAGGCGCCTTGTCTGCATTGAGTGTGAGAAAACGAATTTGTGATATTTCTGAAATCTTTGTATGTACCAATGTGCCATTTCTTGTTCCAAGACTATCATAATTGTATAAGTTAGAAAGAGGATTAAAACACTTTAATTTGGTGCCTATTTTGTTGCTCTATCTTGTTTAGATAAAAAGTTATAGTGCAAAACATGATTCAAGGGACCCCGGAACTGGTGCTTTTGGCAGATTTCAAGGCAGAAAACTTAAAGCTCCATGCGGCAATGCTTCCCAACAACCTAGGTCAAAATGGTTGTGATTTTCGGCCTTTTCAGGTCAAAAAGCATGGGAAAAAGTACAGAAACCTATGAAAATAAGAAAAAGTTGATTTTTGAACAGGGCTACTGTGGAGGATGGACAAAGGACTATATTGGCTGAAGAAGTTGATGTGGGGTTGGCCGCGTAAGACGTTGAGGGCTGGGGGTCTATTACTGCAGACTCAACAGAACGGGTGGGGGCTGTGGAGGATGAACAAGGGGCTATATTGACGGATCGCTCCACTGTGGGGTTGGTTGCGTAAGACGTTGAGGGCTGGGGTTCTACTACTGGTTGTCTAACAACTGACGCGTATCTCACGCGCTTTATACCTGACGTGGAGGACTCTTCATCATGTCTCCGCTTTGAACGTGCTACGCGTGTCGCTGGTGAGGGTTCATCGGCGGGTACAGGCATTGTAGATGCACGATCAATGGGTTCATCCGTGATGTCGATGATGGGGGGCTGTACATCGACGTCATTCACGTGTGGAAGAAGAAAACAAAATATAAGGAGCAGAACTCGTTATTTGTGATATTCTGTAAATGACGCACTTAGGGGTGTGACGTGTTAGAAATGGAATCTGTAGAAAAATTCAGATTCACGAGCCCATCCACATGTATTATATTTGGACCGACAGGATATGGTAAAACGGTGTTTATGCTTAATATCATCAAAGAAAAGGGTGAAATGTTCTCAAAATTTGTGCATAAAGTTATATGGTGCTATTCGACATACCAATCAGTGTTCAACGAGTACCAAGATGATGTATTGTTCCAAAAGGGGGTCTGTGACGTTAATTCGTTAAAGGGAAATGAACATACAGTCATCGTAATTGACGACCTCATGTTGGAGATGGATAAAACGTTTGCCGAGACATTTACAGTATTCTCCCACCACCTTAACATAAGCGTGTTCTTCATCAATCAGAATCTATTTTTTAAAAATAGATACATGCACGATGTGTCGTTAAATACGCAATATCTAGTCTTATTCGCGCAACGTAGAGATGTGTCACAAATTGGGGTATTAGCCAGTCAGGTGTTCCCGAGTCAGCGTAAGGAGTTTTTGGAGGTTTATAAAGAGGCCACAAAGCAACGTTATGGATATTTGCTTTGTGACCTTCACCCGCGAAACACGTTTGGGGTGCTCCTAAGAACGAATATATTTCCAAACGAGCCTGAAACCGTGTATATTCCAGAATGACGAATAGGCTAAAGAAATACCGTGAACTAATAAAAATCTATCAACGACTGCCTCGGGCGTTGCAGCAGATGTTTGTTAAAAATATCGACTCTGACTTTTTAAAATGCATCTGCGAAATCTGCCTCAATGTTATAAAATGTAATGTTCCAATGAAATCCTGTCAGAAGGCTCGCTTTCGTCGTTACAAGAACATAATACAGACGCTCGCCCATAAAAGTCAGACTGTGGTTAAGAAAAAGCGTATTATTGTACAAAGAGGCGGGTCGTTCCTCCCCATCTTATTTTCAATTTTGGGGCCTTTACTGACTAGATTAATATAATGAAGAAGCTGGTTGTGATCCCGCACGAGGTGTATGCTTCATTACAAAGGACCCAGACGCGGTTCTAGAACCCCGTAAAAGTAGGTTAAAAGAATGGAGTGAGAGCTACTATCCCTATTAAACAGTGAAAAGGTGCCTGATGAGAAAAAGGTTTTGTATCAAGAGGCTTTGCAGAAATTTCTTCATGAGTACGAAGATTATAAGCATCCTACAGAGCTCACCGTGAGGCACAGCTCGAGTAGCGCTGAGCATAGTGACAGAGCCTGAGCAACCAAAGAGTAGCGGAACACAGCACATCGAACATGTGCTAAAAAACAGCCTCCCCCATACATTAAGGAATAAAGGGTTAAGTCTTTATAATCTATTGAGTGAGGACCCCATCATACAGTGGGCCGACACAGGCGAGGTCATTGTTGATGGAACAAGGGTACAAGGGTCCAATATCGATGATATTGTTCATGATCTGGTGAGAAAGTGGGACAGGCCATCACCAACAGGATGGAGACATATTAAAGCAAGACTACAGCAAATAAATGTCCCCAAAACATTGATAGGTAATCTGAATAGGTTAAAAGACTTGGAACATGCATCGCACGTGTCACAACTGAGTACACCTTCGCACACAACAGCCGCCGTACCTCTGAAGAGAAGAAAGTAGAAGGCCAACCTTATCCACGTGCCTCTAAAATACGCAAATGGCTAACGTATTAAATAAGCACTATTATGACATTTCTAGCCCTGCATCCTATGGCGGCGTTAATAGACTGTACAGAGGCACTTATGGTGTAAGGAAAAAGGATGTTGAGAGATTTTTGCGTGCCCATAAACCGGTGAGAAAAAGGTTTAAAACAGCAAAGACAACAGCCGCATCGATTGGCTCTATTTGGCAGGCAGATTTAACAGACATGCAAGATATTCAGTGTACAACGATGGCTATCGCTACATCCTGTTCATAATAGATGTATTCTCTAGATACCTGTGGCTAATTCCCCTGAAAAATAAATCCTCTGAAACAGTTGCTAAAGCGGCCAAAACACTGATGTTGAAAGAAAACAGGATTCCTGGCTATTTTTGCATGGATATAGGAAAAGAATTTATAGGGCGAGCTTTTCAGAACATGCTGTCAGAGTTTAATATCAGCTATTACACTTCCAATTCTATACACAAAGCATCTTTAGCTGAAAGAGTTCAACGTACCAACCATAAAGGAACGCATGCACCGTTATTTTACACACAAAAACACGTACAGATATATAAACGTTCTCGATTCACTGGCTTCATCCTACAACCGCTCACACCACCGTACCATCGGTACAACGCCTAACGATGTTTTTGAAAGAGGCAAGCGTCCGAGAAGAGATGGAGTGCCACCACCACCACCACCACACTCTGCACGTTTCAAAATCAGTGACTATGTTAGGCTGTCACGTTCGGGAAATAAATTCGCGAAGGGCTTTGAGCAAGGATGGACATGCGAGATTTTTAAAGTTAGGGCTATGAGGCCTAAAGGCGAGATAATGATGTATTACGTTGAAGATTTGAATGGGGAAGAAATCTCGGGAGGATTTTACCGCGAGGAACTGCAAAAAGTGGCATTTAATTTAGGAAAAAGTGTGTTTAAAATTGAGAACATTTTAGGAAGTAAAGGTACAGGAAAGAGAAAAATGTACCTGGTGAAGTGGTTAGGCTACCCAGAAAGCTTCAATACCTATATAAAAGCTGATGCAGTAATGAAGCTTAATTAGTATGCAACATGTCTCCTAACCATTTCTACGTCACGCTCCCGTCCTCATCGTCCCTGACTGTACATCCTAACAGCACACTAGCCAACTTTGTGACAGAACTCCATGGCCCCATTGAATTCGGTCGTGAATCATATGAGGTGGAGATATGTGAACTTCAGTTATCCACCGAATATTTAACTCTTGAAAATGAACAAATCATATTTCTGATCTATAGAAGAAACGACGAATGCGAAAAAATAGGCATAACATTAGACAATACTATACGCTCAACCCTGTGCGGCGAGGAACAGTACTATAGCGCAATTGTTTCGCTAGTGGTCGGGCATTATGACACAGCCATGGACATTGTGGCGAGTTTAAACAAGAGTCTTGAAGAGTCATACTTGACATACGATTTACGTTTTGAAGTCGTAAACATAAACGCGCATGCATGCACATTGAAGCTAAAGTCAACGCTTAGTGGAAATATTAAAGATAAAGAACTGTTCAAAATTGTGGCTGAGGGGCGATATAGCGCAGCTTTCCAAAGACACACCTTTCACGAGGCACCGGATGACTTGTCCAGCTTAATGTATCAATTGAAGATGAAGAAAATGACTGAAGACCCTGAGCCCCCAGACATGTGCTATATTTATAGCAATATAGTGTGCGGAAAATTAAGCAGCCTAAAAGGGGTTATCTTTACAGCTACCCGCGTCCACCATTACCTCAGGTTCGAAAAGGTATTGTTTAAATTAAACTTAGGGCTCAGAAAACTTGGACGCTGTTAATTGTTTAAGTATATTCACTTAAGGAAATAAGTCTTAAGGGAAGCTTAAACTCTTTACGTGATAGATTTAACTTTGTTTAGTTTAGACTAAGTTGGATACATTTAAATTTGTTTAATTTAAATTGATAAATAAGTTAGTCTTTAACAAGCCTAACTATAATTTATCGATTTAGGTTGCAACGTTATGCAAATGGTTGTTCCACAATATATATCGCTAGTCAGATTAAGCTCGTGAATCGCAATTAACTCGTTTCAAGCTGATAACCCCAGTCAACCTGTCGGAGGTTCAATTTGACGATCGTTAATGAAATTCCAAACCAATCTAAATAGCTACCCCTGGATGGTTCTCCTCGTGTAAAGCAATCTATAATGGCGTTCTCAAACACTTGGGTCAACGATTAACACCCGGGTATAAACATATACATGTGTGCTACAACGAGTAGAAATTAGAGTGAGGCGTGAAGCTTAGCTTCCATATACGAGTACAAGTGAATCAGCGAGAGATATGATAAAGGTTCCGCTGACTGAGAATAAAGAGCTTAAAAGGTATTCTAAATCTTAAAAGAATTCGATTTATTAGAATCATTAGTGAATGATGTTAAATCTTGGCATTTTATTATAAAGCGAAGTTAATTGAAATGATAACCAACTAAAATTACGGAGCCAAAACCGATACGTATTACTCGTATGAGAGCTTCTAACGAACTAAGATGGCGACTCAAGCTCCTTTCGACGGCATCAAAGCGCGTCAGAGCGCGCTAAAGGAGAAGTATAACATTGTCGCCCAGAATTTCCAGATGCTGGAAAGAATTGAGTGTCAGTTCTCTGGCGGCCGTACGATTTTGGTTCTATTTTTAGCGATTGGTCGATATCTGTAAACGTCTTATATGCAGCCGATCAACGCTGTGGACGAGCATCGTGGGATTTCTACAAGAACTTCACAGCCCTTGAACAAACCCTCCAAATCAGCAATAAGGGATCACTGCCACCTCCACAACCACCCGTTACTTTCCTCCCACTTCAAAATCATTAATTCAGCCAACCAACCACTCTATTGTTTTATGAAATAATACAATATATATTATGGATATATATATATATATATATAGGGTGAACCAAATGTAGGTGGACAGTAAATGATAACGTTTATTTTGAGAATACATATTTAATTTTTTTGTATACTATAATACAAAATAAAATTTAAATAAATTTAGTTATAATATTTAATATAATATAACACAAACACCATAGTTATAATGAACACCATAGTTATAATATAATATAACACAAACCGTATTCAACCTACTGTCCACCTACTTTTGGTTCACCGTGTATATAACTTGGTTGAATGGTTTGTTCTTAGGGAAGCGTAGCTTAGCGAGGAATAGGAGGACGAAAAGATGGTACATGTTTATTAACAGACGTTTCGGAAAAGTTCAATTTCCATCATCAGTGCTAAAAAGTTTAAAAACAAATAGAAATAAATAAGTATAATAAATAAAAACGAACAATAAATTAAAATGGCACAACAATTAGCGAGAATTAATAGTAAGTTACAATATATTAAATTAAGATTAAAAATTAAATGATACAAAGTATAAAAGTATGGACAATAAGTAAAATATAAGACGGTTTAGGTGTAAAACAGAATTGAAGGGTTTCTTACCAGATTGTTAATGTAATGGGAGACTAATTATACAGAAGATTGGGAATGGTTGCCTCTTGAAAGAATTCCATATTAGGAAGATGGAGCCGGGCGGAGTGATGGTGGATTTCTTTTGAGAGTTTATTTCGCAATGTTTAAATTGAAAGCGGAACTGTAATCGTTGAGGGTTGGCTGGATACTGAGGATATAAAGGGACTCAAGTATGCGGAGGTCGATTAGTTGGTTGGCTGAATTAATGATTTTGAAGTGGGAGGAAAGTAACGGGTGGTTGTGGAGGTGGCAGTGATCCCTTATTGCTGATTTGGAGGGTTTGTTCAAGGGCTGTGAAGTTCTTGTAGAAATCCCACGATGCTCGTCCACTCTTGTTTGATATTGGCGGATGGTACTGCCAATATAGTTCGCTTTGCAGCGAACACAATTAAAAGCGTAGATAGTGGACGAAGCAAGTGGCTGGGGTGTTTTTTCTTTATGGTTGAGGTAAGATTTGATACTATTGTTGTTGGTGAAAGCGAAATGAAATTTAATTTGGGGGTAAAGCGGGGTGAGTAAGAGACGGAGTACTGAAAGTATTTTGTGGCTAATGTGGTCGTAATAGGGGAATGAAAAATATTGTACGTCTTTTTTGACAGTGGGAACTTTAAGGGGGGGTTGATAAATATTATTAAGAAAATTTCTGGTTAAGGACTGTAACAGATGTTTTGGGAAAGAGTTATTAATGCTGAAGTCAAGAATTAACTCTATTTCATGATGGAAGGATAAGTACGAGGAGCAAAGATGGTAGGCACGGTGGATTAAAATTTTAATACTGTTTATTTTATATAGCAAGGGGATGTGGCTTAGGAAATTAGTACCTAGGCCTGTGTACGTGGGTTTTCGATATATGGAAGTGCTAAATTTGTTGTTTTGTTTAGTTATTGTAATATCTAGGAAGGGAAGGGTGTTATTGGATTCGTCTTCTTTGGTGAACTTAATGTTTTTATGTTGGGAATTAAGGTAGTTAAGAAAAAGGGGGGCGTGGTTGGCATTGTGAAAAAGGAGAAAGGTGTCATCAACGTATCTTTTATATAGGTGTGGTTTATAATGAGTGGGGCAATGAAGTAGCCAGTTATTTTCGTGATGGCTGAGGAAGATGTTCGCTAGAGTGGCACTTAAGGGGGATCCCATAGCTAGTGAGTCGGTTTGTTGATAAAGTTGTTGGTTAAAGAAAAAATAGGTATCTGAGGCGGCGAGCGTGAGCAGTTTGGTAAATTCATGTTTTGTTAGATTCGGATTGTTGGCGAAAAGGCTGTTAATACAGATATCGATGGCTTTTTTAATTGGAACGTTGGTGTAGAGAGATACTATATCGAAACTATGCATATGAAGGTTATTTGAGTTATTTATGGTCCATATTTCTTTAGTGAATTCGTAGGAGTTGGTGACGGAGTATTCGTTTTGGGTTAGGGGGGTTAAAGTGGGAATTAGGAATTTTGCTAGTTTGTAATTGTGGGTAGTGTAGGCCGAAAGGATGGGTCTAATGGGTAAGTTAGGTTTATGTATTTTAGGGAGGCCATAGAGAGTACCTGGGGATGAGCCGGAAGAACGTACTTGGTTATAAGTGCCTTCTGAAATTTTGTTCTGATCATATAGTTTTTTGAGGAAACGGTTGATTTTATCTTCAAGTTTTAGGGAAAGGGTTAAAGGATTATCGTTAATCTTTATAAATTTGGTAGGATCGTTGAGAACGTTGTTAACCTTATTAATGTAATCTGGTTTATTAAGAAGGACGGTGCCTTTGCCTTTGTCGGGGCGTGAAATGATAATGGAGTCGTCTTTAGATAGTTCTTTAAGGCAGGAGAGGTCTTTTCTATTAATAAGGGGGGAAAAAACTTTATGAGGTTTAAAACTATAAAAATGTTTATTAGCGATGTGGGTGAGTGAGGACTTTAAAAACGGAAGTTTTGACTCGTCAACTATTGAGAATTTTTTTAAACTATGAGAGTTTTTCGAAAGATAAAAAGTGCTTAAAATAATTTAGCTTAAAATTTGGCAGTTTAAAATCTAGGCTTAAGGATAGGAGTCGTTTTTCATTAGTACTTAGGGTTCTATTAGAAAAGTTGAAAATGGTTTGATCAGGATTTAGGGGCTGAAGGTTAGAGTTTAAGCCTAATAGGTTTAATTTTCTATTGTGTCGTTGTTGAATCTGTTTCCGGTAGATGTTGACATCTTTAATAGTTTGGTTTTTTAACATTAAATAGTCGATAAGACTTACAGATTCCTTTAATTGAGTTAAGAGAGAATTATATTTAGCAAGAAGTCTTTTACTATTGGAATGCTTAAATTTAATTTCTTTACTCAACAATTTGCACTGGAACGATTTGTATATATTAGAGTTGTAGAGGCGTTTGTTGTAGAGTTTGAATTTAATAAATTTGGGGATAGAATTATAATTTATAATTCTTACAGACGTTTAAGAAATGAAGGTCGCAGTTTGTTTTCGTCCATTTTCGGTAAATGTTCTTGGAATCTTTGTACTTCTTCAGCGTGGCTCGGTCATATCTTTCTATGATAACTTGGTTGAATGGTTTGTTCTTAGGGAAGCGTAGCTTAGCGAGGAATAGGAGGACGAAAAGATGGTACATGTTTATTAACAGACGTTTCGGAAAAGTTCAATTTCCATCATCAGTGCTAAAAAGTTTAAAAACAAATAGAAATAAATAAGTATAATAAATAAAAACGAACAATAAATTAAAATGGCACAACAATTAGCGAGAATTAATAGTAAGTTACAATATATTAAATTAAGATTAAAAATTAAATGATACAAAGTATAAAAGTATGGACAATAAGTAAAATATAAGACGGTTTAGGTGTAAAACAGAATTGAAGGGTTTCTTACCAGATTGTTAATGTAATGGGAGACTAATTATACAGAAGATTGGGAATGGTTGCCTCCCACTTCAAAATCATTAATTCAGCCAACCAACTAATCGACCTCCGCATACTTGAGTCCCTTTATATCCTCAGTATCCAGCCAACCCTCAACGATTACAGTTCCGCTTTCAATTTAAACATTGAAAAATAAACTCTCAAAAGAAATCTACCATCACTCCGCCCGGCTCCATCTTCCTAATATGGAATTCTTTCAAGAGACAACCATTCCCAATCTTCTGTATAATTAGTCTCCCATTACATTAACAATCTGGTAAGAAACCCTCAATTCTGTTTTACACCTAAACCGTCTTATATTTTACTTATTGTCCATACTTTTATACTTTGTATCATTTAATTTTTAATCTTAATTTAATATATTGTAACTTACTATTAATTCTCGCTAATTGTTGTGCCATTTTAATTTATTGTTCGTTTTTATTTATTATACTTACTTATTTCTATTTGTTTTTAAACTTTTTAGCACTGATGATGGAAATTGAACTTTTCCGAAACGTCTGTTAATAAACATGTACCATCTTTTCTCATATTCCTCTATATATATATATATATATATATATATATATATATATATATATATATATATATATATATATATATACTTTTAATAGAATACATAATTACCATGATCGAACATGAATCAATTATTCATTCTCGTCGATTTTGGTTGATTTTGTGGTTACGTTCCAATAGTTTTTAATTGATTTCTTATATACTTCGATCACTTATGCCGTCAGAAGTATATTTCAAGAATCCCTGAACCCACTGTCTAAATATTTTAGACATACTCCAAGCCAACGGAAAAAGACTTAAAATTAATCATTAATCAATTGATTTAATATGATATTTTAGAATAGTTAACTTGGTAAAATGATTATTTTTAGGCAAAAGTATAGGATATTTTGCATCATAAGTAAGGTCAGACTTCCCAAGTCTTTCCTTGCATCTTAAAACCACTTCCTGAATGAAAAGATTAAATTGTTTGATTAGATTGGTGGATTTAAATTTATTTTCAAAGTAGGAGAATTCCTCAGGTAAGGACTCCCTTTGTACAGTTTGGATAAAATAATCTTCAGCATCTTGAATTTCTTGTAGATTGATTCCATGATTATCTACAGAACATGATTGATTAGTTTGTTTCTTGAGTAATTTAATGAATCGGAAGACCAGAACCGTAACATGAATTAATTTAATCATGCTACCGTATTGATTTATATCGAGAATTGTTTCAGTGTCGTGTGACAGTGTGACACTACAGGGTGAGTTTCAACAAGAAATCTTCGCTTTCTTGTGGTTCAATGTTTTCTGACCATTCTTCTTCATTACATAACCAATTGGGCCCAACAAACCATTCGTTGGACTCAAAAAAAACTTTAGCGGTGATACCTCGTGATATGAGATCACTAGGATTTTCTTTCGTTGGTACATATTTAATTTCAGCTTGAGGTACCAACTTCTTAATTTCATTTACGCGATTTTCTACGTAAGGTTTCAAAGTCTTATTTGTGGCTAACCACGACAGAGCAACTTTACTGTCCGACCATAAATAGATATGATCAAATTGGAGTTCTTGAGAGTAAGTTTCTTGAATATAGTTGGTTAGGCGAGACGACAAACTCATTGCCATCAGTTCTGCCCGGGGTATTGATAACCCTTTCAAAGGTAAAACCTTTACCTTTGACATTTCGTCAGCCAGACTCTGTACTGAACGGACGCATTTCCTGAGCTCTCTGATATTGCATCTACTTTTGCATATTGCTGAGAATTTTACTTTTGGACAGTTTTGAATTTTATATACTTGCGTTTATATTCACGTTGTTATAGTTAGGTAATTGAATATTAGTGGTTTTTAGCGATTTAGAAGTTTTCATAGCGTGCCGGCTTAATTTAACTTACACTTGTGACGGTTTAAACTAATTTTTAACTGCGCGATGCCGTCGCAGAAAGCGTCGTGTGTTAGGTGTAGGGTAAACCGGTGGTATTCGGAATTTAAGATTATAACGGCGGTCCTATGGCGATTACCGAGAGATCAGTTTGTTTCTTTTGCGAGTTAATGGAGGAATAGTTGACATAAAACGCAGTGTACGTGAGGTAACGGAAAGACTTGCAACGCTTGATGAGGGCAGGGTAGGGCTACGGTTGACGGAAGCCGAACCAATACTAACGTTGAAGACGTTAGTAATTTGAAGGGTGAGGTGCGTACCTAGTTTCTAGTTTAGGTAGCTTGTCGAGAAGGTTGGATAGATTGAGGAAGGGGTTAAGGTTAGTCCGAGAGTAGTAGATAGGGAGGGATTTAGAGAAGTTAAGGGTGGAGCTAGGCCGCGTACGTTAGGTGATAGGAACCCCCCCCTATCGAGGTTTCGAACCCTTTCGCCCATTTGGAAAGGGACGTGAATGAGGGGAAACTATTTTAATTGGGGACTCTTTAGTGCGCCACATGGACAAAGAGTTCGTTGAACGGCATCCAACCAAGAGGAGGAGGGTCTGTCTCCCAGGGGCCAGGGTTGACAGAGTTAGAGACGAAGTGGATAGGATTGACGTTGCCTCCCGTCACTCGATGTTGGGACGATGGTAGGAGGCAACGACTCGTATAGGCCCGATACGAGAGTGCCTGACCTTTTGGAGAGATATAGGGGGTTAATTAGGTCCCTGAAGGCGAGGTCAGATAGGTCTTTAGTTCTAGGTATTACCCCTAGGCACGGGTTGGGTCTTAGGATTACGTCAAAAACAATATTTTTGAATAATAAATTAGAAGAGATTTGTGTTGAGGAAAATGTACCCTTCGTAAAGCTGTGGTCCGAATTCAGTGATCCTAGCCTTTTATAAAAGATGGGGGTGCATTTTAATGAAATAGGTAATGCTAGGCTAGGTAGGTTAATAGACGAAAACGTGCGAAAGCTGTATAGGTCGAAGCCTTCTTTAAACGTTGTGGGTCCGGGGAACGCGGGCCCGACGTGAAAAATAGTTTAAAACGCGGGCCCGTGGTAAAAAATAACTTAAACATCTTTTATTGTAACGCGCGTAGTATTAGAAATAAATTAAATGAATTTAAGGCGATAATTTATTCCGGCAACTACGATATAGTTGCTATCACTGAAACTTGGTTAAATACCGTGACTCGGGACTTGTTGGGTGAACTTGATATATCGGGTTTTAAACTCTCTACTAATGATAGGTTACATAGGTTTGGTGGCGGCGTTTTGCTGTACATTCGTAATTCCCTTAGGGCTATCGAGGTTAAGTTAGATTTTCCGGCAGCAATTAATGCGATATGTGTTGAAGTTATAGCGCATAGTATTAGTTTTAATTTTGTTGTTGTTTATAGACCTCCCGTTCAACCCCTCGATACAGATACTAGATTTTACTCACTTCTTGCTAACTTTATTGACAATCGGAATAGTATAATTGTCGGAGACTTTAACTGCCCTAATGTTAATTATGAGACTTTTACTGGTAATGAGGAGTGTTTGAGATTGATTGAGTTTATGGAAGATAACTTTTTACGACAGATGGTTACCGAACCAACGCGCGGTGATAATATTTTAGATTTGGTGATGACGAACGGCGAGAATATAGTCGAAGGTTTAGAAGTAGGCGAGAGTTTAGGATGTAGTGATCATCAAATTCTTAGGTTTAAGTTATTGATAGATAGTTTTGCGGATAGGATGAGAGTAGTGGACTGGGATAACTTATTTATGGGTAATGACACAAATTTGCATTGGGTGGCGTTTAAAGAAAGTTTTATGAATATTGAAAGGGCGTTTATTCCTCGTCGGCCCAAGCGCACTAGAAATCGTGGTAGGCCGAAGTGGTGGACTAGGGAAATAGGCGAGTTCATAAACGAGCGTAATAGAGCGTATAGACTTAATAAGCGCAATGGCACGGCAGCTAACTTTAATAGATATATCGAGCTTAGACATCAGGTTAAAAGATCAGTTAGGAATGCCAAGCGTAATTTAGAGATACTTATAGCTGCGGATAGTAAACATAATCCAAAAAAGTTTTTTGAATACGTTAATAATCGTAAGCCGATAAAAGATAACATAGGCCCTCTAGTGGATGTTAATGGCGCTTTGGCTTCTGACGCTCAGGCGATGGCTGGTATTTTCAATACTTTTTTCGACAGTTTTTACCGTAGAAGACGTAAATAATGTCCCCGACGTGGACGATATCGATCCATTTAGTAGCGAGACTATTTTGGATGAAATAACTGTTTACGAGGCTGAGATTGCGCATTATATCGATAGGCTAAAAGTTAGCAAGGCTCCAGGCCCTGACGCTTTTTATCCCAGACATTTGAAAGATTTGAAAGACGTTATCGTAGGCCCTTAATGAAGATTTTTAATAGTCACTCGAAACGGGGATTATTCCTGAAGACTTCAAATTAGCTAACGTACGCCTATTTTAAAAAAGGCGACCGCGCAGTAGCTAGCAATTATAGGCCCATTAGCTTAACGTCAATTGTCGGTAAACTTTTAGAATCCGTAGTTAGGGATCGTATCATCGATCACTTAGAAAGTAGAGATTTGATCAATAATAGTCAGCATGGGTTTCGACGCCATAGGTCTTGTTTAACTAATTTGTTAGAATTTTATAACGAAATAGTGCGCGAATACGATAGGCATAGAGCGGCTGACGTTATTTATTTAGATTTTAAAAAGGCGTTCGATACAGTTCCGCATAGGAGGTTAATTGCGAAGGTCAAAGCGCACCGTATACGCGGTCAGGTAGCTAACTGGTTAGAAGAATGGCTTCGTGCTAGGAGGTAGAGGGTCGTAGTTAATGGTAGTGAATCGGGGTGGTTGGATGTAGGTAGCGGTGTCCCACAGGGTTCAGTGTTAGGCCCATTGCTATTCGTAATTTACATTAACGACATAGATGTAGGATTGACTAGTAACGTGTCAAAATTTGCGGACGATACTAAAATAGGCGGTAATGTTGTTAACGAGGACGATAGAAATAGGCTCCAAGACGATGTAAATAGGATTATGGAGTGGACGGATAAGTGGCAGATGCAATTTAACGTAGACAAATGTAAAGTTTTGCATATAGGTTCTCGTAACAATAATTACACGTACACGATGGATGATAGGGAGTTAGCGAGCGTTGACGAGGAAGTAGATTTAGGCGTACGCGTATCTAAGGATTTAAAGGTTAGGAACCAGTGCCTGGAGTCTTGCGCAAAAGCTAATAGGATGTTAGGCTTCATAGCGCGTAATTTCGAATTTAAATCGAAGGATATTATATTGCCCCTTTACAAGTCCCTAGTCAGGCCTCATTTAGAATATGCCGTTCAGTTTTGGTGCCCGTTCTTGCGTGAGGATATTGATAGGTTAGAAAGGGTTCAGCGTAGTGGCACGAAACTAATTCCGTCATTGCGCAACAAGCCTTATGAAGATAGGATTAAAGAGTTAGACCTGTATTCACTCGAAACTAGGAGATTAAGGGGGGAGCTTATTGAAGTTTTCAAAATCGTTAATAACATCGATAGCGTAAATTTTGACAAATTGTTCACTTTCGATAATAATAATACTCGTAATAACGGATTTAAGTTGCGTGGCAGACGTTTTATTACTAATATCGCTAAAAACTTCTTTACGTTTAAAATAATTGATAAATGGAACAATCTTCCCGCGCCCGTCGTGAACTCTACCAGCGTTAATGTGTTTAAGAACCGTCTTGACAGACATTTTAAAAATATTAACGTTGTTTAAAAAAAAAAAAAATTAGCAACAGGAGCTCTGGGGGTGGTGGTCGAAGATGAGTCTGTTGACGATTAATGTCAGCTTGTGACATGCCAGCGCGTGATGCCAGCAATAAAAAAAAAAAAAATTAGACTAACACGAACGTAGATGTAGCTCGTAGCGTAAACTAATCCACTTTTTGTTTAACTTTACCTAATTTTCTTTTTTTTTATCCTCTCCTTACTTTGCATGTCTGCAACTCTCTTTTCTTGCATGTTTGTAGTTTGCATGGTATGACAGTGAGTTAAGACTGTGTTTGCATGGTTTGTAAGCGTTCTTATTTTACTTCTTTTCTTCTTTCACCCCTCTCCTATTTTCTCCGACTATTTTTCTGACTTGTCGGCAGTGGCCGGCGGATGATGATGGTGAGTCTTTTTTCTCTTTTTCTGAATGAATGTTAACCCACGAGTGATAGGTGTTCCTTACTTAACCCCTTATTCTCTTCTCTTCTCTTAACCCCCTACTCTTTCCTTTCTCTCGGGCTAACCTTAGAGTGGATCTTAGGGTCTTTGTTAGCCTTAGCTTCTGTAGATCTGTAGACATAATTAAAATAGATTTGTTTCCAGACACAAAGTAAATTGCTGTGCCATAGGCTTTTGTGCTGGCATCCGAGAACGCATGCATTGATACAGTCTCGTTCAAATTTAGATTTCGTGGGATGGCCAGATTTTTTACAGCTTCGATTTCTTGAGATAAAGTTATCCATTCACTGCTTAGTACGTCGTTCAATGGCTCATCCCAATCTAATTTTTGTTTCCACAACCCATGTAGAAACATGCGTGTCTTGATTGTAACAGGATTTAAATAGCCTAAAGGGTCAAACAACTTAGCAACATTGCTAAGACTACCCTTTTTGTTAGATTAAAATTATTGAATACGAAGTGAGGATAGAGTAGCATGTCCGATTCCTTGTCCCATATCATCCCTAAGACCTTAATAGGTTTGCCCAACTTGACTCCTTTGTTTTGCTCCATAATGGAGGCGTTAAGGGAGGTTGAATTCGTGGCTCATTCTCTCAAAGTCAGATTAGCTGCGCTGATCAACGTTTGAGATTCTTGATAGAAGCTCAGCAATTGATTTTCGTTGTCTGACGAGAATATGAGATTATCCACGTATATACTACGTTCAACCTGCTTGCTCACCAGAGAAGTATGTCCTCTCAAATGGTGTAGGATCGTGGCATTCAGTAGAAACTGACTGCACGTCGCTCGGAACAAAACCACTTTAAAGCGGTAAACACAAATGAGGGAGTCAGGGTTAAAAGGATTTTCAGGCCATAGGAAACGGATTGCATCTCTGTCCTTTTCATTAAGTGAAATCATAAGGTAGGCTTTTGCGATATCACTAACGCAAGCATAATGACCTAACCTAAATCTCAATAAAATGTGCCCTAAATCATGAATTAGAGAGGGTCCAGTGTACATACAGTCATTAAAACTTGGATTAACCGCTGAACAATCAAAAACAATTCTCAGAGGGGTGGTAGCCGAATCTTTTTTAATTCCGTGATGTGACAGATAGTGGATATTAGCATTGTTTGATAGAGTTTGAGAATTTGGGACTAACTCCACAAATTCTTTCGTGATGTGATCCTGTATCACATCATTGTAATATTTTAAATTTTCTGGGGTCTTCCTTAGTTTGTTAAGAGTAGACAAAAGTCTACCCTTTGCCATACCGTAATTAGAAGGTAGAGGAGGAGGATTCTCCTTCCAAGGAAGTCCAACTTCATATCTGCCATTACAGTAGGGTAATGTTTTCGTAGAATTTTTTCATGACTCTATGCTCAGAGTCCGATGGTTCATTTAGTTTGATTCCTAAAGAATTGAGATCTCATAACTTGTCAATCTCGGAACCAGAATTAGACTCGGACACTCCCACTCTAAGTACGGATAAATTTGAATTTAGATTACTAGATTTGTTAGTTGATTTAAATTTAATTGGACCACTGATGATATTATCTAACTCTGTTTCCAACAAATGAATGTCACCATGCTTAGTTTGACCAGTTATAAAATTAAAATAATAGTCAGAACCAATTAATATGCTAATTTCATTAATAGTCCTTTTATATCACCAAAGAAGCTAATTGTATGTCTTGGGATTTTAAAAATTGAATAGTTTGTGTTATCCCTGGAATAACAACTTTAGATGAAAGTCTATCAACCAGAATGACTTCGATTTCATGTTTATTAGATTTAGTTTGAATTAGAATTTTAGCTACGTCATAGCTCTGTGTTTTACTGCTAGAGTTGAAACCATCAATAAGACATTTGGTCTTCTTGTAAGGTTTAATGTTGTATTTTGTCGCTATAGATTTAAGCATGAAGCTTTTCTATGATCCTTGATCGAAAAGCGCGCACAAATTAATTACACCTTAGTCAGTTACTACAGGCAACATGGCAGCAGGCAATGCCGTGCTTGATTTGTTTGTAGTTAAAGCGGCTGACACCGAAGTGACTGCTCGCTCAGTTTGTCCCTCTTTACTCTGACTATTGGGTTTAATCGACTCATTTGCAGATGTAAAACACAAAGCGGAATGATGCCTATTTTGACAAAACCTACATGAAAATTTACTCATGCAGTTTGACGTTTTATGATTATTCCTCAAACAGTTGAGGCATAGATTTAGAGCGCGAGACCTCTTCGAGCGTAATTTAGGAGTGTTATACTTAGGATACTCAATTTAGGGTGGTCCACAGAATGGGGTAAAAAATCGAAGTTCAGTTTTCTTTCCTCCCAGGCTATAATCTGGTTCCTTTTAGCTAAAAAATATTTCATGTAAAATTTAAGGCAAATCGAATAGCTTTTAGGGGTGGCTCAAAGCTGTTTTTTGTATACCATTATGCCCTTTATTAATATAGTGAATAATTAAAAGAAACATTATTTACAGATACATTAACTAATGATTATTTTTCTTTCAGATAGATTTATTAAATTTACAGGTTTTGCAATGTCAAATAAACGTACATTTTACTTAATGAAAAAGTCAGAGGAAACAATCACTGGAGCCAAGCTGCCTTCCCGTGGCCAGGTCCTCCGCATGTTCCTCCACCATCATCAAGTCTTGAAGAAGGAGATCAAACCTAGTTCAGAAGCTGTTTTTGAAGAATTGCGTCTCTTCTGGGAGAGAGCCCGAATCCCTACTCAAAGGAAAGACCACATTCTTCACAAAATTCAGGCTCTACACTTGGAGTGGAAAGCGATTAAGAAGAATGCTGGGAGGAAAAGCAACTCTCAGTTAGAAAAAGAGAAAACCTTTCAGGAAGAAATGGAGAACCTATTTGATGTCGCCCATGCTGATGCCTTTACCTTAATCAAAAATGAAGAAGACCGGCAGTTCTTGATCCAACAAAGGAAAGCGGGACGAGTGGGATCAATGGTCTCTGCAGATATGGTGACTGACAAGGCAGAAAAGAGAGGTGCTGAGAAGCAAATGAAATTGGTAAATAGGAAGCGGAAAGCTGAAGAAGAAAAATATGCTGCTTCACAGGAAGTTATGCTAGATCAGGGAAGTTCTTCTTCTGAGTCTTTATGTGAGTCAGAAAGAGAAGATGAAGATTACCTTATTAATCCCCCATCTACCAGCGGACCAACTCCACCAAAGAAAAAGGCAGCAAAGAATATCATATCTCCTGAATTGGCTGCTGCTCTGGACAGGACTGGCATCAGTGACAGGAGGGCCACCTTTGTATTAGCTGAAACTGCATCTAGCCTTGGTCAAGATCTTTCAGAGGTGAACATCTCTCGTTCTTCAATCAAAAGGCACCGAGAGAGGCATCGAAGGCAAATAACCCATGCCATTAAAGCTAGCTTTAGTCCAAGTATTTCGATTGTCCACTGGGATGGGAAGTTGATCCCTAATCTACTTGCCAAGAATGAAAAGGTAGACAGACTCCCAGTCCTTGTCTCTTCAGTTGAATCAGGTGATTCAAAACTGCTTGGTGTTCCCAAACTACCAAGTGGAACAGGGGAAGCTCAATCAGCTGCAGTGTATAATCTTCTTTCCGAATGGAACATAGATAAGTCAATAATCGGAATGTTATCAGATACTACAGCATCAAATACAGGAACAAACAGGGGAGCATGCGTTCTTCTGGAACAGAAACTTGGTCGACCACTCTTCTATTTTGCCTGTAGGCATCAGTGCATGGAAGTCATGTATGGAGGAGTGTTTGAAGCAGTCCATGGTTCATCTTCTGCCCCTGAGCCACTTTTGTTCAAAAGGTTCCAATCTATGTGGGACTACATTGATTTAAAAACCTTCTCTACATCACAGGATGATGATGAGATGAAGGAGCAAGTTGATCCTTTCAGAAATGAAATAATTGCCTTTGCCAAAGAACATCTGGCCACTGGAAATTTTCGAGATGACTATAAAGAGTTTTTGGAACTTTCTTTGATCTTTCTTGGTGAAAAAATTGAAAGTTACACATTCAAACGTCCTGCTGGCACGCACTATGCAAGGTGGATGGCTAAAGTTATCTATGCCATCAAAATGTGTCTTTTTCGAAATCAAATCACCCTGACTCCTCGAGAGAAGAAGGACCTGAAAACCCTTACCCTTTTTGGAGTCCTAATCTACTTAAAAAGCTGGATCACTGCTCCTATTCCATCACAAGCTCCGAAGAATGATCTGGATCTTATCCAAAAGTTAAAGGACTATCATGACCAGAAAGTGGCCAAAGCAGCTCTCAAGAAATTTGAAAACCACCTATGGTACTTATCAGAAGAGCTGGTGGCCCTTGCTCTCTTCGATCAAACTGTTGCACCAGACACCAAGGGAATCATGGTCCAGTGTATGAGGGAAAAGGAGGGGTCATTAGACTTCTCAAAGAGAAGAAGACTCAAGGAATGCAAAGCAACACTGAAATTAGAAACTCTTGCCACAAAGAACTCATTAAAGCTTCTTAAGGCCCTACCGATCAATATTAGTTTTCTTGATGATGACCCCAGCACCTGGAAGGAGAATGAAAACTTCCAAGAAGCTAAAAGAATCATAGGAAACATCAAAGTAGTTAATGATCATGCTGAAAGGGCAGTAGCTCTCATTCAGACCTTCAGCGGAACTCTGACGAAAGGAGAAGATCAACTCAAGTTTCTCTTAAGTGTGGTGGATGAGCACCGAAAGAGGTTTCCTGATTCTAACAAGTCCACAATCTTAGCTGGGCAACAATGAGTGGCCTGGTCAGCCATGATACCCCCGCCAACAAGCGGATAATACCCATATATATGGGGGGGACCAAGAAGCCATGAATGTGGACTTCTGGGGGTAGTTGAGCCACCTCTAAATATTAACCGATTGAACCCAAAGTTTGCGCAGAGAAGTATTTTGGGAAAAGGAACCTAATGAAACCCTGGGAGGAAGAATTTAAAATACTTCCCTTTTGTGGACCACCCTAAATTACTCATGAACTTTATACTCTGAGGCACAAAGTGCACATGGTCTTATTCGATTTTTCTTGTCTCCATTCTTACTAGCAATGGAAAAAGAACCCACAGTAGATTTGTTAGAATTAGATTTATAAAAATTAGTGTTAGACTTAGAGCGAATATCATGAAGATTCGCTTTACCTTTTGCATCATTAGAATTAGATTTAACATGCTCAGTAGGCTTGCTTTCGGGCTCTACTGACTGTAGCAATGATATCTCATTGTCAATAGCTTTCCTGAAACTATCTAGATTCCAATAATCGGACTTAGCAGCTCGATTAATATTATCCCTAACGCGATTCGGTAATTTACGTAGCAATAGGGCGGCGAAAACAAAACCAGCTTCGTCAATATTTGTGCCCATAACTTTGAGACCACGTAGATGGCATTCATATTGAGCGCGAAATTTCGGTAGAATTAGCTCTGGGACATTCCAGATCAAAAATAGCATGTAAATGCGCTTGAATTATTTTGTGAGGCTTACCATAAGTCTCACAGAGAAGCTTAATAGCCTCTTCATAGTGATCATTGGTGGTAGTAAAACCATCAAGAAGCTGTAAGGCTTTGTCTTTAAGTTGACCCGATAGATAAGTAAATTTTTGAGCGCCTGATATATCATCACGCTCATGAATAGTGTTTTTAAATATATTCCAGAAGTGTTGCCGTTCCAAAGGATTACCAGAAAAGGTAGGAAGTTTTATAATAGGCAATTTGACTGCCTGCTCTTTTGGTTTACTATGAGTTGCTACATTAGCTTGCTTTTGTTTTATAAACTTATTGATTAGAATAACATGTTGCTCAATTTCAGCCTGATATTCCAAAGCAATAGTCATGTCGGTGATGAGTTTATCATCAGATAATTCTGACTGAATTTTGTCATCATACTCAAGAATTTTATTACTTTGACTAGGTAACAAATTACGAGTAGCTTCAATTTTGTTGAGATCGGGTGTATCGGTGGAAATAAATTTAATATTTTCAGCGATAAGCCGTTTCGCCATGGTGCGATGACCACCACGTCTCATTACGTCAGTCATTTTGAATTATTTGGATTTGAGTTATTTGAGTTAATTTTAAAGTACATTTAAATAGATTTAAATAGATTTAAGTAAATTTAAGTAAATTTAAGTAAATTTAAGTAAATTTAAATAGATTTAAGTAGATTTAAATAGATTTAAGTAGATTTAAATAGATCTAAGTAGATTTAAATAGATTTAAATGTATCCGGTTCGAAGGACCAATTTTGTGGAAAATTAAGCAGCCTAAAAGGGGTTATCTTTACAGCTACCCGCGTCCACCCTTACCTCAGGTTCGAAAAGGTATTGTTTAAATTAAACTTAGGGTTCACAAAACTTGGACGCTGTTAATTGTTTAAGCATATTCACTAAAAGGAAATAATTCTTAAGGGAAGCTTAAACTCTTTACGTGATAGATTTAACTTTGTTTAGTTTAGACTAAGTTGGTTACATTTAAATTTGTTTAATTTAAATTGATAAATAAGTTAGTCGTTAACAAGCCTAACTATAAATTATCGATTTAGGTTGCAACGTTATGCAAATGGTTGTTCCACGATATATATCGCTAGTCAGATTAAGCTCGTGAATCGCAATTAACTCGTTTCAAGCTGATAACCCCAGTCAACCTGTCGGAGGTTCAATTTGACGATCGTTAATGAAATTCCAAACCAATCTAAATAGCTACCCCTGGATGGTTCTCCTCGTGTAAGGCAATCCATAATGGCGTTCTCAAACACTTGGGTCAACGATTAACACCCGGGTATAAACATATACATGTGTGCTACAAGAGTAGAAATTAGAGTGAGGCGTGAAGCTTAGCCTTCTTATACGAGTACAAGTGAATCAGCGAGAGATATGATAAAGGTTCCGCTGACTGAGAATAAAGAGCTTAAAAGGTATTCTAAATCTTAAAAGAATTCGATTTATTAGAATCATTAGTGAATGATGTTAAATCTTGGCATTTTATTATAAAGCGAAGTTAATTGAAATGATAACCGGCTAAAATTACAGAGTCAAAACCGATACGTATTACTCGTATGAGAGCTTCTAACGAACTAAGATGGCGACTCAAGCTCCTTTCGCCGGCATCAAAGCGCGTCAGAGCGCGCCAAAGGAGAAGTATAACATTGTCGCCCAGAATTTCCAGATGCTGGAAAGAATTGAGTGTCAGTACTCTGGCGGCCGTACGATTTTGGTTCTATTTTTAGCGATTGGTCGATATCTGTAAACGTTTTATATGCAGCCGATCAACGCTGTTTTTATCAAATAATACAATATATATTAGAGATATATATATATATTATTATATATATATATATATAATATATATATATGAATAAAACCACGAAGGAAAGGAAACACAAAATGGTGCTCAAGCGCTTTCGTCTAATGACATCCTCAGGAACACTGAAGTACATAAAAGGGTGACAGCCTATATATAGGATACAGAAAAAAAAAAAGAAAACAAGAAAAATAAATAATATATATATATATATATATATATGCAATAAACGGAGAAGTAAAAATAAAAATTAAAAATTAAAGGATTATCAGAGAGGCATACATATTTGTAAGGAAAGTCTTGTTCCCCATTCTCGGAACTATCTTTGATTCACATGTAAAAAATTCCATGGATTTTACTGAAAAATTGAATAAGGCACGTACTGAAACTAACGATAGATTGATCAGTTTTGACGTTTGTTCATTGTTTACAAAAGTGCCGATTGACGATATGCTTGACTTTCTCTCCCAAGAATTACATAAGTATGACCTGCCACTACCTTCACACATTGTTTTGGATCTTATTAAGCTTTGCATCAAAGACTGTAAATTCAATTTCAATAACGAGTATTATCAACAAGTTTTTGGGATGGCCATGGGCAACCCCTTATCGCCCCTCCTCTCCAATATTTATATGGAGTTTTTCGAAATTACTTACATTCCGAGAATCCTGGGGGTTGGCATCCCTTGGTTGCGGTACGTCGACGATATTTTGTGTATCTGGCCCATGAATCGTGACCTGGATAACTTCCTCCTTCAGTTAAATGATCAAGTCCCCTCCATTAAGTTTATTTTAGAAGTGGAACAAGACAATTCAATCCCATTTTGGATGTGCGTGTACATAGGGAAAGCCCAGGTTTAAGTTTAGTATCTATCGGAAAACAACAAACAATTTGTACGTACACTTTTACTCGGGACATGACACCCCAACTAAGAAGGCCATTTTTTCATCAATGTTTCTCCGCGCCCTTAGGATCGCCAGTCCAGAATACATCGATGCCGAATTGGAAAAAATCAACGGTATTGGAAGTGATCTGTGTTATCCATCTGCGTTTATGGAATCTTGTCTCAACAAGGCAAAACGAACTTTCTATCTTGTCAATAATAACACTCGTACTTTGTAAAAAAATATTTTAGTACTTCCGTTTTTCCCGGGCTTTTAGGCATTGCTAATGTACTTAAACTTTTGGATATTAATGTAGTATTTTCATATAACAATATTGTGAAAAATATCATAGTAAAAAATAGCCCTACCAATAATTCAGGCATTATCTATAAAATTGGGTGTAAACAATGTAATTCCTTTACTAGGTCAGACGGGAAAGGATTTGCACACACGTATAAAACAGCATCAATATTCCGTTAGAAACAGGACAGTTGTCCAGTGCCCTTTTTGTCCATTTGTCAGAGTTATCCCACTGTATTGATTGGAATAATGCTTCAGTTTTATTCCACTCTAGCAACATTGTTAATAGAAATATTCTTGAGTCTGCCATTATCCAACTTTCAAATAACTTCAACATAAGCAAAGGTCTTTTTCAACTCGATCCTGTTGTTTTGAATTCCTTCAAAACAGATTTAGATAAGAAGGGTAGAACACTAAATCTTTGGTAAACTTGTATGCTACTTTATTAACTTTTAATTTTAATTTTATTTTTATATACATCGAAACTTAACCAAAAAAAGCAGAGTGTTAAAACCCGGGCAGATTTCCAGTATAAATTTGTATTTTTATAATTCATTTGATCTTGTGCTAAAAATCGATATTTTTTCCTTACAAATATGTATGCCTCTCTGATAATCCTTTAATTTTTAATTTTAATTTTTACTTCTCCGTTTATTGCATATATATATATATAATTATATATATATAATATTTCTTTTTCTTTTTTTTTCTTTTTTTTCTTTCTGTATCCTATATATAGGCTGCCACCCTTTTATGTACTTCAGTGTTCCTGAGGATGTCATTAGACGAAAGCGCTTGAGCACCATTTTGTGTTTCCTTTCCTTCGTGGTTTTATTCATCATAAATATTTTTCACGTGTTACTTTCGTGAAATAATTTTATATATATAATATATATATATATATATATATATATATATATACTTTTAATAAAATACATAATTACCATGATCGAACATGAATCAATTATTCATTCTCGTCGATTTTGGTTGATTTTGTGGTTACGTTCCAATAGTTTTTAAATGATTTCTTATATACTTCGATCACTTATGCCGTCAGAAGTATATTTCAAGAATCCCTGAACCCACTGTCTAAATATTTTAGACATAGTGGAACACCAGTTTGTTGGGGATACCCAGGCCCGCCTGCTGCGCATTGCCCACATCCCCAACCATAGAGGCCGGAGTTTGAGTATTACATATGACTGGCCCCATTATGTGAATGTCTCAACTAACCTGATAACCAACATTTCAATAAATATATAAGAACGGTAGAGGGTAAAAATTTCCCATTCGGTGACGGGAGCTTAACAGTGAAACTCCACTTTCGCCGCACTGAGTTATAATGGACAGAAAACCTCACGCTATCTATCGAGGTGTGCGGTACCAGCGTGGTAGCGGTCTTGGCTCCATTTTTTCATCTATACTGCGCACAGCTGTACCACTACTGAAGAGGGGGGCCAGGTACCTTGGGAGGAAGGCGTTACAAACAGGTTTTAACGCGGCAGAGGAAATGCTCGCGGGAACTAAACCTAAAGCTCTAAAAAAACATTTAAAACGTACACGGGATGAAATCATCAAAGATGCGAAGAGAAAAATGCGTGGCGGAGGAAAGAAGAGAATTGATAGGAAGAAGAAGGGGGCCAACACGTGGCGTAAAGAAGAAGAGGGGTGTTAGGAAGAATGGGTCACGTGGTATTAAACGTAAAAGGGTGCCAAAAAAGAAGTGTTCTAAGCGTATGAAACCTATGACCGATCATTTTTTAACTGATATAAACTGAGGACGCTACTCTCACGATTCATAGATTGACTGATACTCGTCAAGGGAGGTGGCACTGTTTCTAACTCAACATAGCCCGTTTCATTCATCCTTGCAGTTCACAGTGCTGTAAATCGGAGCTATCCCTCTTTGAGATGCCTCCAACTCAAGTTTCTATTGAGCTCAGTGATTTTATTACAATTAACCCTTTAAACACAATTAGTTCACCCAGTGCCCCAATAGAATTTGTGATACCCAGCTCAGGCCCTTACTTTTTTGATCCAAGCTGTATGCACATGTATACTAAACTTCGCATAGCTCATTCTGACGGAACGGACTGCGATGATAATTATGTTGCATATCCCGAAACAAACTTTCTGCACACCATAGTCAGCCAGTGTGACGTATATTTAAATCAGACTAACATCTCAGCAGGCACGGGGTACTATCACCTACGGGCATATCTGGAAAATGTCCTCAACTTTTCAAAAGAAGCGAAGGACACCTTTTTATCCGCCGAGGGGTATTACCACACTAAAGATGAGGGTAGTATAAAGGATAAATTTAAAAATTCTAAAAAAAAGATATACAAATGTTTTGGACTCATGCACACGGACTTTACATTCCAGGAGAAGTTGCTTATGAATGGAGTAGATATGAAACTGAAGCTTACCCGCACGATCACTGAGATCTGTATAAATCTGGGAGCTGACCAAGAAGAAGGTACGAAACCTGTTGTGATACACATCATGGAAGCATATTTGCGTATACGCCGCGTGAAATTAAGCTCTCCGAAGCAAATAAAAATTGAGAAAGAGCTGGTACACGCCACAGTAAAATATCCCATTAACAAGGTACAGATCAAACTGTACACGATCCCCGCAGGCCTGACGTCGAAACAGATAGAAAACATAGCTCTTGGAATCCTGGCTAAAAGGATTTTAATTGGAATGCAAGACCACGCCTCGACAAATGAAAATTATAAAAAGAGCGCCCTGAAGTTTGAAAATTTTGGGCTTAAAAATATTACTTTATATGTCAATGGCGTAGCACTGGGTGGGACATTAAATATGGACTACTCGTCAGATGCGGTGTTCCCGCTCTGCGCGAGAGCTTACAGCAGTTTAGCGCATAATACAGGCGCGTGTGATGAACTTGGAATCGGCATAACGCAGAAAGAATTTGTGGAACAGTTTAATATTTACTCATTCGACCTTAAACCTGACTTAGCCGCGGGCGTAAATGCGCATTTAAACGCCCAGCAGACTGGCACGATTTCAGTGCGGCTGGAGTACGCCAAGCCTACAGACGCTCCTATTAGTGTACTAATATATCTCGAGTCGCAGGCCCTAATAGAACTGGACCGTTTCCGGAACATAAGCACAGATTTTTAAGATGGATGCAAATAAACTCCAGAGAGTGATGAAAAGCGACTGTTTTGCGCGTTCCAAATTTATCGGAGTTTTTGCAAAGAATGAAATATTGAAGCTGGATACCTCGAGAAACTGGTGCGCGATTATTGTTAACACTGACGTTGCGAGGGGCGAGGGTATTCACTGGTTTGCGATCTATTTTAAAACTAAGGAAAGAATGTACTATTTTGACTCACTCGGATTTCCACCATGGATTGACTCGGCAAACGTAAATTTTATCGCGCGATTACGTGTGCCTAAGATTATCTGGTCCCCATATCGCCTTCAAGGGCTTTATACTGAAACATATGGACTGTATTGTATTTTGTTTCTCATGCAAATGTCGCGCGGGAAGGGCTTTATGAAATTTTTAAAATTATTCGATTTGTGTGACACAAATATGAACGATAAATATGTGTGCAGACAGATAAAAAAAAAGTTCCCATATGTTGCTACCCCCTGTAATGTGTAAGACCTATATTGTGTAAACCTATATATACACTTGTAACAATTAAGAATTGGGGACTGCCCCTTTTTGTACATGTTTAATAAATAAAATATGTTACGTTTTGTTAATATCCTCAAAAAATACTTGCATAATCTCGTCGATGAGCACACACTCGCTTGACCGGTTGTGTGTCAATGCCACGACATCTGGTCGCTAGCTGTTGTGGATACCACTTAATTTATCACCCTTTCTCCAAAAGTGCTTATAATATCGTCTAGCTCCGTATCGCCGCTGTAATTAAAATAGATGCATGAAATTGGTTGCCGCTAAAAGTAATGTGTATGGCGGTAAATATATATATATATATATATATATATATTATATATATATGAGTCATAGGCGATAATTAAGCACATTTTTCAAAACATTCTTATTGCAAATTGTTAAAATCCAAAAGAAATGTAAAAACAATCTATTAATTTCAAAACACCTACATTATTTCCTCTATAGCCTGACGCACACTGTACCGCTCCAATACCATGACTTCTGGATCACTGGGATGGGTGGGGGTTGGCGCCCCCATTTCGTCAAAAGTAGCGATTACACGGGTAAGCTCCGTATCGCTCCTGTAATTAAAGCATATCCATGAGCCATCAGACATTATTAAAAACACAAAATTCCAAGTGCATGCAAATGTTAAAAGATAAATTCAATCTGGAGAACTTCCTATAAATATTAAAAAACGAGAAAAGCACAAATAAAACACACCATATATATATATATAAATATATATATATATATATATATATATAAGCCGAAATAATCGGGATGGAAACAGATAATAATTGAAAACATAGTAGGACTAATTTTATGCTGTAGAAAACTCAGAGCAAAATGATATTAGATTATCAATTTTAAACGAGAAGCAATACAGACTAATTTTCAATGCTGGTAAATGAATGAGGTTTAGTTTATGTCAGGTTAGGTCAGGTTATATTATAAACGCGAAAATTCATCTTTAAATATGTCGGGGGAATTTTCTCGCAAATTCAATTTCTGCCTGAAAAAAGTCTAAAACTTCAGGTTCATACGAAAATAGGCCTTCAAAATTAATAGAACAGTACATATGTAAAGTATATACACGAATTTCATACCATATATAGAAGAGATGATTGTCTACAGGCTGATATAAAGTTCAAAGTCTCCCGTAGTGCATTTCATATTTTATAAGAATTTAAATATTTAAACTATTAAACCTTTAGAAAATAAAAATTATAATTTTTAACTAATTATATCTTAAGCAAAGGCACCAAACTTTTTCTAATGTTATATATATGGAAGACGTGACATATTTAGTTAACTCTCTATAAGCATTTGTATCCTACGAAATTTTCAAAATATTAACTTCAGCTTACACCGCAAAATGTAACCAAAGATGATATTCATTACATAATCATTTGAATAAATTCTAAAAGAAATATGGACTTGAAAGCATGCAAGCTTCACTATCTATTCGTTAAATAATAACTATTCAGTTACGCTGTGTTATGAACACTTCATTTTTAAATTGATTTTGACAAACTACGAAAGAATTAGGCATTATTTAAAAAAATTTCAAATATTGTATTTTTGGTAACTTCCTAATTCAGAACAAGAGGCTGTAAAGACTGTACAGTAATGTAGAAATGTGTGTGTACCCATTTTGGGTCTCCCATTTAAAGGTGTTTGTGGGGCAAGTGAAGATCATGAGTTTTTCAATACCTCACAGTACTATAGGGGGCACCGCTCGGCAGAGGAATCTCTTTAATTGGGGTGTGTAAGGACAGAGAGTATCTCCTAACCCAAGATGCTGCCTTCCTATATCCCACAACACTTGTGTTGAGCTGTGGGATCTATCACCACAAAGACTTAATTTTACTACCTTAAACTATACCCAATCTATCAACATATGCGTCTAATCGATTTTTAAACATGTTTATAGATGTGCTACTAATTACTTCTACCGGCAAACTATTCCACCTATTTACTATTCTATGCGTAAAAAAGTTTTTGGCAACTGCTGTCTCGAACCTTCTACTTGTCAACTTACACCCGTTATTTCTAGTCCTATTATATTGAGATATTTCGAAAAAGCTATCTCTATCTACGTTATCGAACCCATTCATAATTTTGAAAACCTGGATTAGATCACCCCTTAGCCTCCGAGTCTCGAGTGTAGTCAATTTTAACTCCTTAAGCCTATCCTCGTACGACTTTGACCTAAGCGACGGAATCATCTTAGTTGCTCGTCTTTGAACTCTTTCGATTTTGTCTATATCTTTGCGCATATGCGGATTCCAAAATTGGCCCGTGTACTCCAAATAGGGTCTAACTAATGATTTATAAAGAGGCACTATAATATCGCGCGATTTGTACTCAAAATTTCGAGCTATAAAACCTAACACTTTGTTCGCTTTATTGACCGGTGCTGTACTTTGTTTCGCTACTTTTAAATCACCAGTGACTATAACTCCTAAATCTTTTTCCTGCTCTACGCTTGTTAAATCTTTCCCTGACATACTATACGCAAAATTACCGTTACGCGGACCTATATGCAAAATTTTGCACTTATCAACGTTAAATCTCATTTGCCATGTGACTGGCCAATCAACGATTTTATTCAGATCTTCCTAGATTTTACCTCTATCTTCGTCATTAATCGCCCTACCACCCAGCTTCGTGTCATCCGCAAACTTTGAAACTGTACCTTACCTTACAACCTTACAAAGGTTCCGCGCGATGATTTCTCATTTCGCGAAGGTTAATATATATAAGAAAAAGCAAGGGGCCCAATACAGAACCCTGAGGAACGCCACTCGCTACATTAGCCCAACACGACTCCGCTCCATCAACGACCACCCTCTGTTTCCTACCTCGCAACCACTCTTCTAGCCAATTTATTACTACACCCCTGATTCCATGAGCCTTAGTTTTTTCAATGAGTCTTTTGTGCGGCACGGTGTCAAACGCTTTTTGAAAATCTAAATACACTACATCAACCGCCCGATGACTGTCGTAAACGTCAACCACGCTTTGAAAAAATTCTAAAAGACTAGTTAAGCAAGATTTGTTTCGCCTAAAACCGTGCTGCCTATTTCTAACTAGTTTATGCAATTCTAAGTGTTCGACTATACGATCCCTAATTATTGATTCCAGTAGCCTACCTACAACAGACGTTAAACTGATTGGCCTATAATTTCCCGCCGCACCTTTATCGCCTTTCTTAAAGATAGGTGTTACGTTTGCTAACTTGAAATTATCTGGTACGCACCCCTCAGAAATAGACGCATTAAAAATCTTTGTTAGCGGTACAACAATGCTATCTTTTAATTCTTTTAGTTGTATGGGATATATGGAATCCGGCCCCGGTGATTTACGCGTTTTCATTTTATCAATATAGCGCATTACTTCCCCTTCACTAACGACAATATTATCCAAAATATTACCATTATCAAAATGTATTATGTCTATGACCGTAGAGATATTCGTTACATCTTCTATAGTAAAAACTGACGTAAAAAATTCGTTTAGCAAGGTAGCCATTTCCTTGTTTTCAGAAACTAGATCTCCGTTAACATTTTTCAACGGCCCCAAGACACTTTTTACTGGATTTCTATTGTTGACGTATTGAAAGAATCGCTTGGGGTTTTCTTTACCGTCACGAGCTATGGAGATTTCAAATTCGCGCTTGGACTTTTTTATTACACTTTTCGCTTCACGCCTTAGAGATATGTAGTTGTTTCGTAACCACAAATTGTCTTTATCGCACTTATGTAGCCTATAAGCCCTATCTCTACTCTTTATAATGTCTCCTACTCTAGAAGTAAACCACAAGGGCTTGTTGTTTACTTTCGCACGCGTAATTTTGTACGGTACACATTCCTCATTTATAGTCCTAAATACTGTTTCGAACGATTCCCACATTAGTTTTGCGTTGGAGTTCCCCATTACGTTTTCCTAATTGACGTATGACAATTTATTTCGAAATTTACTAAAGTCTGCGAGCTGGAAGTTAGGAATTTTAGTCGAGTTAGCTGGTTTCGAGTGACTTACTGAGAGGACAAACTCTACCATATTGTGATCGCTATTGCTTAACGGTTCTATTACTTGAAGATCAGTAATTAGCCTATCATCCGTAGTTATTACTAAATCTAAAATACTGTCCAACCTCGTAGGTTCCCAACCTTTTGAATAAGAAAGCTATCCTCGAGAAAATTAACTAAACGATTACCTTCCGCGTCTCCTTGCATTGTATCGTAATTCACGTTGGCGCAATTAAAGTCACCCATAACTAAAGCCTGCTCACTACCGATTATTCTCTTTAGTTCACGATATAATGCTTCGTCCGTATCAGCTGTTTGATTAGGGGGCCTATATATAACCGCAACAAGAAGTTTGAAATCGTTCAATTTAAGTTCTGCTATAGTTAGGCTGACCATATTTCCTTGAGACAAAAACGGGACATTGGGATGGCAAAAAAGGGACGGGGGTTATGTAATATTCTGTATTCATGAAAAAGTAAGTACATAAATATATTGAGCTTACAATTATTCTTCAGTGACAGAACCCATACAAAAACCCATACAAAACGGTACTGTCCCGTTCAAAACGGTACGTATGGTCAGCCTAGCTATAGTCGAATCTATCGGTTTTGGAATTATAAGTTACTCACATTTCAACTGAATTGTCTGCAGTTTCTTGCATTTCGTTGCAAATCTCAATAACATTCTGCGATGAGAGAAGAGTTCCACGATCTGTAACACTGAAAAGATACAATGCAACATGGCTGTAGTGGTCACCATCAGCAAACAAATCAGGGGATGCGTAGAGTTCGGCAATGGCTTGTGTGTTGTTATAAACTGCACGAGAAACTGGCTCTAAACGGCGAAACCCCCCATTTATAGGGGGCGTATGTGATCAACCCACAAGCGTAATTTAACTTCCTATTGGTTTACGGGTAATGCTTTTTCGACCAATCCGAGAGCAACGCTCCCTTTTCACGAGCAATGAATGGGAGGAGCCACGAAAGGTGGGGCGGGGTTTAGCTATCGGACTGTTCAGAACGAGATCATTGAGGTATACCGCGCGGTGATTGGCAGGTCGTCAACAGCCCGGGTGGGGTATCAGACCCGTTTGTTGGTAAAGCCAGTTCATTCACGTATGTCAGAATTTCGAAAAGTTTTTTATTTAGATTTGCGTTCAGAGTCACCTGCATATTTCTATTGCCCTGAAGGTCCTTTGTCTGCCTCGCAGACAATACTACAATTATTTTCCAGCGATATGTGGGCATGTGACCTGCCGTGATCGAACAATGTCTTGTGACCACTTTACACAATAGGAAAACCCTTATATTTGGGAAAAGGATTTTCTCCAAGTGTTAACAAAGCAAATCAAATTTCGGAAAAATCTCTATTTCAATTTTCGCTAAATCAGAAAATGAAAACACAAAAACTAAATACAGAAAGGTGAGCTGTGAAGGATAAAGCCGCGTATGTATATATATGCGTATTGTTTGACCGTGTATATATATGACCCCATACTTTTGTTAACTGTGTTATATATATATATATATATATATATATACAAAACATGTTTCATTTTTGTAAATGTACAGGTAAAGACGCGTTTTATGTCGTATCTTTCGGCAGGTGTTCCCAACTAAATATAAATTGTATTTATTCTATTTTAAGAGAGTTTTAGGCCTATGGAAGTCCATATCGATTATTAGCATTTTGTCCGAAAAATAAAATTTAGATTACTTTTCGGACAAAATGCTAATAATCGATATGGACATCCATAGGCCTAAAACTTGCTTAAAATAGAATAAATACAATTTATATTTAGTTGGGAACACCTGTCGAAAGATACGACATAAAACGCGTCTTTACCTGTACATTTACAAAAATGAAACATGTTTTATATATATACAGGGCGTCCCAAAAAAATGTATACACACTTTAACAGCTGATAGCTCAATTGATGTTTCTTTCTTTCCAAGTTAAACCCATTAGAATTAATAATGGCAGTCAGACTAAGCTTTGAACAAAGGAAATTCATTCTAAAATGCTACTGGAAGTGTGAAAACGCAGTTGAAGTGCAAAGACAGTTTAGGAGGGAGTTTCAAACAGATCCACCAACGCGACTTACCATCACTCGAATTAGAGATAAGTTTGAAGCCGATGGAACTGTTCAGAATGTCCACAAGAAGCGTTCCGGAAGACCACGGACATCGACAAGCCCCACAAAGCAAGAAAGAGTACTGGAAACGTATCACCAAAGTCCAAGAAAATCTGTGCGGCAAGCGAGTCGTGAGGTAGGAATTTCAGAATCGTCTGTCCAACGCATTTTGAAGCGCTGTCAATGGAAAAGTTACATTCCAAGATTAGTCCATGCTATTAATGAAGATGATCCGGACCGAAGAGTGGAGTATTGCGAGTGGTACTTGGCACGATGTGGATGTGGATTGGACGAAGGGGTTTCGTAGAATACCCTCCGCGTTCACCAGACCTCACACCACTAGACTTTTTTTATGGGGATACTTAAAAGACAAAGTCTACGCTATAAAACCTGCAACAGTCGCTGAATTGAGAGCAGCCATTGAACGAGAATGCACACAAATACCAAACGAAATGTTTCGTGATGTTTGCGATTCCATTGCTTCGCGTTATCAGCAGTGCCTGGACTAGAACGGACGTCAGTTTGAAAACAGGCGTTGACAAAACAATTAAATAATGTCTGTAGATTCTATTACATTTTGAAAATTAAATGTATTTTAATAAACACTGCCTTTATAAGTATTTAAAGTGTGTATACATTTTTTTGGGACGCCCTGTATATATATATATATATATATATATATATATATATATATATATATATATATATAACACAGTTAAGAAAAGTATAAGTTACAGGCCTAAAACTCCCCTTTAAAACAGAATGATGTTACACATTATGGAGTTGTTCAGAATAGGATGTATTATATATATATATATATATATATATATATATATATATATATATATATATATTGGTAGTGGTAATAATGATAATAATAATTATTTCACGGGGTGGAGACCACTGGCTTAATGTATTACTGCACGAATTGTTTCGTATTGAAACAACGGTGTTTTATCTAATTCAGATTGACTGTATTTCTTTTAAAATAAATAATGATTTCTTCTCTAACTTGAATTTTGTTAACGAAAAAAATTGCAAAATAAATAAATAACTTTGTTGAATAAACATATAAATTTGTTATACGATGTTAACAACTTCTCCAAGAGAACTTCAAATTACAATAATTTATGATGGAGGAAAGAAAATAAAGAAATAATGAATTGAAATAAATTATAATAAATAATAAAAGACTACTTCCTCAGCCCAACCTCTCTACAACGCTTGGTTGATGCGCAGGGAGGGCTTCCATCGAACGGACCGAGTCCGGGCCGGGATGCGAACCTCGGTTCCCATTTTATATATATATATATTTGTTTTTCTTTTCACGCCTTTATTTATATTTTTAAAAATAGTTTATTCTGTTGTACGAATTGGGGAATGAAGAGAGACAACCTTGTACATTTTGATGATAAAACGCGTCTTTACCTTAAAACTTCCGTTTAAAAACAGAATGATGTTACAAATTATGGAGTTGTTCAGAATAGGATGTTTTTATACAGATTGAGTGTATTTCTTTTAAAATAAATAATTCTCTTTAATGTCCCGTTTTGATTGATTATATAATTTCAAATCTGATGTAATGGTGTTTTATTTACTTCTTGAGCGCTTTTATATAATTTGTTTGGTTGGATAATTATTATATGGCTCACCCAGGAGGCACTGGCTGATGATTATCTAAGACGATGGCACCCTGAGGCGCTGGCAGTCAATGGCTGATGGTGCCTTAAGGCACTGGCTGATGTGCCCGAGGACCTGGCTGAATAAGCCAACTGGCTGTTTAGTGCCCTATAAGAGCCCGGGAGTTGGACGATGGTGTCATATGAGCTCGGCAATCAGCCGAGTAAAGACCCAGCTCTGGGTCCTCTCCTCTTCCTCTCTTGCTATCTCTTTCTGCTCCTTTAGGGGGTGAGGCGTCCCCTTCCTCCCCAAAGAGGCTTCCTTAGGATAGGCATGCCCCTTTGGGGGGTTTAGCTTGGGGGAGAACTCCGCCTCCAAATTGCATACCCCTTGCAATCCCATTTTTGGGTTGGCAACAAAGGTTGGCACTCCCCTTTCGGGGGATCAGCTTGGGGGATAACTCCAGGTTGCATACCCATTGCAGTCCCATTTTGGGGCTGGCAACAAAGGGGGCGGATTTTTTTTTTTGCAACAAAGGGGGTTGGCACTCTTGCAACATTGCAATACAATTGCACTCATACATTTTGACACTATGCTACTAGGATGTTCCCTGTCTCGCCTTTAATTAGGGAATACGACACAGTCTACCGTTTCTACTTTCCACCGTTGTTTGGGGAGTTATAGGGTTCAGAGTAAGATTAGGGACTAGTTTCTCCATTATTTTTCAAGTGTAAATAATGGTGTATCTCTCTCTTCTCCTTTCCAGTGAGTATAGGTTTAGTTCGCGTAACCTTTCCCAGTAATTTAGTTCTTTGCACCCCTTGATCTTGGCTGTGAAGCTTCTTTGAATCCCTTCCAGCTGTCTAATGTCTTCTTTTTTATATGGGAATGTTAGGATCAAGCAGTATTCCAATTTGGGTATGATCAGGGTTTTCAGTAGAGGAATCATTACATTCCTATCCCTTCGTTTAAAGGTTCTCAGTATCTGACTCGTTATTCTCTTTGCTCTGTTTACTGCTATCTTATTTTGTGTTTCAAATTTCGCATCATCAGTCATTACAACCCCTAAATCTTTTGCTTTAGAATTTCTCTGAATTTCCTGTCCATCTGGGGTATAATATTCCATGGATTTTAGGTTTTCTCTTTTTCCGTACCTTAACAGCTGAAATTTCTCAGTGTTAAACTTCATATTGTTGTCTTCCGTCCACTTATAGATTCTGTTCCTGTCTGTTTGTAGAGATCCTACATCTTCTGGGTTTCTTCTTTTTCTACTGATCTTTGTGTCATCCGCAAAGGATGTTACTGTGCTGTCTCTGGTAACGTCCTCATCTATGTCAGTTAGCATGATTATGAAGAGTAGTGGAGCTAAAACTGTTCCTTGTGGTACTGAGCTGAGGACCTCTAATTCTGATGAAGATACTCCTTGTACTGTAACGACTTGCCGGCGCTCACTAAGGAAATTATATATCCATTTCCCTATATTATATACACAGTATATATATATATATATATATATATATATATATATATATATGTTGTTGTGTGTGTGTGTGTGTGTGTGTGTTGTGTGTGTATAGAAACCAACTGAACCTGACAGAGACGTATTCCAAAACACCTTAGCAACATGTCATCAACAATGCGATATAACTCATCAAATCAAACTCAACAAAGATGACATCATACCAAGCGAGCAAAAGATGACGTCATAGCGCGGGAACCTCATGACAGGCGATGCCTCATACCTTCACCTCAACGTCTCCTCGTTCTTCGAGGACTCAGACGAGGAGGCAAACCAGTGATCCACGCGTTACCATCATGTAAACACCACCGTGCAAGGCCCCATTGGCCTTTTTATATCATTCAATTAACTTTATATAAAGAATCTATCAATCTGCCGCGCGTTATTAATTGTCATATCGTAAGCATTAATGCAAGTGTACACGTTTATATCCAATGTAAACCATCAACAATTCTGTCGCATGCATAAATCATTTGAATCAATTTATTTTGTATTAAATAAAAGAAGAAAACTTATTGTATCAATCAACCTAATTAATAACTCAATTAATAACATTACTTTGATCTGAAAGATCTGGTGATCTCGGCCAAAGTATTCATTAATAACATTCACTTAATAATCATTATCAAATAACCCAGCGTCTCCCCCGTCTTCAAGGAGGCAAACCCCCGTTCCCATCTCTCCCCGGCTAACGGCCGACCCTCGACCCACCTCCAAGCTTCCCTCGCTTCGAAGTTTCCTGCACATTGTTTCGTCAAAAACCTTGTCCAAATATATTCAACGGTTAATTTTCGGCCGCTGTGCGAGGAATCATTTGGCAAGACTTCTGCTGACGACACCCTTACTTCTCCAGCGAATTTTTCATCAAGCACAACGCGTGTTTTTCTCCCCACCCTACGCCTAAGGGAAGGTAAAAGGCCTTCAGGCAAACCAAACAAGCAAGGACACACACATTCACGCAACGTGAGGGGCTTACTGCACACACAGACACTCCTCAGGGTTTGGTTTCCCTGTCTTCTTCACTGTCTGTCTGCATCATTCCGTGGATTCACTACTCCTGCTTGGTTCCATGAACGACGTTAGTTTTCTTCCTTCGGTAAGGAGCGCATTCATCGAGGAGAATTACACACGCGACAAACTGCGGGCATCGCTTGAACTCGTACAGTAGGGTGCATCATGCTCATTGAAGCGCGAATTTCAAGATTGGCAGTATGTATTCCTATGTAAAATTAAATTTTAGGAGGGGTTTGCTTTCTTGAACTTTTGCTAAAAATCACGTTTAAGTGTTCAAATTTCCACTTTTTCGTTTTCTGGTTATGTACAGAACAGCTGTGCAGGACATACACTGTAGTACAAATGTAACAGACCGGTTTCTTACCAAACAAAACCATTGTAACAGCTGTTATAGGCTACTAGAGTTTCACTGTGATAATTTTCTATGTTTCAGATACAAAGCTTGGTGAAGATTGTTTAGCCACCATGGCTAAGCAAGGACGAAAGACCAGGAAAAAGTTCTGGTTCAAAGCTGAGTGATCTGGTGGGTCCAGGCAAGTAGTTATTTCCCACAGAAGTTCCAACCTGGAGAGCTGTGTTTCAGAGAGGAATCCTCCTCCAGGAAGAGAAGCTGCTTCTGGATGATATGAAGAGAGCTCAGTACCCTCTGCAAGATTTGGCTAAGGACTTGGCATCACTGGTACTGCCACAGTGGCGCAAAAGCAATGCCAAGTTCACTCCCCCTGTGATCATTCAAGAGAGATCCATTGCCAGGAAGATTCTTGTCAGGTGGAATGAAATGATTGACCTAGTGAATGGCAGAGTGAAGGCTGCAAAGAGAGAGAAGAGAATATCTGAACTTGATACATTGTTTGACATAACAACCTGCAGACATGATATCACTTTCTGTGGAACTGAAGCATCTGACTGCTCTGGCTGTGCTGCTAGAGTTCATGTCAACCGTGACTGTCCTCTGCCTCAGAAGATTCCAAAGCTAGAGCTAGAGTGGCTCTATTACCAGAGGATCAAAACCTCAGAAATTTCTGGCTTCCGGATGGCATCTGTTGATGTGAAAGAAACAGTGAAGCAGGTGAAGGCTGCTAAGAGGAAGGAGGAAGAACAGAAGGCAGCTGAGAAGAGAAACAGAAAAGAGGAAGAAGAAAAGGAGCTACTGCTTAGAGCTGATGATGGTGATGATGATGATGATGATGAGGTGCAGGCCCGGATTAAGGGTATGGAGGGCCTAAGGCTAATGGGAAGAAAGGGCCTAAATATATGGAACATAAATTCATAATCCGTAATTGCACATACATTAATGATTAATCACACAAACTATGACAATTTGACAAATGTAGTTTTATTTTATTCCAATACACAAATTATCCAATATACAAATATACAATATACACTATTATTCCAATAGACCATTTGTAATTGTATAAACTACATTCAAATAACTGTCAGAAATCGACCACAATTTATTTTAAAAATCAATGAATACTAAACTAATGTTGGTAATTCAAATGAGAATGTGTACTGGAAAAATTTGCCAGTATGAATTAGCAAGACCAACTTTATTGCTCAGTTCAAAAACAAATTTTGTTCGTTTTCCATTCATTTTTACGTTTTCTATGAATGATTCATAGAAAACGTAAAAATGGCTGCTAACCTGCTGGAGTGCCCATGGTACTCAATTGTGGACCAGGATTCTAATGTCTCTAACTCTTTCATAATTGTCAACATCACTTTTATATTCTTTCATCTCAAAAATATGCACACCAAGGAACGTGAAGTGTATGTATCAAGTTGCTATGCAATGTTCTTCCTATGAAATAACCAATGCAAACATGAGCCAAACCAAAAATCAACCTACCTTTAAGATTTCATCTTTTGTTTGTACATTCCTGGCTTCAGGGCTACCAACCGAAAAGAGTATGTGTTACAACTTGTAACACATACTCTTTTCGGTTTGTAGCCCTGAACAAAATTGAAGGGCCTATGGGTTAATCCGGCCCTGATGAGGTGACTTCCTTGCAAGAGTCTCCAGGCAGAACAGCTCCTACTGCTGACACAGATTTTTCCAGTACTGCACCAGGCACAACCTCCAGTGTCAACACTGGCAAAGTCTCCACCTCTGCCAGGAGGAACGACATGGATATCTCAAGCACTGCTGCGGCTGCAGTCAGGTTCAAGGTGGCAAACACTCCTGCAGCAGCCATTGCAACTGGTTTCTTGCAAGATCTCATCAAAGCTGGCCATCTATCTGCTCATAAAGCATATCTAGCTGTTGACAGGATGAAGATGTGGAGGGGCAAGGAGTCTGTAATAGGTGCCTCGGTGGAGGCCCTGGAGAAAAGGACAGAGGGAGAGGAGATCAAGGGAATTTTCTTTGATGGAAAACAAGATAAGAAGACAAAGATCATGAGGTACAATGAAGAAACTGGCCGCTTCCATCCTGATATTACAACTGAAGAGCACGTGTTACCTGGGAACCTGAGGGGAAGTATCTCTTCCATTATACACCAGAAGAACCTGAAGGAAATGAGAAACCTGCACTGAAGATAGCTCAGGCTCTCTTTGAGTGGATTAGTGCTCATGGTGCTAAAGATACTATATTGTGGTCCTTGGTGGTGACTCCACCAACACAAACACAGGACTTGATGGAGGAGCCATCACTCACTTGGAGAGACTGCTAGGTCACAAGTGTCACTGGCTGATATGCCAGTTGCATATTAATGAACTCAGCCTCAGGCACATGATCATTAAGCTTGATGGTCCCTACACGCACAAGTCTGGGTTCAGTGGCCCAATAGGAAAACTTTTGGAGAAGATCAATGACACACCTGTCAACTTTAGTTTCAAGGCTCTGCCAGGAGAAGATATAATTGAACTGCCAGAAGACATTGTACAGAACCTTAGCACTGACCAGAAGAACTGCTACCTACTGATCAAGGCTCTCAAGACAGGAGATTTGAGCAAGGAAGTTGCTGGTCTGAAGTGTGGCCCACTGGATCAGTCACGCTGGCTGACTACAGGTGAGGCTCTGTTGATGCTGTGGATGAGGCAGCATGGTCTGAAGGGGGGGGTTGAAGAAGCTGGAGGTGCTGCTGAAGTTCTGCCTGGACTTCTACTTCAAGATGTATTTTGAGATCAAGGTGAAGCACCACATGAGGTATGGACCTCACCATATTGTAACCACTCTGGGACTGCTGAGAAGCCAGACCTCAGAAGTCAGGAACATAATCAGTCATGTGATAGTTCGTGGAGCATATCATGCTCACAGTGAGAACCTCATTGCCTCTCTCCTGTGCAGTGAGGATGAGGAGGAGAGGGCATGGTGGGTTGAGATGATCAAGAAGATCAGAGGTAAGTCTGAGTATGGAGACATGAGTCTGAGAACTCATAGAAACCCTAAACTGAATTTTGATGCCACTTCTCCAATTACTCTGATTAATTGGGATAAGGAGAAACTGTATGATCCACTCTTCACTTGTAAGATGTCAAGAGGAGAAGTTGAGGAGCTTCTCAGGTCTCCACTTGAAGTTGAGAACTTCTCAGTTCACACTCAAAGCTGTGAAAGAGCAGTCCAGGAAGTTTCAGCTGCAGCTCATGCAGTGTATGGGCAAGAGAGAAGAGATGGTTTTGTTCGTGCTAGGATCGATCACAGAGAATTGTTGCCAGTTTTCAAGTCAAAGCAAGACATTATGAACATGTTTTAGATCTCTACAAGACCTGCTAGACAAATCAAGATGCTTTCAGAAGAAAAAATCTCAAAACATTCAGTTGACCAACATATTATTACAAACTGGGGGTGGAGGAGGAACTTATACAAATATTAAAGAAGAATTGCAATTGCACAAAAAAAGGTTGAACGTCACAACAGCTTGCGGAAAGGTGGGGGCAGCTGCCATCACACTCAGTGATGCCGAAAAAAAATAAATAAAAATTGGTGGAGGCGTGTCTAAAAAAAAGAAAATGCAAGACCAAGAAAGAAGAACAAAAAGATTCTGCCTGATGAAGAGAACAGTCGCGAAATGTGGTGTCTCCTATTCCTTAGTTTTGGGACATTTTGGGTGATTTTGGTTATTTTAGGGGTTATGAACCACTTTGGCTGATCTTAAATGGGTCCAAGCCTGCCCCTAGAAATGTCTAATGGTGTATGTGAACAATATGGAACATATGGAGGTCATTTGAGGCTACCAAGTGTTTGAAATTGGCCAAACATCCCATTTTTCGACAAAAAAGTGCGATTTTGAACATTTAAATGCGATTGATTTTTCGCAAAAGTTGCAGAAGACGAACCCCTCTTAAAATTCAATTTTACATAGGAATACATACTGCCAATCTTGAAATTCTAAGTTTTTCAATATTCGACCTGAGCATGATACACCCTATCATACAGTTCCCCAGTAAGGTAGGTTGATTTTCCGCATTTTTTTAGATATCGACTTTGGACTAGTCGAGATAGTCAGGGCTTAATATGATAATAACTGACAAAACATTTCAGATCCCTAGCTTTACCTGTTTTTTGAGGAAACCGTTTCAAAAATCGTCAAAAAATCGTACCGAAAAATACCGCATTTTCGCAATTTTCGCCCGAAAAAATCATGCTATTTTCATAAAAAAAAATCCTGAAAAAAGTTACAATTTTATTGAAAAAAAGTAAAAAAAAACCATGTACAGAGTCAGATAGACACATTTAGATCCCAAGATCATCATAATTTTCACTGTAAGAGCCCTTAGAAGCAAAGGAAGGCCTCATCTGGCGGCTTAGGGCTTTGGCCAGAATGTGTTTGTGCCTTGATTCGAGTCCATAAACAGTATGGGAAGCTTCAGATGTCAGCTTCACGGCCCTTTCAACACTCTGAGAATGTGAAGGCAGATCAGGCAGCTCCAGCTTGGTGCCATTCAGCAATGCTTCTTGAAGCTCCTGGTCAGAAAAGTCTTCTGTGAGAGCAGGTTCACAGATGCCACTTTGAGAAAGGTTGATTAGTTCTGACCAGTGGGTAGCTTCAATGTTGATGGCTGTGATCTTCTTCAGCCTCTTCTTGGCTGGCTTCCCACTTCTGAAAGAATAATAATTAATTTATTTTTTATTCCAGTTTAAGATTTAATCCCTATTAGTCTCAGAATTGCTGATTTAATTTAACTTAAATTAAAAAAAAAAAAACCCGAGTTCTATAAATCCCCATAATCGAATTTTTTTTCAGAAAGAAGGTAAGATTATTTCCGTTATCAGAGGGGAAGGGGGGAATTGGAATAAGAAAATGTGAAAAAAAATTCGATTATGGGAATTTATAGAACTCGGGCCTTTTTTTATTAAATAAATCCCCATAATCAAAATTTTTTTTTCACATTTTTTTAAATTAATAAATGCTTACCTGATGGACAGAAATTTCTTGAGAGCAGCTTCTCTCACTTCCAAGTCATCAGACTTCATCATGGAGTACAGCACATTCTCGGGCAGCAAGGCAAAAGCATTGTACTTCAGGTTCTTGAAAGCAACACCCTGGATTTCTTCAGACTGCTGCTTGATCCTCTGGATCATGTTGAAGATGTACAGCTGCTGATTGTGGAACTTGCTGTCCCTTTTGATCTCAAACCAACTGACTGCATACACTTCCACAATGAACTTGATGGCCTGGTAAAGCTTATCCTGTAGTTCTGGAGGGTAAGCACCTCTGGTCCACAGACACATCAATCTAATTGCCAAAGTCAACCATCTTGCATGGTTTAATGGTCCAATTTTCCAGGCAGCAAATCTTGGGTTGTCATTTGCCCCTGGAAATTCCAAGCACATACTCCAAAAGAAGCCTCTGGTCGCTACTGAGATCATTCAGTGTCTCCTAAGCAAATTCCATGTCATCCAGGGGGCCACTGAGTTTGGTGAATTCCACTTGTGGCAAATCCTGGTAGTCAATTTCACAGAGTTTTCCCAGCGGACCAGTGAAAGCAGTGGGACTTTTGGTACTGCCATCAAGATGCTTGAAAACAGCTCTGAAAGGAAGCTCATTCTGATGGAGTGAACAGCCAATGGTGTGCAATTTCCGCTCAATTTTATTTTCCAGAGCTGTTACAAGGCCTCCCTCCCAGCCAGTGTTTGTATTTGTGTTGTCAAGGAGGACAGCTTTCAGGGTATGAACACTGTTAAACTCCTCCAAGACACTAGCAACTTCTTCACCAAGAACTCCAGTCGCACCTTTAAATGGGATGACTCTGTGAGTAAGATATGTTCCACTTTCAGTTCCCGGCTCCTTTGTGAAAGTCAAATGGTGCTCTTGTCCCTTTCCTTTCTTCAGCTTAGTCTCCCCATTTTCATCCTTAACTTCTCTGCACAGCAGTGTCCTTGTCAACTTTCCCATCAACCCCAATACAGACTAACTTTTCCAGACCCTCATTGTGCTTTTCATCACTTTTCACTTTCATTCTAGCCTTTTCCCTGACCATTTTCGATTTATCAACTATTATCTGTTTCACATCAAGACCGGGCTTAAGCAGGTCCATAGCTTGTAAGTCCAGGAGGAAGGCATTAGCAAGACTTGCCCCAAGATTGGAAGAAACATCACCCCTGATCAGTTCCATGGCATATCTGGGGGTTTTCAAAAAGCTGTAACCTACACTTGGGTGCCTCCTTGGCTTGAACTCTTCAGCTTCACCACCAGATGGCTGAAATGAAAATAAAAAATAAATTACTAAAGCGAAAATGGGAGAAAATAGGGGAAAAAGTAAGGAAAAATATGGGTAAAAATCGACGAAAATGGGCGGAAATAAGAATAAATTACTTAAACGAAAATGGGGGGAAAAAGTGGGAAAATAGGGGGAAAAATGGGTAAAAATTCAGGTAAAAAGTCGGCGAAAATGGGCGAAAAAAAGAATAAATTACTAAAGCGAAAATGGGGGGAAAAAGGGGGGAAATAGGGACAAAAAGTAGGGATAAATTTGAGTAAAAATGGGATAAGATATAAGAAAAAAAATATATTACCTCTCCTGATTCTCCTGAGCTGGATTCAAAAGAAATATCTTGTGAAGGTGTGGAGACAAAAGTGGCCAAATCCACTTCCTGCTGCTGTTGAATCTGGCTCTGTAATCTTTCTGCTTCAGCTGCAGCCCTCTGGTCTCTCTTCACAGCAGCTTTATCCACAGATCCCAGCTGGAAAGAGCCCTTGGGTCCTATTTTGGCCCTCTGGTCTCTCAAGTATTCCCTCTCCTCTACTGGAACCTGAAATATTAAAGTATATTAAATAGCGGATCTAAAATAAGAGATAAAATCCTGAAAAAAAATTGATTATTAATTTCTATTACCAGGGTGGGGGAAAGGAAGATTACAGGAGGAAAATGCGGATATTTTAAAATTACAAGCATTGAATTTCCTTCCATTTAAAAGGCACCTAATCGCACTAAGTTAGGCCAGTTAAAAGTTAAAAAAATAATAGCATTACCTTCTTACTGGGAGGCCAAATGCAGATTATGTTCTGTGTTTGACAATTTTCTTTCTTGCACTTCACAGCATTGTCATCACAGGGACGAACAGGTAGCTTACAGGTGCAAGCAGAAATGTCAAAAAGTTTATCCAGCTTTTCCTCCAGATTCTGCTCCTGGACTGTAGAAAGAGATTTCCTGTTTATCTCTTTTGCTTTCTTGAAGCACACTTTATCCACCAATTTCACTACATAATATTCCTCATACAGGGGCAGCCGCGGGTTCACTGCCTGCCAGATCTCAATCACATCCTTTGCTATCATTTTAGCAATATCATAGTCTTTCAAGTCCGGGTGGCTGTTTTGGAGGAAATAACTGTACTGAATAACTTGGCGGAGGGTAGGAGGCTCTGTTTTATCCAAAGGTGAAGGCTGGCCACTGAATTTTTTGGCACTATCACTTCGAGTTAACACTGCAGACTTCCGTTTTTTACCCATTTTTATGAAATATCTGAAAATAAACACAATTAAATGAACGCATCATAAAATAACTTAATTTAATACACATTTTATAGGTAAATATCATTAAAAAATACAAAATAATACACTAATAAACATCTATAATGCATTTACAATAAGTTTCAAGCATCGTTTTGTTAAAAAAGCCGAATTTTAATTGATTATTTTGATGAAATAAGGTCCGATATTTTATTTGTTTACATTGCGCGAATGCCGCGCGCGCGATTTTACGCGTAAAATTCGGCAATTTTACAACTTAAAAATAATTAACAATCCTCAAAAAATACAATCATTTTCACAAATATGAGTTGGTGCAAAGTTTTTTATACATTAATACCTTTCTATCTAGACTAGTCCAAGATCACAGTTCCAAAATCAACCTACCCTATCAGAATCCCCAGCCCCCTTCTCGTCGCCTCCCTTCTCCCCACTTTGCTCTGCGTTCCTGCCTTACCCCAACTCCATCCCCTGTGGACCAGCCGAGTTACTCCCTCCCTCCCCTCCCACAGCCCCCCCATTCCCCCTTCACAACCCTGCCTCATGCCATGTCTCTGCTTTCTCCATGCGAGCCTGAGCAGAAACTCCACGACTCAGAACATTTTTATCGCTTGCATCAAACGTCTCTTCTCATCTCGCTCACTTCATTCTCTGGGAAAGGAATACTTGTAGAGATCAACTGGACCTGACAGAGACGTATTCCAAAACACCTTAGCAACATGCCATCAACAATGCGATATAACTCATCAAATCAAACTCAACAGAGATGACGTCATACCAATCGGGCAAAAGATGACGTCACAGCGCGGGAACCTCAGGACAGGCGACGCCTCATACCTTCACCTCAACGTCTCCTCGTTCTTCGAGGACTCAGACGAGGAGGCAAACCAGTGATCCACGCGTTACCATCATGTAAACATCACCGTGCAAGGCCCCATTGGCCTTTTAATATCACTCAATTAACTTTATATAAAGAATCTATCAATCTGCCGCGCGTTATTGATTGTCATATCATAAGCATTAATTCAAGTGTACACGTTTATATCCAATGTAAACAATCAACAATTCTGTCGCATGCATAAATCATTCGAATCAATTTATTTTGTATTAAATAAAAGAAGAAAACTCATTCTATCAATCAACCTAATTAATAACTTAATTAATAACATTACTTTGATCTGAAAGATCTGATGACCTCGGCCAAAGTATTCATTAATAACATTCACTTAATAATCATTATCGAATAACGGTAATTAGCATTATTCCTTATAGTACCTTGTTACGCAGCAAACAATGACTACATACCAGGCCATATAAGGTTTCTGAGGATGTCATTAGACAAAAGCGCTTGAGCACCATTCTATGTTTCCTTTTTCCTTCGGACTGCGATATATTTTCACCGTTTGTACTGTTTGGATGTGATAGAAGATTGAGGGGAGTCTTTGTTTTCTATGAAACTCAAGTTATTTATGTAGAAACTTGAAATATATTTACGGTATTAGTCGATACAATGTATGAGAAAGAGAAAACTTCATCAACTTGAGTAGTCTAAGCATCATCATCCTGTTTGCATATACGTTTTGTATTTCGTATTTATCAATTATTACGAAAAAAGTCTTTTATAACTTCAAGAGCCTAATCATTTTCATTAATTAATAAAGTAACATAAATATCATCAACTGTTGCCGCAAAATAGAAGTCAACATCTTCCTTCCTTGAATAATCAATTTTAAAATTAGAAAGAGCCGTTTTGATCAGAAAACTGAGATTTGTTTATAAAAAACCTCTGAACAGGTAGCTAGAACAACGTGAAAAAAGTGTTAGCAGCTGACGAGGAAGCTTCTAACAGTGGCTGCATCCTCTAGCGCGGGACACGTCAATGCGAAGAAGAGGCGACGTCAAACCAAAACATCAACGCGCTGATAGTCAAACTTCCTCAAATCTCCGTGCAGCGGGCTGTCTACTATTGGCCAGACTGGCAGTCGACGGCCTGTTGCGTGGCACGGTCAGAGTGCCGAACGGCTCCCGTGGCCGGACCTATTCTCAGCGTGCTATTTTTTTCATTTACGGGGAACAATTGCGTGCTCCCCGGACAACTCTTACTCTCCGGCGACATTAAGACTAATCCAGGCCCAGAGCTGGGCAATAAATATATTGAATGTATTTAAATACTAAATACTAAATACATGGGAGAAATGTATTTAAATACTAAATACTAAATACATTTTACGAATGTATTTAGATACTAAATACAAAATACATCAATTTTATTTAAATACATTTGTAAATACATTTTAAATACATACAAATTTTAACATATGCATTCACTAATTCATGTTTTGATAAATTTCTACTTTAGGGGACACGGTGAATTTCGAAATAAATACACCACTCGATAGATCAGACGATTTTAAAAGCTTTTTCATCAATGAATTTTCCATCGCAAATTGGATTGATTGCAACGAGTTAGTTACACAGGCCCACTTAAGGCAGAGCCGTTTTGTACGATTATTCGGTCAATTTCAAGATATTTTTTGATGTCTAAAAAAACACTTACCTTCAGATGAGTGTACAGATTCGTTGTAGCATTGCTTGCAGCAGAGACTTCGTGTTTACACAGCAAGCAGGTGCACTTTACCTTATTACCGTCTTTAGATTTAATTTTAAAGTATTTTCCATCAAACAGAGGGTGCACTAAATTGTTATCTGCAGATATATCACTGTTTGATTCACCGGATTTGCTTGTTGAAGCCATAACACGCACACGATAAAGAAATCAACCGCTTTCGACTAAGAGTGGCACACAACTGATTGAACTGACACGTTGAAACATGAACCATGCTGTACTACACTGTCGACGCGTTGTACTGTGCTAGTACAGAACGTGTATTAAACCAGTAAAAGTATTTACATTTTTATATTTTGAGTATTTAAATACATTGTATTTAAATACTCATTAAAGTATTTAAATACTATATTTAAATACATGAAAAACAATGTATTTATAAATACAGTTCTAAATACACAAATGTATTTAAATACGTATTTAAATACAAATGTATTTAAATACTGCCCAGCTCTGTCCAGGCCCCACTACAACTTACACATGTCACCATACACAAAGACATAGACACAAAAGGACCATGAGACACATACAGAAGCATAATATTAACATATTACAGTACAACGTAGATGGCCTCACAAACAAAATCATGCAGCTTAGGGAATTTGTACACAAACAAAACATTCACATAGCACTTATACAAGAAACAAAACTAAAACGCACACACAAAACACCCACCATCCCTGACTTCACGGCGATCCGTCAAGATCGTACTGGGGGTAACGGAGGTGGACTCATCACTTACATACGTAAAAGCATTAGCTACAGTGATGCCACCCAAAACATTACAAACACAATCCAAACAGATAACACGATAGAAATACAGACAGTTAACATTAAAACACGCGCAAAACACAACATCACACTAATCAACATTTATATCCCACCAGATAGTTCACCTCAGGTGCCAGCCAATTACAATCCACAGTTACACAATCTGGCTTCTCTCACTAATGTCATCTTAGGAGGAGACTTCAACGCTAAAGACACTAGTTGGTACCTGCACAACCAAAGCAACACCAGAGGCGCCAACATAGCCACACAACTAAACAGCCTCTTCATTCTTAACAATATAGAACATGCACACATGCCACATCAAGCAGGATACTCAAACTCCTCCCCAGACATAACGTTCTGTTCCCCCTCACTAGCAACACATACACACTGGAGAACAGAAAAACAACTGTCATCAGACCACCTGCCCATCATCATTACAGCACATTCTACACTCTGCCCCAACAGCCTTAGGCACACTTACAGAAATTACAAGAAAGCTGATTGTGAATAGTTCAAAATACAGACTGAGGAACGATTCACCACATTAAACAGCACACCCATCATAAACATCAATACAACACTCAAGACATTTAATCAGATCATCAATAATGCAAACAAATACATACCCAAGGGCAACATTAGGAAACAGAACCCAAATTACATTAGAGAAATAGTCCACTTCATAAAGCAACGTAACACCCTCAAACATAACACAAACACCACACACAGAAGCCATAAAACAGCAGATACAACAGCTCAACACAGAAATAAACAACAAACTCAAAGAAAAACAAACAGAAACATTTAGGGAATTCATAACAACACTAAACCACTCCACAGATACATTCAGGCTATACAAGACTATAAACAGCATTACCCACTCTAACAACGGCATTCACACCTCACACGCGGCTATCTGTCACAGCCAAAATAATATCCCAACATACACACAACAAGCTAACATTCTAGTTAATCACTACGCAAAGATAAGTCACTTAAACAGAGACAACAACCAGAAACACGCAGACAGACAAACAGCCAGACACAAGAAAACCTACAGACTCGACACGACCATTACACCCTTCAATACAGACCAGACCACCAAGATCATCAAAAACATTAAGAATTCGAAGGCTACTGGACCAGACAACATATCTAACATACACCTTAAACACTTGGGCCCACAAGGAATACTAGCTCTCACAAATATCAGCACATATTCATACCAACACTGTATTATTCCTGACATATGGAAACAAGGTAAAATTATTACACTACTTAAACCAAACAAAAATCCAACAGAACCAGCTTCCTATAAACCCATTACTTTACTATGCACACCCTCCAAAGTAACTGAAAGACTAATCTTACAAATCACCAACATACACAGACCACTATCGCCTACTCAACATGGATTCAGACCTCACCACTCAACCACGACATTACTCACTAACCTCACGCAGCACATCATGGATGGCATCAACTCCAGACGACCAGCTCAACGTACACTATTAGCAACAATAGACATTAGAAAAGCATTTGATGCTATCCCACGATTCCCTCTCATAAACAAAATACTCAACACAAACATGCACAATAACACCAAAAGGTGGCTGAGCAACAATCTTTCAGGAAGATGCATGTCACATTTAATGGCAAGTCATCCAAAAACAAGCTTTTTCCGAACGGGGTCCCTCAAGGCTCTGTTCTCTCACCAACACTCTTCAACTTATACATGCATGACATTCCAACACTCATAGATAACAAACTTACCTTATCATCATATGCAGATGACATCACTCTAACATCCACCCACAACAACATCGACACCGCTACAAATAACAAATAACCTACAAACATACATAAACAGTATACAAAACTGGCTCACACACAACAGACTCAAAGTAGCACCCACAAAATCAACCATCACCTTGCTTACAAGCAACACAAAAGAATACCAGGTAACTCCACATCTTACACTAAACAACACAAACATTCCACACACTCACAGGACCAAAATACTTGGGGTCACATACAACACATCATTATCTTTTGCAAACCACATTCAGGACATTAAAAACAAATGTACGTCAACACTTAACACGCTTAGGGTACTAACAGGCACAAACTTTGGACACCAGCAGGAAACAACATCACTCATATACAAACAATATATTTACTCAGTTATGGACTATGCTAGCCCATGTTGGGCACCCATTATCTCAAACATACACTTAAACACCTTACAGACAATACAAAACAATTCACTTTGTATCATTACAGGATGCACTCAAACAACACCAATAGAACATCTGCACACAGAAACAAAAATACTGAAAGTTAGGGAACATTCAGACATGAGGGGAACACAATTCATAGTAGCAGCGACAACTAACCCACAACACCCTTGCCACTACATGTACAATCATGCACCGACACCTCGCACCATTAAGATAACACCAGAGAGACACTATAACCAAATACTCCATTCCATACCACGCCCCACAGACATCACACAGTACAGAAAACACACACACACACACACACACACCTAACCCACAAAGCACTGACACGACTCGGTCCGAATGCGGTCCTACGTGCGAAGCCGCCACCCATTAACAGGTCAGAGATCAGCCTGAGCAGATCGGGTCGAGTTAACTTAGTACGATTCCGATGTGGACATCACCCCAACTTACAGACATATAAACACAGACTAGACAACTCCACCGACGACACCTGCCACCTGTGCCAGGATACACAACAAACAACTGAACACATTATGACACTCTACCGCTCTAGCACAAAACGAACACAACACATCACTAGTCCGCTGAACCTCTGGTCCACTCCGGAGAGGGCGATCGATTACCTGCGTGCCACCGGCTTGCTCGATCAGGGTGGGCTGATCGGCTAAACAACAACAATGTTATTTTACATTTTATTGGGCTCAGAACCCCAGCTGAGCCCTGAACGGCCAAGCTCTGAAGGGCCAGTTTAACCTACAGCCCAAGTTAAGCTAGACTGAAACTTACGGACTTGGAGGTCCTGTTAGGTCCTACCTCAGGATTGCTGACTCGATGTGGGCCTAACTTAGACCTCAGTTGCACAAAATTAAGATAAAAAACAAAAGGGGCACTATTTATGGAGATAATGTTCTGGATTTGCCTTCAGACCAGCAGCTTTTGTACCAAATTTGCTTGTTGAATCGCAGTCAGTAAGGTGATGAAGTGGTATGAGGACTTCGCAGATATGTGTGCCCAACCTATCGGCCAAGGTATGAAGGGGTATATACCTCGTGGTATTACCCACACCAGCCCTCATCCATAGTTCTTTCAAACCATGACCTTTCAAAATTTTCCAGTAATGCAATTCAAGGACTATGACATCTGTGTCGTTTGATAGCAAAACAACTCTGGTTGCCCCACAATTGACAGCATGCAGAGCATGTGGGATCATCCTCACGTCTGCCTCTTCGATGTCGACATCTAAATCAGGTAATGCAGTATCGAAGTCACTCAAAATAGCCATGCATGGTTCGATTTCAGAAGATAGACCCATTGCACTGACTACTACATCTGCCATCGCCTTTGGGTTCCCTAAGATATGGCTTCGAAGTAGTCCTTGTAATATGATAATAAAAACCCACTCTAATAGACACACATTCATTATTTTTCATATGATGAAGGGGTTAAAAGCTTAATTATTTCTTCCATGTTTCTAAGAGCACTCAGGATTTGTGGCCCACATTTGCTGGACCCGGAAAATTCAAAGATTTGGAACATTTTTAAGGATTTAAAATATCCTGAGTAGTTTATCAGAAAGGCGTATTTTAAAGCAGAAAATCTTTTTATTTTCCTCGGGAACCTTCAGTTAACCAAAAACAATATGTGAGTTTGCCTTACATTGCCGGCTTAGAAAGAGTAAAACCGTTGACGAAAGATTTTAAGTTTGCTCTGGCATTCAAATATTCGTCTACCGTGAAAAGTAAATTGGTTAGGAATAACGTCGCAAAACAGGAACAGAAATATTGAAACCCGTATTAAATAACACAAATATGCCTTCAGAAGTTGTAATACTAATAATGCCATTTTTTTTATCACGCCAGCCAAAATAATCATGCTATAGATTGGGAATCAAGTAAGGTACTTTATAAATGTAATAATTATGTCAAAAGAAAAATAATAGAATCTGTATGTATAGAACAAGAAGATAATTTTAATTTGTGCGAAGGTACTTATAAGTTGGACCTTTTAATGAGAGTCTTGGTCAAAAAATCCCTTACGGAGTCAGGTGAACGGGTTCTAACCTAAGTGTGAATTTCTTAAAGGTCTCTGGATTGTTTCCTTACTCGCTTTTGGTTCATTTTTTCTTCTCGGTAAAATGTAAATGGAATAATAAACCTAAATGTATATGTAATAATGGAAGTAATAAATGTGGAAATAAATGTAAATGCAATAAATGTAATAATAAAGGTAATAAAATAAATGTACCATAATAATTAGTGTAAAGGTAATAATATGATAATAAATGTTAAAAAAAATGTAAATGCAATAATAAATGCAGTAATTATGTCAAAATAATAGCATCTGTATGTATAGAACAAGAAGATAGTTTTAATTTGTGCGAATGTACTTATAAGCGGAACCCTGTAATAAAATGCCCTTCCGGTGTCGGGAGACCGGGATCTAACCTAGGTGCGAATTTCTTAATGGTCTCTGGATTGTTTACTTCCCGCCCTTTTCATTCGTTTTTCGGTTTATAATTTCTGTATAATAAACAACAATGTAATAATCAATGTAATAATAAATTTATAATTTCTGTAATAAATAATAATGCAATATTAAATGTAATAAATTTAATAATAAATGTAATAATTATGTAAAAAAAATAATAGAATCTGTATGTATAGAACAAGAAGATAGTTTTAAATTTGTGCGAATGTACTTATAAGCGGGTCCCTTTAATAAAAAATGCCTTTCCAGTGTCGGGAGAACGGGATCTAACCTAGGTGCGAATTTCTTAATGGTCTCTGGACTGTTTTCTCTCTTGTTTTTGGTTCATTCGTTTTCCTGTATCCACCCGAAGAGGATGCCAGTGGGCATTGAAACTGTTGTGGAAATAAACTCTGTCTATTAGAGTGGGTTTTTATTATCATATTTTGACCTTCACGGAGAAAAAAGTGAAGTTTTTTGCATTAATCCTTGTAACTTGGCTTTGTTGGTGGATGATGCCCAAAAGGCATCCATTGTAACGGGTAAATGTGTCTCTTCACATATTACATTCAGGTCCATGGGACTGCAGCTACATCTCCTTGCTCTTTCACTGTCTTTTACAGATACCTCCACATATGTGTCAAAGACAAAGTCGATGCGGTGGGAATTGCTGCAAAGTCCATGTGCCATATCAAGGAAGTTCATGCAAAGATCACCAAAGGTTTTCACTGAGGCTAAGCGCATACGACGTAGGCAACCCATGACATCAATGATGCTGGGAGTATTGTCCGGCTTCCATTTTGATGGTGGTAGATAGTCCTTTTTGTCAAGCTGTTTCTCTAACTCGGTGCACAGGTCACTTTTGTTGGGTTTATTCATGAGTCCATCCCTATCGAAGAGATAACTGCTGTCAACCAGGTCAAACCTCAACAAATCATTGACATCATATTCTCGGACACGGGCAATATCGAAGATCTTCCGAGTTTCTGCCAATTGCTTTTTACTCCCCTTGTCTCGTGCTTGGTTTGGGCTTTTCTCGGACTTCATTGAATTGAATGTTTTCATATTCTTCCTGTGAATGGTATCAAAGACGGATCTTTGCTTTGTCACGAACCTCTCCATCCGAAATGTTTCGTACTGTGTGCTAGAATTGGTCTTGAACTTGAGAAGGTCGTCACGGATTTCGCTGGACATGATTTCTTGGATGATGATGTTGTGAAGGGTCTGTTGCTCATCAAGGTCTCCCTCTGTGGATATGGTCGCTGGATTTTCATGTTGCTTAATGTACTGTATCATACTCTGGATCAAGGCTTCGGAGGTTCGCGTGGCGGGTAGATTGAACTCGTTGTTTACTAGAAGTTCTGTGCTTGGTGTGGTGACACCACTGATTTCACGTTGAATGTTAACGACAGCCAACATCTCATGGTATATGATCTCCCATTGAGCAACGAATTGCTTTCTTTTCGTGCTGCCAATGATGCCACTTGCGCTCTTCTGGGACCGATTTATTGTCTGTTCAAGACACATGTCTGCGCCCACAGAATTGAATCGCCCTTTTGTCCGCTTCACTACAAATTTTCCAGCCTTGAAGTTTTCATATGTCGATGGTGCAGCCTCTGGTAGCTTCCTCATATCCTCTAGATATACTGATCCCCATCGGAGGTAGTTGATCCGGTCACATCCAGCGAACAGGGGTAGAACTGCTTGTACACTGTGGAAGTGTAGCTCCCAGTTTCCCTCACGGTCAGCTCTTGCTAGATCTTTCAAGACACAGACCATCTGGACAAACCGATCCCAGAAGGAAAATGTCGCCGACATCTCACATCTTTCAGATCTGAAGGAATTAAAATCATCATTCATGCTTGATGAGGTTGACATGAATGCATCCAAGTGTCCTTTGCTCTCTTCCCTGCTCTTTTCTGATACGGAAGCTTTCATTAACTTAACAAATCCAAGTGCGTTCCTGTATGGTTCCACACCTTTGGTTCGGAAGAATTCTGCCCACTGCAACCTTTCTATGCATTCACAGAGCAATAATAACCCCTTCAGTGACCTAGTATAGTGTGTTCCATCAAGCACTGATCTGACCACATTTTTGCCAAAAGCCTTCGACTCCACCAAGATAGTTTCAGCGCCACTTCCGTCAATGTATTTCCCAATGGCACCCATGACTACCTTAATCAGATGAAAGGAACCTAAACATAACACTAAGTTACTGAATTCAGTTAGGTTGTTCATAATGATCTCACGGGCAATGTGGTACACCCCTTCATCACAGGCAACAGGCAAGTGAGACTGTTCCAACTGACTCAGAACATCTTGGAAATTCTTTAGGGCTGTGTACACTGTGGCATATTCTGTCACAGGGTGTGGCAGAACAGGCAGAAATCCTATGATCTTCTGAGCCACGCTCTCATCCGTAACAAGAGAATTAAAGGCGCTCCAAGAAGGCATTGCTTGCTCCTGACTTGTTTCATTGATACCTTCATTCAAATTTGATACATCTAATCTGCTGACAACCCATGCAACATCTTTAGTCCTGATGCATTTGGATTCAGATGCATTCATTTCGTACAGATCCTCAGGAACCTCATACAGTGGGGAAAGGTTTGGTTTCTTGGCAGCTTTGGTGTAACTCTTAAGAACCTGGCAACCTAATTCTTGTTTGAATTGCCTTTCTCTATGGTTCATACTTGTCTCCGATATATTGGGTTTACCATTCTTTGACATTATTTTCGGTTTGTCCTGCATCAGGATCAGGACAGTGTCATGACTCCACCCAATACCAGATAGTGTGGCTTCCTCATGGTCAAAATTATCAAATGCCCCCATGGTGAACTCAGCAGGATTAAACGGACTTGGAAGAGGGACCCGACTCTCACTTGTTTCAGTGACAAATGATGCCATGTCAGAATGATAGCGGAGAACCTCATCGTAACTAATCGCCAGTCCAAACCGATTGAGGCGAGAAATAAGTGTTTTGGATCTACAAACATTGTAAATGGATTCTGAATTCATCATATGTAGAGGAGTGCGTTTTCTACCATTGTTCAAAATGTAGAAGACAATTTGATACACAGAAGATATTTTTTAATTTAGCAGCTTCAGAGTTTATTTCGATGTCCTCGAGTGTTGCATCAAGTTGATCCTTACTGTCAATGTCATTGCAAATGTCAAAGTCAAAAAGTGCCGAGAAGAAATCTGCAACCTCATTTGGAATCACAATGTCTTTAAATGCCTTCTCAAGTTCACTGGCATCACAAAATTTGTCGTTCAGTTCATAATCTTGTTTCAAGATGCATTGTCTCAATAAGGCACCACAACTTTTCAAGGCATCCGAATCCAATTCGCCTTGGCTTCCGCCTGATCCTTTCTCAACAGCACTTCCCTTGAAGAAGATTGTAGGAGTTTTTGAACCTGGAGGAACAAAAAATGACACATCGTTTCTGTACATAATGATCAGGTACATTTTCATAACCCTATTCGTAAAAGTGAAACTGGCTTGCCCGTTATAACGCATCTTATTGCAACAGTCAGATAGATACGACAAGTTGTAGCATCTACCAGTGTTCAAACCAGGTTCTATATCTTTCATTACATTCACAAAGCTATCAACTTTCTGTTAGCCAACAGACGCAGACACTGAATCAGAAGACAGTTTCTCCCCCTTCCTGACGTAATTGCGGATGCACTGTTTGTGGTAGTACAAATCTGCACCAAAGACAGCATTTGTGTCCTGTAGATCACATGTTCGGGTAAAACCTTCATCCTGAAGTATCAAAGCTGCTTTCAGGAACGATTCTCCTCGTCCTTTTTCAGATATTCGGTATTTTATGTACTCATTGTTGTGTTTTGCGTTTCCACATATGACACACTTTCTGGAGAAGATATTGACGTCATCTGACTGACATGCTGAATCCCGTGAGGCTGCCATGGACCGTCTTGACCTCTGATCAACACATGAGGTACTCTGCTGTGAGCTAGAATCAGCATTATCAGGATCAGCCGTGGCCCTTTGTTCGATTGCTTAATTTTTTCAAGTGTCTTTTTATGTGTGTACCGTTTGTAACAGTTATTGCTAACATGATAAACAATTTTGCTGTGGTCAGCCTGCTTCAGTCTTTCGAAAACGCTGTCCTTTCTAATGCCTGCTGCCTCGATTACTCGCGCCTTACCATTCTTTGTACTCGTAGTTTCGTATTTAGGGTCAGTCTTCTGACATATGATGCATTTCTCAGGATTAGTAGACGGGCTCGGTGACGGTGATGACATTCTCAATCGTTTAATTGGTAAACCGGCCATCTCATTTTGGAAATACACACAGAATGGGCAATTAAAACCTTACTATATATTTGGACACATGCACATAATTCAGCAACAGAAAAAAACAGTCAGATAAAAAACACTACCTCACTTACCAAGATCAGTAGGCAATGACAAAGATACGACATACATGGGTATGTCAACAAATCATTATCTGAAATAACAACATAAAATGAGAAATTTCATATTATAAAAGAACAGAGGTCACAACAACTGTTAATAGTCCTGGAACCAAGGGGCGTTTGCATGCATAAAAGGGCCCCTAAATCACTCTCCTGATTTTGATAGAGCACCACCTGGGACACCATCAGAGCTACATGTATATTTCTTCCTATTGATTTTAAAAACTTATCTATATTGTACTCTACTAGAATTAGTCACTAAATAAATAATTCATTCATCTGCAGTATTTTGGGGGTTGTTTTAATTTTAAGGGGTCCAGATTTTAAGCAAGGGTCAAGTTACGCCATATTCTGACCTCTGGTGACCTTGAACTTAAACCAATCATATCCTGTCTACATTCGTCCGATAGCTGATGCTATAAGCTCCATTTTGCGTGGTAATATGTTACCATAGGTTGTTTCATTGCGACGCTATGTCAATTTGAATTTCCTCTACCCCTGATTTTTGCCGCGGTTTTGGGATCGAGCAATTCCGACAAAACCATGAATGGCAGGTTTACTGCCGGGTTTCAGAATGTCCACCCTTGCTCTGATGGTGTCCCAGGTAGTCTTCTATCAAAATCAGGAGAGTCATTTAGTGGCCCTTTTATGCATGCAAACACCCCTTGGCTCCAGGACTACCACCGAAGAGGCATTGTTGTCATTACCTTCTGCAAATTTAGTCAAGCCTTCTCCATGAGGCTGTAACTCAATTGTTTCAACTTGACTATCCATGTTTTTGCTGATTTCTAAAGCATAGAGTTTTTGTATAAGTCTCTTTAATTTCCCTCCTGAAGTCGTTACCAGTGCAGACCTAACTAAATTGTCTTTGCAAACACCTCTTCAATTATGCCAAGCTTCCAGCATTGCCTTGGTCTTTCATCCCCAATCATTACCACTTCTCCCATCTTGATACAATTTGCATTGGAGCCCTTTACATTGCCTGATGGGTAATAATTGAGTTCTGGCAAGTATTCTATCTGCCACCCAGTGGCGGACTAAGGGGGGGTGCCATCGGGAGAGTTGAAATACCAGTACAAGTTTTCAAACCAAATGAAAAATTCGCCAAAGTAAGAAAAAAAAATTTAAAATGTTCAAACTATTACAATAGCTTAATGTTAATTTCCACTATAAAATAATTTTTTATTTTTATTGGCAATACAAAATTTACAAACGAAAAATTAAATATTTGATAAAAATTACATCGAAAGGCGAACATTACATTTGTGGTACTAGGACAGTTTGCCTACGGACAATTTGCCTACGGACAGTTTGCCTACGGACAGTTTGCCTACTGGACATTATGCCTATGGACACCATGCCTACCGGACATTATGTCTAACGGACACGATACCTAAAGGACGACACGCCTAACAGACGCAGCTTATTGAGGCATCGATTTTATTCCATTCTATTTCATTCTATTTCATTTTATTTCATTTTCATATACAGTATTTAATTTTATTTTAATTACGCAATCGGTCTACAAGTCGACACAGAGTTGGGTGTGTAATGGCGACTCGTAGGTCGAAGGCTCTGTGCCAGCCCTCTATCGAGTTGTTGCGGAAAAGCAGGCCGTCTTCTTCGTCCTCGCTGCAGAATTCCAATCCACGTAGCCTCGAAATAGGTTAGAAAGTCTTCCAAGATCTCGTCCGTTTCCTCGTCAAAAACAGCCGTAAATCGTTCAAACGTGTTGCTAACATCTTGAAGAGGAACAAAAGCAACCTAACCTACCTAACCTAACCTACCTTACCTAACCTTACCTTACCTAACCTTACCTAACCTAACCTTACCTAACCTACCTAACCTGAATTAATTCTTTTGCATGAATCTGAAGTTAAATAAGTTAAATAAGTTAAATAAGGTAAGGATAAATATACCACAGTTGTTCACTATATAATAAAAAAAATTAAGAAAATATTCTCGTCATGAAAGAGTGTAGATGCGAAATGTCCTTTAGGCATCATGTCCGTTAGGCATCATGTCCGTTAGACATAATGTCCGGTAGGCCTGGTGTCCATAGGCATGGTGTCCATAGGCATAATGTCCAGTAGGCAAACTGTCCGTAGGCAAACTGTCCGGCCACGACATTGGTAGACGTTTTAGTCATCAGTTTGTTGAGCATAGCCAGCTGGCTGCAACTGACATTCCAAGTCTTGTTCACTTGACACTGTGACTCAGTGGCGGTTCCTCATATGGGCAATATGGGCAGCCGCACAGGGCGGCATTTGTGGAGGGGCGGCATGAGCGCCTGCAAAAAAAATAAAAATAAAAATAAGAATAAATAAATAAAGAAATAAATAAAATAAAAATAAAAAAAATAAATAATAAAAGATCAATGACTTTGCATCAAGGAAGGTAAGAAGAGTCAGGCTTTAGATGGCAGTTGTGCTGTGGTGCAATTTATTTTGTTTCTTGTTCAAAGTGTAGCATAATAATTACCCTCTCTTAAGTGTCTTATTCTATTTATGTGATAGAGCATTTGTACAATTTAGAAATTTGATTCTCTAGTTTATTTATGGCAGTTGTGCAATTTAATTTGTATTTTTCCTGTTCATAGTATCATAATTACATTCTCTTAAGTGAGTTATTCTATTTACGTGATGAAGGATTTGTAAAATTCAGAAATTTGAGTCTTTGTTTTGGTTCTGAAGTTCCAACAATTAGTCCAATAAAAAGTTATTTTGTGAAAGAGTTATGTCTGTCCTTTATTTTGGGGGGATTCGAATGTGTGTGTGTTGGCGAACAGGGGCGGGGGGGCGCTGAAGGTGAGGTTCGCCCAGGGCGTCATGTAAGCTAGGACCGCCACTGCTGTGACTCCACATACATGAGGTATGTTTCATCAAATAATTATGATAAAGCATAAAGTGCTGGTGTTTATAACAATATCATGGTACTTATACCAGTGTCCAGTAATTTTTGACAATGTGGTATCATAGTGATGTTTAAGTGTTTATAAATGCATCGTCGTGATGTTATAATATCCGGTAAATGCATCGTCGTGATGTTATAATAAATGCATCGTCGTGATGTTAAAGAAACTCATGTTTATGAACCAGTGAAGGCACATTTTGAAAAGCTGACCTCAACCCTTGAAGTACTGTGCGATCACAAAGAAAATGTGGACACAAGAGGATCAGCTCAGATTTTGCTGTCTGCTGTATGTGATTTCTCTTTTTTGTGTTACCGTTCTTTCTGGTGTGAAGTCCTGGAAGAAATTAATCTCACACAAAAGTATTTGCAAACAGTTGGAATCAGCCTTGAAAAGAGCACTGTGAAGCTCCAAGCTCTAAAACTGTTTCTTGAAGATCAGCGCAATGAAATTGTGAAGAGGGCCATTCATGATGCAACTACAAAGTGTGAGGAAATGGACATTTCTATGGAGAGAAGAGGGAGAGTAAAGCTCCGAAAAAGGATGCCAGGAGAGATGGCAAAGGATGCTGGTCTCACATTGCCAGAGGAAGTAAAAAGGGCTATGTTTCAATGTCTTGATCGCTTTCATCAAGAATTGGAGATTCGTTCTAAGGCAATGGATCAAATTCTGTCAATCTTCGTTGTTATTCAGCCAAACACTTTGGTTGTTGCAACAGAAGAAGAACTTCGGAAGTATATTCTAAATTTGACTCAGATTTTTGATGAATTCTCTGATGAAGATATCAGGGTGGAAATTGGACGACTTCGGAGGCATTTGGAAGCTGCCAAAATCAGCGTTGAAGAGGCAAAGAAATGGACAGCGTTGCAGTTTCTGGAGTTTATTGTGAATCTTTGCCAAGCTTGTCTCTGTGTTTGAGATTCTTTTTGACTGTCTGTGTCCCTATTGCTTCATGTGAAAGAAGTTTTTCCAAATTGAAATTGATAAAAAATTTCTTTCGCTCGACCATGAGGCAGACAAGATTGACAAATCTGGCTTTACTTTCAGTTGAACATGAATATGCAAAGAAGGTGAATTTTGAAGAATAGGCTGAGCGTTGAGACTGGAGTTCCAGTGTTTTTTGTATAAAATAAAATGCAGTATTACCTGCTCACTGAATTTTTAATGTCCTGCATTTTTTTCATTTCCAATTTGCTTATGACAGTACTGTACTGTTTAAAAATCTACTTGCAAACATAATATATTTTTCTGTGTGTTTAAATTTTAAAATTATTTATGGGGGTGCCAAAGGAAGGATCCGCCCCGGGTGCCAAATACTTTAGGTAAGTCTTCTGGCAAACTGGGGCTTGATGTTAATCGTTTACCACAAAGAAAATGATTTGGTGGCAATGGTTCTGGGAGCACCGACAATTCAGCGCAGGACAATTCAGCGCCGACAATTCAGCGCCGACAATTCAGCGCAAAGACAATTTAGCGCAAGACAATTCAGCGCCGACAATTCAGCGCAAGTCAGTACAGTTAAAAGTTTAGTTAAAAATAATAAAAATAAATCGCAATAAATAAAAAAGAGAAAAATTTGTATATTTATATATATGCTAAATTGGGTCTGTATCGAAGGAGTGACATTTCAAAGAAGTGACATAACAAAGGAGTGACATAAATACCGTAACGAAGTAGTGACATAACGAAGGAGTGACAAATCGGAGATAAAATTCAAAGGAGTATAATTATTAAAATTTTATTTAAAAAAACAAAATTTGTTAGAATTGTTAAAATTAAGATTTTATTTCAAAAACTAGAAACCTAACCTAGCCTAACCTAACCTAACAGTTGCAAGCCTCTCTTCCCTCTGGATTTGTTCTTTCTTCTTCTTTGTTGGTATTTTCGCGCTGAATTGTCTTGCGCTGAATTGTCTTGCGCTGAATTGTTTTTGAGCTGAATTGTCTTGCGCTGAATTGTCGGCGCTGAATTGTCGGCGCTGAATTGTCCTGCGCTGAATTGTCGGGTCACGATGGTTCTGCATCCTGCATACTGTTATAAACAAAGGTGATAGGCCTACTGTTCACCATTGCTTCTACTTCACACAAAACAGTACAGAATTCTTCTTTGCTCAAATGAGTATTAGCTAAAAGTTTCTTTAATGGACACTTTACACTTCTCACAAGCCTTTCCAAAAATCCTCCCCACCATGGTGCACTCTCAACAATAAACTCCCATTGTACCCCATGGTGTGAAAAGTAGGATTGGAATCCCTCCTCTTTTAGCAAGGACCAAACTTCTTGGAGTTCCTTTGCAGCCCTTTTGAAGGTGTTTGCATTTTCCGATATCATTTTATTTGGAAAACGCCTTCTGTTCACAAATCTTTTAAAGGCCAAAAGAAATACATCACTACTTAAGTTGCTTACCAACTCCAAATGGATTGCTCTGGTGATAGGACATGTAAAAAGACATATAACCTTTGTTAGACTCCCCTTGCTCATACACATAGACTGGATCTGCGAAGTCTACTCCCACTACATCAAATGGGCAGTATAGACACACCGTTCTCTTGGAAGTGGAGCCACCTTTTCATAATAAGGCTTTGCACTCCATCGCTTGCAAACCACACATTTATGCAAGACCTTTTTTTACTACTTGTAACAACTTATGATGCGTATCCAGGATCAAAAGTTCCACAAAGTGCTCCCGAGAAGGTAGCAAAATTGGATGTCTTTTCTCCTCTGGAAGCACAGAAAACTGTAGTCTACCTCCTACTCTCAATAACTCCTGATCCAAAAACACATCCAAACCCTTGAGAGCAGAATGTGTTGGCAGAACCTGTAATGGACTGCTGGTGAGCAATTCCCTCTCCTCACCAAATTTTTCCTTCTGCACATATACCACCCAGTATTTCCTGGCTTGCTGAATCTCCTTACTGTTCAGAATTCCTTCCCTTCTTGTTTCTCCCTTAATGTTGTTTGTAAATCTATATACCCATGATGTCACTCTTAACAACCTTTTCAGACTGCTAATGTCCTCAAGCCTCAATATGGGATCCTGCTGCATAACTTGACAACTGTTCACAGTGCATTTTCTCATTTCACTCACCCATGCTTCTTCAGCCTGGCATTCTCCTACAATAGGCTGATTAGAAGGCCAGTTTTCACTTCCAAGTTTTAGCCACTCTGGCCCATTCCACCACAAACTTGACTGTGTAAGATCTTTCACTGAAATTCCTCGTGTTGGTAAATCAGCTGGGTTTTGGGTACCTGGACAATGCTTCCATTGCTTTGGATCTGTGTGTGCTTGAATTTCCTCCACCCTATTGGCAACAAATGGTTTCCATTTCCTTGCCTGGCTTCTTAACCAGTGCCAAACTATAGTGGAGTCTGTCCAATAATAGCTTGGAATTTCATAAAGGGACAAAGACTTTTGCACTGTAACTGCAAGCCGACTAGCAATAACTGTACCCATCAATTCCAACCTTGGAATAGAAAGCCTTTTCAAAGGTGCTACTCTGCTCTTTGCAGCAACCAACCTGCAACTTACTTCCTCTTTGAATGTGCCTCTTATATAAATACAAGTTGCATAGGCTTCCTCACTTGCATCACAAAAGATGTGCAGCTCCAAATTGTCTGGACTACTGTTCAACTCTCCAAAGTACCATATTGGGATTTCAATGTCTCCAAGATGTGCCAATTCTTTGAACCAATATTTCCACCTTACCACCATATGATCAGGTAACTCTTGGTCCCAACCAAGTCCAATTTCCCAGAGGCTCTGAAACCAAATTTTTTATTTTATCACAAATGGAGCCAGGAATCCAAGAGGATCAAAGACCTTTGAAGCCAAACTAAGAGCTGTACGTTTTGTCCACCTTGTCTCATTCTCAGCCAGCTCTACTAAAGATTTCTCATTGAAGGTAAACAAATCCTCTCCTTGCTGCCAAACAATGCCTAGCACCTTTGTGTCTATTGCCCACAACTTAGTGCATCTCTCTCCTCTGGTTTTAACTTTATCCGCAAAAAGGCTTGCTTCACATCTGTAGTCAATGCTACTCTACCAAACCTGAATCTCAGTAACAAGGAAAATAAATCTGCATTTAAATTTGGCCCAGCATCCAAACAGTCATTCCATTCAAGGACACACCACCTTTGTCCTTGGCTGAGCCATCAAAAACTACCCTCAGTTTGGTGGTAGTTTTGTCTCACCGTATCACTGCATGGTGTGGCAGATAATGTGCTTCCTGGCTCACCAGCTCACCTTGCACCCTTTCAGCATAGCCCTCCTTTACATAGCTTAGGATGGCCTCATTGTATTCAATTAACAACTCCTCATTTTTTCTTAGCCTGTGCAATGAAGGCTCCAACCTCCTATTAGCAAGCTGAAGGTTTGAACTGGGTTTGCAAGAATCCTTCCAAGGGAGGCCAACTTCATAGCAACCATCTCTAAACCCAATCCCTTTTTCAAATTGCTCTAAAACATCACTGTTCACTGTACTTACCTGCTTCTCCTGTTTGTCCTTTATGCCAATCAGGAGCGGCTCGCTGGTAGGCACTGTGGAACTGCAGCACCCCCATGATCTTATGATCTTTATATTTAAATATTTAAAATAGCCTCTCTGATTGTTTTTTTTTCAATGAACTTTGAGTTTTTAAATCAGATTATATCCTTTTTTCCTTAAACTATTTCAATGCCGAACGAATGAATCACGAAAGTAGCTTCAGCCTTCCCGTGGAACTGCGTACTTAACAGTTCCAGATTTTGTTCGAAACGCTTGAAACCTCGGTGGCGGACGTACGAAGAGCGAGTCAGAATCGCGGGTTTAAGAGGATCCAAAGCACTGTGGACAGAGCACTGCCGATTTGTTTGTTTAACGTGGTAGTTGTGTTGCTGTATCGTTTGCTAATTCGAAATTTAATTTCCGAATTGCATTTATCAATGATTCGTTATCATTTATTTTTGTCGTGAGATTGAAGTTAATTATATAATAATTGGATTATTTACAATATATAGCTTTCATTTCTTAGAATATTTTTTTCGCAAGTGACTTTTTGTTTTTTGAAATTTTAACTAGGCGCCTATTCTATTATCATGGCTGCGCTAGCCCCAGAAGTGAGTCGGGTGACAGTGAGTAAAATTCAGTCTCGTAATTTTTCACAGTTATCTCTTCAAGAAAAAATAGCTATTAAAACTGAAGGACGCCCTACACCAGAAATTCAAATATCTCAGCCCGGAATAAGTAACAATAAGAAATATATTCGTAGTTTTAATTCAGAATGGTACCAAAGAAAAAGTTGGCTTTGTGGTTGTAAAGTTAAAAATGCATTATTTTGTTTCCCGTGTCTACTCGGTGGTGACTTGACGTGGACAAAAGTGGTTTTACAAATATAAACAAAATTAAAGAAAAAACTGAAAAGCATGAGCGTTCAAAAAAGCATATTGATAATGTGATTTCCCTGTCACTTTTAGGAACGGTAAATATCAAAGAAAAACTTAGTGAGGCTTACAAACTCTCGATTATCGAACATAATAACAAAGTTACCAAAAATCGTGAAATATTGTCGAAAATAATAGACTGCATTAAATTCTGCGGAAATTTTGAGATTTCTTTACGGGGACATGATGAAAAAGATGATTCGGCAAATCCAGGTGTATTCAGGGGATTAATTAATTTCGCATCAAATTAATTAGACCGTTGAAAAAACATTTAGAAAGCAACACAGTCTTCAAGGGCGTTTCCAAAACCATTCAGAATGATATTCTTGACTGTGTGCTGCAGGTATCCCGCAATCAAATAAAAAAAGAAATTAAAGCTTCGTTTGTGGCGGTCATGGCTGATGACACAACTGATGTTTCTGAACACACTCAAATGGTTATTGTTCTGAGATACGAGCTGAATGAGGAAGTCTTTGAGCGCTTCTGGGGTTTCTTTACTCCTGAAAATCAAACGGCAGAAGGACTATCTAAGTGCATTCTAGATCAGTTAGATATTCTTCTCGAAGGAAACAAGCAGAAACTAATTGCTCAGACATTTGATGGCGCAAATGTCATGAAAGAAAAAAAAAGGGGGAGTTCGGGCTAAAATTAAAGAAGTTTACAATAATGCACACTTCATTCACTGTTATGCCCACCAACTGAATCTGATTATGAAAAATGCAGCAAGTACTACCCGAAATTCAAGAATATTCTTTTCTAACCTCTTGGCTGTACCAACATTTTTCTCCAGGTCACCACTTCGTCTCTCTATCTTAAGCAAACATATGGCCAGCCGCATTCCTCGTCCATCCCCTACTAGATGGAATTTTCATATACGCACCGTAAACCGCGTCTATGAAATTTCGAACCCTTAAAAAAAATGCCTTGAAGAAATACAGTCGACAGCAAACGCAGATCAAACCATTTCAGAAGCAACAGGAATTTTGCACGTTTTGAATAAAGAAAACTTCATCTTTTGGTTGAAACTTTTTCATCAGATAATGCCTCACGTAGAAGTCATTTACAATCAAACGCAGAAATTCTTAAATTTTCGCTCTTAAGTTCTTTAAACTTCAAATTTCTGGAAATTCTGGTCTTAATAAAGTTACACTGGCTACCACTATCAAACAACACTCTCACAGTAGCTTCTCCATCATTCCCAGTTAATAATGCTGCAGCTGTTTGCAATAATCCTCCTTTACTTTTACTCTCTTTCATAGCAGTGGCATGTGCCACTGATGTCTCTACTTCTGGGGTAGGCCTACTAGGAGTGTTTTCACACAATAATGGCTGATGCCGGCCATGGCATTTTTTTCACAAAATTTTAAACTTAGAAAACCTTGCTCTGTGACCTTTCAAAAAACATTTAAAACATGTTGTGGACTTAGTTACCCTGTTCTTTCTCTCCTCAACAGGTAAAGCCTCAGCCACCTCACATTTATATGACTTGTGGTTACCTTCGCAAAAATATGCATTCCTTGATTCCCTTTAATTTATTCTCAGAGGATGCATGTAGAGCTGACACTGTACCTGGGCTATTCCTTTTTGTAGAAACTTTGGTGCTGTGCCTGCCTTTGTCCCGTTGTTTAACATCTTTTTTTAAATTTGTTCAATTCAGCTGCACTCATCTTCAATGCAAACAACAATTGGGCTCAATGCCAAATAAGCTGAATTGGCAAAAATACTTAACCAAACTGATCAAACTCAAATTTTGCTCTTTTCAAATAAAATTAATTGCTTGGTTAGGGTACTGACCAACCACCAGTATGGAATACCAAATTTTCCACCCAAGTACAGTAAATGGGGCACTGAAGTCTGCAACCTTCGTCTACTAACAATAAACCAAATTTAACCAAACCGGTAAAAATATGGGCCCAAAACAACGACAGACTAGCGGCCAAGTTTCGCAATTGGGCGACCAAACTTTCTACCTGGGACCTTAACTAAATTATGCCGAAAAATAGTCACTGACTAAGTCTTGGGCTAGAATCCGGTTCGAAGGACCATGTTATTTTTTTTTTTAATTGGGTTCAGAATCCCAGCTGAGCCCTGAACGGCCAAGATCTGAAGGGCCAGTTTAACCTACAGCCCAAGTTAAGCTAGACTAAAACTTATGGACTTGGAGGTCCTGTTAGGTCCTACCTCAGGATTGCTGACTCGATGTGGGCCTACCTTAGACCTCAGTTGCACAAAATTAAGATAAAAAACAAAAGAGGCACTATTTATGGTCTTCTTTCTAAAGTCTAAACCTTGCAACAACACACAACCTGCACCATTACACGATGCAACGATCTTGTATCTAAACAACCAAGCTGAATTGCAAGAGAGCTCTCTGTAAGACCACGCCCTGTAAGTGCCGCATTCAACAAACGAGTAGGAAGGACGCGCAGTGCCCCAAAAAAATGATACCACAAGAGTGCCCAAACAATGATGCCACAAGAGCCCAAAAATTCTAGCTCTAAATTAAGTGAATTTTTCACTAACCTTACAATTATGAGATGGATATATATACACCTTAACTTAATATATACAAGCAATGCTGCATCAATCAGTTTAGTCATCATATCGCCTTGGGACAACAATGGCTCTTCCTTCGATTTTCTAATAAACAACAACATACCAGGCCATAAATACAACATAATTATAAATAACGGTAACTATATATATATATATATATATATATATATATATATATATATATATATATATATATATATATATATATATGATACACACAGACAGTGCATGGAACAAGGAACTCTTCTGGGATAATTAAATCCACTATAGTCCGAATAAGTAATGGTAAATGACAAATACCATAGTTTTTCTTTTCATGATGCTAGCCCGACGTGGGCAACGGGTCACTCGCAAAGAGGTCCCATAAATATAGCTTCCCTCACCAGCTATCTGCAAAGCAGACAGGATCCAGCTGGATCCTGTCTGCTTTGCAGATAGCTGGTGAGGGAAGCTATATTTATGGGACCTCTTTGCGAGTGACCCGTTGCCCACGTCGGGCTAGCATCATGAAAAAGAAAAACTATGGTATTTGTCATTTACCATTACTTATTCGGACTATAGTGGATTTAATTATCCCAGAAGAGTTCCTTGTTCCATGCACTGTCTGTGTGTATCATAAAAAACTCAGGGGACCATTCTGAGTTCATTCCCATATATATATATATATATATATATATATAGAGAGAGAGAGAGAGAGAGAGAGAGAGAGAGAGAGAGCAACTCGCTCCTCTACCAAGCAGGACTAGAGGCGGGGCCACCAGCTTGATCTTCGTGTGAAGAAGGAACGACGCAAGGAACCCAAACAAGGTTAACAAGGTGACGAGGTATAATATATATTTTAACCCGTCCGTCTATGGCCTTGCTCGGTTCGAAGTTGACGGGAGTTCTGGTTAGGTGGCAGCAACGGATTTGTACACATGTTCTGTAGAGTGTCCCCTACTTAATTCAAACAAAATTGAGCTAGGCAATTTAGACTCCAGTATAGTGACCAACATTATACCGTACTTTTCCATTTCTACACCCAAGTTGTCCAGGGACCTAGTTCTAACTAAAAATTCATCATATACCTGCCGTAACTCCTTGACACTATTGGGATTATTAACAGGAGGGATAGCGAAAAGTTCGCTGAGGTGGCTTTTAATTAAGATCTCTGGCTTACCAAACCGTTTCTTTAATATATCCCAAGCCACATTATAATTAGCCTCTGTTAATGCTAATCCTGCTATTGTCTTTGCTGCCTCCCCTTCCAAGAGGGACTGCAAATAATTAAACTTCTCCACCACATTTAACACTTGACTAGAATGAACTGCTGATTGAAAACTGTCTGCCAATCCTTGCCATTCCTGAATACTCCCAGAAAATGTTTTGAGTACAAGCCTCGATAATTGAACTGCAGATCTGTTAACGTTAACTTCACAAACACCATTTGTTGAGGGTTGTGTTTCATTATTAGACCTGGTCTCTAACTGTACTGAGCTGCTAAACTCTTTTGCTCTGTGGCATACTTTAATTATGTCATCAACAATCACTTCAAAGTAAATTATGTTATTTTCTATTTCATCCTCTTCTATAAGAGCCTCAATTTTAACATTTACTTCGCTTAGAGCAACCTTTTTAGTTTCTAATATGGAAAGCTGTGCAGTCACTAAGCTTAAATCCTCTTGCTCTATGGCAAAATCTATAGTGGCAATGACCTTTGTAATTAGACCTTTGTAGGCTTCTCCTTTTTTTAAACTTGTTCAGTTCAGCTGCACTCATCTTCAATGCAAACAACAATTGGGCTCAATGCCAAATAAGCTGAATTGGCAAAAATACTTAACCAAACTGATCAAACTCAAATTTTGCTCTTTTCAAATAAACTGAATTGCTTGGTTAGGGTACTGACCAACCACCAGTATGGAATACCAAATTTTCCAACCAAGTAAATGGGGCACTGAAGTCTGCAACCTTCGCCTACTAACAATAAACCAAATTTAACCAAACCGGTAAAAATATAGGCCCAAAACAACGACAGACTAGCGGCCAAGTTTCGCAATTGGGCGACCAAACTTTCTACGCTGGGACCTTAACTCAATTATGCTCAACCCGTCCAGGCCTAACTTGGGCTACAATTTGCACAGTCAGAACTTTGCCGAAAAATAGTCACTGACTCAGTCTTGGGCTAGAATCCGGTTCGAAGGACCATGTTATTTTTTTTTTTTAATTGGGTTCAGAATCCCAGCTGAGCCGTGAACGGCCAAGCTCTGAAGGGCCAGTTTAACCTACAGCCCAAGTTAAGCTAGACTAAAACTTATGGACTTGGAGGTCCTGTTAGGTCCTACCTCAGGATTGCTGACTCGATGTGGTCCTACCTTAGACCTCAGTTGCACAAAATTAAGATAAAAAACAAAAGGGGCACTATTTATGGTCTTTCTAAAGTCTAAACCTTGTAACAACACACAACCTGCACCATTGCACGATGCAACAATCTTGTATCTAAACAACCAAGCTGAATTGCAAGAGAGCTCTCTGTAAGACCACGCCCTGTAAGTGCCGCATTCAACAAACGAGTAGGAAGGACGCGCAGTGCCCCAAAAAAATGATGCCACAGGAGCCCAAAAATGCTAGCTCTAAATTAAGTGAATTTTTCACTAACCTTACAATTATGAGATGGATATATACACACCTTAACTTAATATATACAAGCAATGCTGCATCAATCAGTTTAGTCATCATATCGCCTTGGGACAACAATGGCTCTTCCTTCGATTTTCTAATAAACAACAACATACCAGGCCATAAATACAACATAATTATAAATAACGGTAACTCTATATATATATATAGAGCGCAAGAGAGCAACTCGCTCCTCCACCAAGCCAGGACTAGAGGCGGGGCCACCAGCTTGATATTCGTGTGATGAAGGACCGACGCACGGAACCCAAACAAGGTTAACAAGGTGACGAGGTATAATATATATGTTAATCCCTCCGTCTATGGCCTTGCTCGGTTCGAAGTTGATGGGGGTTCTGGTTAGGTGGCAGCAACGGATTTGTTACTCTGGAGTAGCTGATCCCGTATTGGGAATCGCAGTAGTTTTTCTTCTATACTACTCTCCGATTTTTTTCTTATAACGTATCGGGAAATTAATTTTCTCTATTTAAGATTAAGTTCTCTTAAGGTTCCCCGATTCTTCTTATAACGTATCGGGAAATTATTTTTCGCTATTTAAGACTAAGTTCTCTGAAGAGAGCAAGGCTCGTAGGAGAAGACAAAGATATTTCTTACTATATTTTACTGCTAAAAATGTTACAGGTAACGCTTAGTCTAGCCAGAATGAACATTGGAGAAATTTTATGGGCTTTTCTTCTGACGTCATTATTATTTAATGCTGATCTGTTTTTGTGTTGGTTTTTCAATAGGCTGATTTACTTTACAAAACATTTGAAGACAAAACAAATATTTTTGCTGAAGCAATGTGTAAACTGCTAAGCAAGAGGAAGCCATATTTTATTTAAACCGTATATTGACAGATCTGATGTTATCATGATCTGCCGAGTTAACTAAAAATGGAATTGAAATATGCCTTCCCATCACGAATTACAAACAAACAGGCACATGGCGAGCGAAAATTAAAGGCTTAAGATTAAAAATTAAACGTTAAGCAGGACATGACTTCATTTTTTACAACGAAGAGAGAATGTATACAGAAAATGAAGATGATTACATTATTAAGCTAAGTCTAAAAATGATTAAGTTGTTTAAACAGAAATAGTTAACCAATTATAAAATAGAAAGCAAATAAAAAATGTATCCAAACTTGTGTCAGCGTTAGTAGCATGGGCGCAAAATGGACGAGTGCAAGAATGCTGCAGAGATAATGATCAATGTTGCAAAAGGGGTGGGGTATGTTGCAAAGGGGGGTATGTTGCAAAAGTGGGAGGGGTATGCAATGAAGGGGGAGAAGGGAGGGTCTTCGGGAGGAGAAAGGAGGATGACCTCCCCCAAAGTGGTTGCCTTAACCTAAGAGAGGAAGAGAAAGGAGAGACGGAGGAGGTCTTTGGGGGAGAAGGTGGGATGTCCTCACCCCACTAAGGGAAACCTAACCTAAGTCTTAACCTAAGAAGGAAGGAGAGAGTTCTTTATTCCGCCGAAGTTCGCATCATTATAACCGTTCTGAAGCCAAGCAGCTCTTATATAGAGGTAGGTTGAGTTGCCAGATACCACTTTTTATTTTAATTGTTCAGGTATACATTACTAGGGTGAGTTGCTAGATACCACCATTTATTTTAATTCACACGAGTTACCGTTTTTAAAGGCAAATGAACTTTCTCCTTAAAGAGAATTAGTTACTAAAACGAAACCCAATTTTAATAATAAAAGAAATACATTTAAACTGAAATAAATAAAACACCATTACATCATTCTGTTTATTAATTATTTGAAATATATAGAAGATAAATATACACTCCTATGCATACGATGGAATGATAAAAAATAAAAATAATAATAGTATAAGAAATATGAACGAGGAATATATATGATCAAAAAATAAAAAAAATGTATAAACATCAGTACAGGTGAAATACACACACACACACACACACACACACACAACTATATTAAATAATAAATAAATTGGAAATAAACACATTCACTTTGTTCTGTCTATTTAATTATGACAATCCTTTCTTGTGAGTGAAAAAATCAGACTGCATCATAAAAATGACAATACATTCCTTATATTTATATATATATATATATAATATATATATATATTATATATATATATATATATATATATATATATATATATATATATAAGGAATGTGTCTTCTCAATTTCGTGCAATTTTTTTTCGTTCATTTTATTAATTCTATCGATTTGAGAAATCTATACACACACACACACACACACACACACACACACACACATTTATATTAAATTTCCATATGAAAACAGGATAAATAATATGCGAAGATATACTGAAATGCATATTAAATTTGGTAATAAACAATTATTCTCATACAATATTGTTTATTTTCACATTATGTTTAGTCGAGAAGGAATGGAGACACGAATGGAAAAGGGTCAACCATATTTAGCCGAAGCTTTTTTGAAGGCCTCGAAACTTAACCGCAAAGATACATTTGACCTAAATTCATCCCTTCTCTTGAGAAAATCTCCATTCACTACAAATATTATTCCTACCATTATTATTATTACTACTGAAGCTAAAAACTTAAATTTAATTTATTTATTAAAGGCAAGAGAGAGAGAGAGAGAGAGAGAGAGAGAGAGAGAGGATGACACACACACACACACACACATATATATATATATATATATATATATATATATATATATATAAAACCAATGCAGCGCTAATTTTGTTTCCAGCGGTACTGAGCTGAGCCACTCTGATGAAGATATTCCTGTAACGAATTGTATCTGAAAAATTGAGACTCAATTTAGTATGGCAGCAAAATAATAAAATATTGTTGTGTTGGTTGATCAATGTTGCAAGGGATATTGCATAAAGGGGAGGGTTGGGGAAAACTGAGAAAAGTATGGGCGCAAATATTGTCGTGGTATAGATTTTGCAAGTACCAATACACAATGTCAGCACTAAATCTACGGAGAGAAGATAAAGACACCATTAGTCGTCCAAAGCGTGGGTCCGTTATATCGGTGTTACGAATGACCAGAACTGCGCAGCATACTCCAGGGAACCAGGGAATTGTACGGAGAGAGCACAATCTCCTTGTTTCCGTCTCCTAATATAACCCGATCTCTTTCTCTGTTTGTGGTATTTACTTTACTTATAAGTTCTGTGGCGCGTGCAACAGGCTACCTTCAGAAGAGGAGAACAGTTCCTCTGCGGTTCAGTTCAAGAAAACGGATAGGCCGAACCTTGCACATTATTTGCGGTGTAGGAATTTTTCCATGGAACCGTAACCACTGATACATCCTCGGTATGGGATGCATTACTTATTGAGGTACTTCTTGTCCTTGTAACTCCCTATCTTTCATGTACACTTTCCACATTGTGTCCGGCAACTAATACAGAAACTCTCCAAAATTGTTGTGAAAGAAGCTTTATGCAAAAGTGTAATGAAAAAAGAACAGCTTTAGAGTTCATTCACACCATGCGTACACTTATCTTGTGTACACAGCTAGTGGAAAATAAAACGCACCAATGAAACTCTAGACTCATTTAAAATAACCTAAAGTAAGCATATATCATCCCTCAACTTCGTACAATTTTTTTCTACAACGCATTCTTTCATCTCTCCTTGGACTATCTCGTGATGGGAGGCCGTTCTCTGTGCCCAGATGATGTAGTGACCCGTGGTGCGGATGCTACGTAAAACTGTAGATCCCCTTCGTCAAATGACCTTAGATATTGCGAAGGGAGTTAAACAGTCCACATCAATCAATCGACAGAATGCACTGACGACGCAATGAGAACCAAATATGAATTATATGACAACCAAATCTAATGGTTACTTTGATTAGTATGGCCGCAAAAATAATAAAATATTGTTGTGATGGTTGATCAATATTGCATAAAGGGGAGGGTTGGGGAAAACCGAGAAAAGTATGGATGCAAATGCAAATATTGTCGTGGTAAAGACTTGCAAGTGCCAATACACAATGTGAGCATTAAATCTACGGAGAGAATATAAAGACGCCATTAGTCGTCCAAAGCTTGGACCCATAATATATGTGTTACGATTGGTACACAATTTAGGCCCGCCCAGCTACACTGACAACCAATCATTACGAACAGCCTCTTAGTCTTTTGGGGCGGTGCTTGGGATTATGCGTACAAAAGGAAATATTTTCAGCTGGGAGTCACAGTAGCTATCTTCACCAGTGAATAAACACTCCCTCAGCCAT